>JAQQZT010000010.1:6131669-6166085 GCA_030068275.1 Clarias platycephalus | reverse complement strand
GTGTAAAAACAATAAAAACGAGAGCACACAAAATCCTTATCAACTGTTTATTCTCCTTTATTCACAAAAACAAACTGCTTCTACCGGGATAGAAGATTTTGGTTATATCGCCCACCCCTAGCGTCCGGTTACAGGACTGAAAATGACGATTCTTACCTAATGCGCAAAAATGCTGCTCAATTTGGACATTCGGGGCATTTGCACATTAGGGTCACTGGATCATTTTCCAAGAACACGTGATTCCAAAGTCTGGTTCATTTCGATCAATGAGAACATAATCGTTCCACACATGGGAATCGTACACTAGTCTAGGGTACGATTCCCCAGCATGGAATGAAGAGGTGGTCTCAGGCACAGGACATGGTACTCACGGATCGAATCAGATATGGAAGCCAATCGTACCTGAGAACAAAAGTAGATCGCTGTTAGGACGTGACGTCATCAGTGCCGTCTCCTCCAGAATCTCAGTGTGCATGTAGCATGTACCAATCTCATCCTCAGTGTAACATCCTCAGTGTGTGTTTACGTTCAAGGATGTTACAGTTGTCTTAATTAAAGAGCAATGAATGAAATAAGAAATGCAGCATTAAAAGGTTTATTATACAGTATGGTATCCAAAACCAGTGTCTAGTCAATCAGTGAAAAGCATGCTCACACAGGACTGACCCTTTCTGGTTGCAGTAAACATTAATGCTTTTCTGACTTAGACAAATTGGATTTTGAAAATTGTCCTGGTTTGTTAATGTGTTTTCGACGTAAGGGCCAAAGAATCCTTTGGAATCTGGTCTCTTGGTGTAAAGACTATTATAAAAGCTATTATTACAAACTGTCACAATGATTAATACGAGTAATAACTTGATTTAAAAAAAAAAAAGCCACTTGCATTACGCAAGAATTCCTCGATGCGCCAACTAAAATAAACCATTACTTGTACAACCATTACAATATTTTTCTGAAAAACATATTGAATCAGTGACCATCAGAAGCCTCAAGAATCATTAAGCCAAAAAAAGGACAAAATATTTGTAATAATAATTAAAGACTGACAGCTTTTAAGGAGGTTAAAATTGTCGGGCTTCTCAAATGTCTCATCTTACTTTAATAGCGATTAATTCTCTATGTTTTGAGAAATGTCATATCAATTTATTAAATATAATATTGACTATCGAAGAACAGTGTAGTGTAGGAGCAAGTCAGCAAAATGCTACTTTCATTGCAGTTTGTGTCGTGTACAGCAGATGGCACTAACGTTACAACGTATAAAATCACGCCTTAAATTCTGAAACCAACCTGTCATGGTGGTGTGTTTATTTTATCGCTTTTTATGTCCTTGCCTGCCTTTGACTGAGTGTTTACAGATGATGCACCACCAGCACACTGGTGCACCGCAGCTGAGCCCTTCTGAGCTTTGAACCTTTTCCTTTGAACAGAATCGCTGCCACCTAAATAATAAAAAAAGAAAAAATAACAGGCGAATGGGGCTCTTTGACAAGCTTGCGGGATGGCTGGGCCTGAAGAAGAAGGAGGTGAACGTGCTTTGCCTGGGTCTGGACAACAGCGGAAAGACCACCATCATCAATCAGCTGAAGCCGTCCAATGTAACTGTCTCTCTCACATACACACACACACACACACACACACAAGATGAATGCAAGACATTACGTTACGCATTCACTTCTCACTACACTGTAAAATGTCTTGGCTGTTTTGTTTGATTTATTATAATTTTTTTGTTAAACAGGCTCAAGCACAAGACATCGTCCCCACTATCGGCTTTAGCATAGAGAAATTCAAGACGTCAAGGTGAGCCGTAGTGCCGTTTCTGTTTTCTGATTAGTTTTTCTTTATTGTTATTATTATTATTATTATTAGACTGTATGTACTGACCAGCTTGTTGTTGTTGTTTTTATAGTCTGTCGTTCACAGTGTTTGACATGTCAGGCCAGGGCAGGTATAGAAACCTGTGGGAGCACTACTACAAGTAAGTGGAACTGCTGGTGCTGTCAGTCTAACAATATACCACTCTACCTACATTATTCTGTTTCTTTCAACCCTGTGGTTCAGTCATGTACACCTGTGTCATTTTTCTAAATCTACTGCCACTTATCCAATCTTTTCTTTAGTAAAGGAAAAAGTTTAGATCCTTAACATTTCCAGAACTTAATTTTCTTTCTTTCTTTTTTCACGGTTTGACCAGAGAAGGACAGGCCATCATATTTGTCATTGACAGCAGCGATAAGCTGAGAATGGTGGTTGCCAAAGAAGAGCTCGATACTCTCCTTAATCATCCTGGTAACTGATCTTGCGTTTTTTTTTTTTTTAATGGTCTAGTAAAATTCAGACGTAGGCACACAGATATTTGCTTGATAAAATTGTTAGCAGTAGTTGTTGTTGTAGTAGTTAAAGGTGTTAAATTATAGCAAAGCTGTAATTATTGCTGTTGTATTATTAGTAATAATATTAGTAGAGATAGTAGCAGAGTTATTATTTTTTGCAATAATTGAAGTTATAGTACGTTATATAGAGTAACAGAAGTAATAGTATAGTAGTAGTAGATGAGACTCTTCGCCGCAGGAAAATATTTGACCGTTTTAAAGTCGTTCCCGTGAACATTCAGCGAGTGGAATGTCTGATCCTTGAAAATCGATGGCTAGCTTCCAACTTGCTGAAAGGAGGCATCTGTCTGTGGGAACTGTACACACAATCATCCACCAACACGGTACAGTCCTGACCATTTCTACATGTTTAGGCTATGAAAGGAGTTCCCGGAAGGCCAGCGTTTCAATTCAATACAATTAAATTGAGAAAACTTCCTACCTTAGTGGTAGAATCACTATTGAAACACTGAGATAAGTGCATTAAGTGTAGCAGGGGGTTATATAGAGAGAAGTAAAGGGTTTTTAACTCTTATAACTGTTCTGTTATTCTGTAAAATCAGAAGTCCCAGTTTGACCTGAACACCCCTTGTAGATGGTAGTAGCAATAGTATTATTAGTTTTTGGAGTAATTACAGTAATGGTAACGGTTATAGTAGTAGCAATCTCTAAATGTTGTGTGTGTGTGCAGATATAAAACACAGGAGGATCCCCATCCTGTTCTTTGCTAATAAAATGGATCTAAGAGACGCTCTGTCCTCAGTAAAGGTCTCTCAGCTCCTCTGCCTGGAGAACATCAAAGATAAACCATGGCACATCTGGTAGGACAATATGGATATGAACTTAAATTCAATCATATTTCTGGTGTTCGTTCACAACAGCACTTGGATTAGCCAGTAGGTTTTAGTATTGCGTCACCTTCACAGTGGTAATTTATATAAAGTGTGCATGGATGTGTGTTTCAGTGCCAGTAACGCTGTTCAGGGGGAGGGTCTGCAGGAGGGAGTCGACTGGCTGCAAGGTACAGATTTCCTTTTTTCCTTTTTAATAACACAACACGTTGCTGTATATGAATCAACTGAATTAAATATAGTGTCAGGAATTATAATCATTGAAGGATTCATGCGTTTTCATTTTTTGTTTTACATCCATAGAACAATTTGCACTGTAAGTATTTATAATTAAACATACATGTGGTGATGTAGTGAAGTGTCTATCATAGCTTAACCTTTCTTAGCCACTTAAAGGAAGTAAGGATGCAGCCCAGAGTGATCAGTTATCTTTCAAACACTTTCCTTTAAAAGTTTTTCGTTCGCGTTCAGCCTTGTGTTTGCATCCTAGTCCGTGTTTGTTAGCGTTCACTGTCGTCATTGCCAGTCTGTCTGACTTCGCTGCTTTCTTTCCCTAAAACAGATCAAATCCGAACCATGAGAACATGAAACACTCGTAGAATCCAGAGAAGAAAAAACATCACGTCACCAAAACCGCATCACAATCCGAACCTTCTTCACAGGGCACGCTGAGCCGCCTGATCAGGAAGCGCAGAGTTTGGGAGTGTGAGATGCTTTAATCCTGTTGCACCAGACTTTTTTATTATTTATTTTGTTGCACCTTTTGACCCTTTTTTTTTTTTTTTTTTTTTTGTCTACATCAGATTTTACAAGATGTACTAGTGTGTTTAAAATGTAATAAATGTGCACATACAGTACACACATCATACCTCAGCTAAAAGCTGGCAAAAGTTTTATTAATTTATTTTTTTAGGAATCCAAGTAAATCAGTCCGCATACACATATAATGTCACATATTTATTATGTCACATTATTGATTAGCATCACTGTTTCAGAGCAGGGGATAATGTAGACATTATTGTAAGATGTTTGAGTCATTTCATTATGATAACTTTAAAGTGTACTTTTTTTTTTTTTTTGCTGATGTGTAGATAATATAATATCAGCTTCCCAGACTTTTTATACCATAGCTTTACTTAATTTTATAATTCCAACCACAAACACACAAGGATTATTTTTAGTGTAATGCATATAAATTCAGCTGTTCCTCATGCTGTAAAGAATTTAGTTTTCTACTCATTTTCTGTCTCGTACTGTGATTATAAAGAGTAAAATGTCTGTAAGTAAAGCTGATTTGTGTCTGTGTGAAAGTTGATAATCATCAGGTATCTAGAGTATGCAGGAAAGTTTACTTGAGTACATCATTTTACCCCTAACATGTTAGAAATACAGGTTTTCTGTTTTCAGGTATAGCATGTGTAGTCCCTGCGCTTAAACCCGATTGGTCAGAACTTTGTATCTTCATTTAGTATAGCAGCACAGCTCGGACTCTAGGTCAGGCTGTAACAAAAAAAAAAAAACCATATAAGCTAATGTTAATGTGTTGTCCAAATATGTTATTGTATCCATAGCAACAAATATAATAATAAACAGGGACTTTTTCAGAAAATCAAAGTAAATAATAATAATAAAGATTAAAAATAACAAAGTAACATTTTTGATCATCGATATAGTAATACGGTTTTAAGAGTCATTTACTTAACATTTCTCTGTGCCTTGTGCCACATTGGCTTTGTATAACGTCACGGTCTAGTGTTATTCCTTACACAACAGCAGCTGTGACACTGGATCAGCTGCAGCTGCAACTTCTCATACACAGGGACTTGTATGGCAGACGCTCCATGTAATTTAAGACAATTTAATCATCAGACTAAAAAAGAAAGCTTCAAAGTTTTCTGCCACAGGACAGAGAAGTTTCTTTTTTATTGTATTTACTTTAAAAGTGAGAAAAAACAGGCTGGTGAGATAAAGACCGTTAATAGCTGCTATAACAGAAGTGATAGAAATGAACTCCCTTTCTTAATATTTCACAATATTAACTATGACTATAATTGGATTCAAGTGTATATTAATTCATAAACATGTTAGTGTTGCCAAATTGCAGTGGTAAACTAGAATAAGAACACTTCAGGTTATGGTGTTATAATCTACTTTTTTTGTGGCAACAGAAATGCTAGTGTTTTATTCCTTTATTAAATTCTAATTCTATTGAGTCTACGTCTCAAAGGTGCAGTAAGGCGTACAGTGAAAGGGTGTAGTCTCGAGTAATCTATGAACAAATGAAAGCTCTAGTGTGACCCAGGTCAGTGGGGCAATCAGAGCGTGTAATAGAATATAACAGCTGCAGTGGGAAGACTGACCTGTAGCTTCAGTCATGGCTAATCAGATCTGTTCCATTAGGACTTCCATAGCAGCATGAACGCAGTCTAATCAGCAGCCCATCTGCCTCTTAAGGAATCACCACAGAAAAAGAGGATTCTCTCAGCCTAAATGACAGATATTTCTCTATGTTGCGCCTGATTTGAGAACTGGATTCAGTCATATACAGTACAGACAGTGATGACTTTTCTTACCTGGGCATAGTGTGAGAAGGTTGGTCTCAACAGATCTTCAAACAGGAAGAAGATGTTTTTCATGTCAACCTTTTACTGACTGTGACAGTGCTGACACTGGAGACTCCTTCCATAATTGTTAAACATACACAAAGCATTAAACATTTTCTTTGATAAATAACAACTTATTATGTTTGAACTTTGATATCATATATAGAAAATGATCACCCAAGTCATCGGTTTTGAGAATTCAACATCACAGCATGAACCAAATTCTTTGCACTCAAACATTTGTTCTCATTTTTTTCCTTTTAATTTTATGTAATCTGAAGAAATGAGAGGGGCTCAAGACTTTTGCACAGTACTGTACATTTTGATGACATTGTGAGCTAAGTGCCTGAAGAAAGAGTTGTCTATGTAACAACCTCAGCAGCAACCTCATTTCCCCGCTCATCTATTCCAACCACTCAGCATTCAGCATCACTAATCTGGTCAGGCTGGAGATTAGTGATGCTGAATGCTGAGTCTTGTCATTTCTCACTGGTTTATACCTTAAGTTAGAAGGATTTTTATGCTTGAATAAAATTGTATGCATAGGTCACTGTGTGGCTTAACCAACAAAAAACCTGGATAACTATTCCTAAAGACTAAAAAATATGAAGACATGAGGGCTGGCTCAAGATTTTGCAGGGTACTGTATATTTTTTGTTTTTCCAGAATCACAGATTAACTTGATTAAAGATTGAGGTCCAGTAATAATGTTCTGTTTTATTTAGGATAAATTTTCAGTGATCACTATTTTTTAATAATAGATTCATGACTAAATGTCAAAAAACTAACCACCGATTATTTTTATAAATTTTTTCATTACCTTGGCTTCCCTGTCTACTTAAACATTTGGAAGCATTCCCACTTCTTTGGAAGGTTCTGATCAGACGACTGAGTTCACTCAGAAGCAGAAAAGAGAGCAACAAACTGTGGGAGAAGGTAAATTTCTCCCTCACAGCTGTCCAGCACTAACGAGTCTGTTTACTTCAATCCGTACACTCCCCTGAGGACACCAGGCCTCCAGGTTTCAAGCCTGGGGAAACCCTGCATTCATCATTCAACCCTTCTTCTTCTTCTTCTTCTTCTTCACTCATCTCTTTATAACAAACTCACTAGAGAGCAAGTGCTCATCTTCACCCTCATCCCACTCTTTCTCTGCATCGTTAAACCTGAAGGAGAATGAACTAAAAAGACTTTGAGATGCCGAACTCCATCCAAAATGGAAGACATGTAAGGAATAAATCACTTAGGGGTATGATGTCATAAGGCAATAAAGAACAACCCGGGTGCTGTGATGTGACCTGGCATGAAGTGTTGTTATGGGTACCACAGATAAACTGATGATTTTTCAATAATCGCATGTCTTGAAGTGTTTTATTTGTCTGATCCCACAGCGGGTGTCTTCTCTTCAGCCTATTTCATTTAATTAAAGACTATAACAGGAATTTATATATGGAAAAGGTATATAGAAAAAGATTAAGATTTTAAATAGTGCGCTTTAAAACATTAATCGTATTAAATACCTCCTTCTTGAACGTGCTTCAGTTTCTTCTATGAAAATGTGCTGTTCTGCTTACAACCACTAGGAAGCAGCATCCTATTGTACATCCAGTAATAGTTGCCTTCCATTTAATAATAGGGTGGACTGGAATGATTACAGTGTTATTAAACTCCAATTGTGTTTTATGTTTTTTTTAATTTTTTTTAATGCACTAGAAGTTCATGCAATATTATAGATCCACTGGTGTTACTGTATAGAGAGGAAGCACCAGAGGGTGGCGTTACAAGATTATGTATAAAACAGAGTTGCATGAGCAGGGTCCTTAGTGCAGAATGAAGGTCTGGGGTGATAACGTTACTGAACTGTTTTTTTTTGTAGATGTACTACAATTTTAGTCTGAAAACTCATATCCACATATGTCAAGCAAAATCTGCAAAAATGCACAGTGATCATGTAGAGCACTCTCACTGGTTCATGACTTCTCCGACACCCAGTAGATTTAAATCATAAGGTTGTGTTTTATATATATATATATATATATATATATATATTATACAAGATTGTCCAAGACTGTCCAAGACAAGTCAGAAATGAAGTATTGGGATGGTGCCAAGTGCCACACCCATAAATTAATGCTAAGACTGTGTAAACACTTTTGCCGTTAATTTTTGAGATTTGCATGCTCGATGGTGCTTAGTGCACACTTCAAAGGGCACTTGACAGATGCGTCTGGAGCTCATTAAAGCTTCGTGGTCTCCCGCACTGAGTGAACACGCACTGCTCGCACCACGACTCCCGCCAATACCCAACAGGCAAAGATTCCCACCCAGCCACATGCTGTTTTCCAAACACACATCTTTATTCCTCTACAAACACATTTCCTGATAGGCAGCAACATTTTCTAGATCTGTTGCCTGGATGTGTTTATTATTCCTGCAGACCACAAAACCACTGTCTTACAGCAGTACAGATTATATACTCAGTCTCTGAGTAGGTGCTCAAGCACAACTGCATTCATGAAATATCTATATTAGTAGCTATATTAATTTTAACATGAAGACTACAGAGAACTTTAGCTAGCAGAGGAATATTAGCAGTAAAGTGCTAAGTTTATGTTGATTGAAAAATACTCTCAGAAAACCTGACAGATTCATGCCTCTTAGCTATATTTCTATTTTTAAAAATGAAAAAGAAAAACAGAAAAGATTATAATATACCTTCATTTGTTTCCCTACATACTGTTAGGTTAGCTATAATTTTAGCTAGCTGGTTAGCATTAACAGACAGGGCTCACTTACGAGATATAGCAAAGACATTCTTTCAAAAATCTTGTTGAGACTGATAAGCTACTGTAGCTGGCTAGCATTAACAGTGTACATGTTTGCATTTATTATATAAAATGTAAAAAAAAAAATCCTCTCAGCTGAGTTCATGTGAATTAGCTGGCTAGGGCTAACCATAAACATTATACAGGTTGAGCAAAAAGTAATTCCTTTACAATGTTTAATAATATCTTAAGAGCTACGCAAGACAGTTAGGTATTTTGCTAATCTTATATACAGTAGCTTTAATGGCTAATAGCATTAGCATTGTAGATCATATCATTTGTTACATGGATGCTCTCAGAAATTCTGTCGATTCTTTGTCAGTTTTATTGCCAACAAAATTTTATTTTATTGCCAACAAAATGTTATTTTTTTTTGTGAAAAATTTGTGAAAAATTTCCCAGGTTTGCTAACTTTAATTAGTTGATTACCATTAAGAGTGATATAACGTTTATTAGATATGCTTTAGAAACCCTCTCCTAAAATGTATCAAGCTTATTAACGTTGAAAATGTTTAAATATATTAAATAAAATGTATTTAAGAAAAGCATTTTTTAATCCTTTCTCAGGTTTGTTGACATTAATTAGCTGGCTAGCGCTAACAAATATTATACAGACTGAGCATAAAATCCTTCTATGATTATGTTTAATAATTTATTTAAAACTAGACTTATATAATAGAAATATGAATGTTATGGCATTATATAGATTAGTAGATTATTTAATAAAGTTTCCCTTTTTTTATGCTTAGCATAGTTTTGGTGTAATATAAGTTTGAAACACTTGATGCTCACCCTGTATGGTTATGCACAAAACCGTGTATGATTATCCTTTCACAAATACTGTCACGTTAGCTTGTGATATTTTATTAGCTAATATAAAGTTTTCCGAATGTTTTGGTCATCGCTCTAATTTCCGTGTAAAGTTCTAATACATTTTCTCATACAGTAAATACTGTACATGTTCAATGCTTGATTAGCAGCATTAGCTTTTTGTGTTATGACTTTATTACTAGAAAACTTAAAGTCACTTGCTCATGATTTTTTTTTTGTCTTTTAATAAATAGAGAATTATGTTGAACGAGAACTCAGGATTTTGCTCAAACTCTTTCCTCTACATTGAGGCTTACCATCTGCATGGGAAGTGTGTTCAGCGCCCAGCGCTCATAATTGGAAGTACTTTGGCAGACTGTCATTTTTTTTCCTTTTTGTTGAGTCAAATTACTCGACTTATGTGAGTTAAGGTCGGCTAAACCAAGTTGGAGGCTTGTCACCAGTAAATTGGCTCACTCTGAAAGTTCCTCGCCTCATATATTTCAGAAACGCACCCTTTCCTGTGTGGCCGTAGTTCGTTAAAGCTTTAAACACAGTGTTTATCTCCGGAGAGAATATTTACTTGTTTATGGCTGTCAGAAAGCGGTCAAGTGCCACGACGATGCAGTTAAGAGAAATGAGCCTGGGCGTGGAAATGCTTTTTCTAGATCAAGCAAGTGGTTGCATAATTAAAATGACTGTTTACTGAAGCTGTAAGCGTGTTAGCAGGTGTGTGCTTTTAAAGGGAAAAAAGTCTGAAATAAAATAAAATGAAATTAAATGAAAGCTTTAATGTGTATGTAGAGAATAATTTTCTATGTTAGAGAGAGCTGAGAGTAGAACAGCTTTCTGGAAACTAATAATCTTTACCTACAGTATTTGACATATTGGTTCGATATTGCTGGCTTTTTTTCCAATGTCAAGTCAAAACCATTAAAAATGCCATCAAAAAAGTGCCATGATTACATAGTGGTTTGAACTCCAAGTTGTGGCCGCAACAACACTAATTCAAATCCGGGCCATGGCAGTTGGGCCCTTGAGCAGGGCCCTTAACCCGGTCTGTTCCAGGAGCGCTGTATGATGACTGCCCCTGCACTCTGACTCCAGTCTACTATCAAAAAGCTGGGATATGCAAAGAATAAAGAATTTCACTATGCAGTAATGTACAGTATATGTGATGAATAAAGCCTGAACTTAACAGAATTGTTTTTTAAAAAAATCTAGAATTTTTCTATCAAGGAAAAAAGGTCAAGGATGTACAGGTATCTGTATACCTATTTGACATATAGTGTGTTAAATAGATCTACTGTATAAAAGGTTCCTCCATACTGTAGCAATAGACTAGAGAAACCTTAAGAGTTCCAGATCCAGGCTTCTGAGTGTGTTTTTAAATATAGAAATGGAAAATGTTTGAAGAACCCAGCCGTATGTTTAGAGATTATTAGTGGCTACATCGGATTAGTTATAAATTCTCGTGTGTAATTGAACATTTGGTTCTCCTTTTCAGCACTGCACACAGCTTGAACTCAGGTGCGAAAAATCTGGAATCTTCTTCATGTTCCTCTGGGGGAACACATGAAAGTTCAGGGTAGGACATCAGCAGAGTTTCATAAAAACCCTTGTGCTTTAAGAGTGTACCTCATATTGATTTTAATCATCGTTGTTGTGTAGATGTTAAGCAAATTCCTTCATCAATCTGTTTGGAGTGAACAGTAGTCCAGACAAGACAGCTGTATTACATTTGGCTCAATGAAACCCTTGAAACCTGGAAGACTGGTGTTCTCAGTTGTAGCACTGGGATTTGAACTCAAGACTTTTTCATCAGCCTTAACCACTACGACTGACCTTTCAGAGCCCCTCCCAGGAACACTGTGCATGAGGTGGGAATACACCGTTGATGTGACACACAGGGACAATTTAGAGTATCCAATCCACCTAAGCAACACTAAGTAGATCAACAGGATTTAAGATGGTAAGTTGCAGCCAGGTGCTGCTAATCATCAGCCCTTAATTAATTGATCATTTGCAGGTTTGTAGACCTCTATAAAAATAAAAGTTTTGGCAGTTTGCTGGTCTGGTGCATTCAGGTGTGTGTTAATACAATGCCAAGAGGGAAAGACATAAGCAATGGTCTTAGAGAAGCAACTGTTGCTACACATCAATCTGGAAAGGGTTATAAAACCATTTCCGAACAATTTGGAGTTTAATGTTCTACAGTGAGAAAGATTATTCACGAATGGAAAGTATTCAAGACAGTTGCCAATCTTCCCAGGAGTGGATGTTCCAGCACATTCACCCCAAAATCAGACTGTGCAATGCTCCAAGAAAAAAATGAAACAGATCCTACAGGCCTTAGTGACCATGTTAAATGTTGATGTCCATGACAGAATAATTAGAAGAAGTCTGAACAAGTACGGTTTGTTTGGAAGGGTTGCCAGGAGAACGACTTCTCTGTCTAAAAAGAACAAGAAAGCATGACTAAAGTTCTCAGAAAAGCAGCTGAACAAACCACAAGGCTCCTGGAACAATGTCCTATGGACAGATGAGACCAAAATGAAGTTGTTTGGCCTTAATGCCCAGTGTCTTATACCCTCATACCCGGCAGTGGAGGGGGGACGATTTGGACTTGTTTTGCAGCCACAGCACCTGGGCACGTTGCAGTCAACAAAAACCTCAATGAACCGAAGCAATGGGCCAAAATTCCTACACATTTATAAGAGAGTGACATATAATGTCAAGATGAGGTTGGGAGGAGGTGAGCACCACACTGGTACTCCCACATCAATCATAGACATTGACACTACTCTGTGAGCTCATGCAAGCGGAAGGGGTGGACAGCTCTTTCATATAAGTGTGTGTTACACTGCTCCGTAAAGATGTGTGAGCAGTAGTTTGTAAAGATGCAGCCAGCGGTTTCATGTGCATCTGAAGAAGCATGCACATCCTGGTTGGTACAGTAGCTGTCACTGATTAGGGAGTGTCCTAACAAGACGGGTGGGAAATTGAACATGACTAAGTTACTGTACGTAGGGAGAAAATCAGGAGGAAAAAATACAGGAAAAAAAACATTAACATGAAGATAATTCTAACACACTAATAAATAATTCATATATATATATTTTTTCAAGTGTAAGCCTGTCTTATCTATAATCCGTCCATCCATTAGTGGCAATAAGACCATTAGTGTGGGCTTGCACTGCCTTTGCTAACCCATGTCTGAAATCACTGAAATGCACTGCTTGAGATGAGACCTACTTACAGTAAGATGCCTGATGAGCTTAACAAGACTGAAAATGATTGAGTTTAGTTTAGTCATGTTTAATTTCGTTTAGTTTAGATAAAAGACATTGTCTGGGGTTAGTAAATAAAGTCTTATGACTTATTTCCCTTTTGGTGCAAGAACAGGTCTAAAACATCCAACAAAAATCATTATCAAAATCATTACAATCATAAAAGCAATAATTACAATTATAATTAAAGCAATATATCGTCTATACCGCTTTATCCTGTATACAGGATATAGTGTCGCGGGGCCTGGAGTCTAGCCCAGGAGACTTAGGGCACGAGGGAGCGTACACCACGGACGGGGTGCCAATCCATTCCAGGGCACACTCATTCACACAATTAGTGAAGTTAGTGGTTAGCATTGTCGCCTTGCACCTCCAGGGACTGGGTTCGAATCCAGTCCAGGATCGATTCCCGTCTCTGCGTGCATGGAGTTTGCATGTTCTCCCTGTGATTGGTGGGTTTCCTCCGGGTACTGTACTTTGGTTTCCTCCCACAGTCCAAAGACCTGCAGATTAGGCTAATTGGCATTCCCAAATTGCCCGTAGTATTGTGAGTGAGTGAGTGTGAATATGTCTGTGCCCTGCGATGGATTGGCACCCTATCCAGGGTGTACCCCACCTAGTGCCCGAAGCCTCCTGGGATAAAGCGGTATAGACAACGATGAGTGAGTGAGTGAGTGAGTGAGTGAGTGAGTGAATTATCCTAACCTGCATGTCTTTGAACTGTAGGAGAAACTCCCTCCACACAGACCTGTATGGAAGCAAATCCAGACCCTGGAGATGCAAAGCAACAGTGCTAACCACCAAGCCACTCTGTTGCTTCTCACTAGTATAGTAAGTAAAACTTAGGTAAAAAATATTTGTTAAAGTACATATCCAGCATCACCTAAACCCGAATTATCCACAAGCCAGGCTTTTACTTGATTTATGAAGCTGTCTGTTTTGTTTTATTTATTATATTTAATGATAACTTGGTTCCAAATTTTACTCCACATTACTGTACCTAAAGGCACAGACATCCTGGCAAACTGAAATCTGTCAGCACTCTCTCTGGTTTAATGAGCATATCCCTAGGAGATCTGTTGTTATAAATATTATGGACCACACTTGATAAAGTTGAGACTTGATTGGTGAAATGAAAATACAGTGAAATCTGACCTTTTCGTGTGGATTAAAAGTCCAGATTGGGGGTTTGACTGCTGGATGAGCTCCAGCTCCAGCTTCGTGCCCACACTCCTTTGACATCTTTATTGAACCACGGGTCTCCATTCACAACTCTGACGCTCCTCGGCGAAGCTCTGACGAAATCTTTCTCTTTGATAAGCGTGCGTGTGCGCGTGCAAAGCGCGGGACTGCGAACACTGCACGCGGACACTGCGCTCTCTGCGTCACGGCGCGCGCACGAACACTCCATTCATTTCACCCGCTCGGTGTCTGTCTGGTCCTCCTGCGTGAAGGTACAGTAGGAGACACACTTTCCATTCATTTCAGGAGGGGGGAACAAAGCACTTTTTTTAAGCACTGAAACTTGTGAGTGGATGAAATAAATGATGGCACCATTGTTCACTTTTAGCGCAGATAATTTTCTTTTTTTTTTTTTTTTTTGTTCATGTTTCGGATTTAGCAAACCTTAGAGGTGTAACGTGAGGAAGTTCTAACATTTAAAATGCACAGGTTTGGCAAAGATGCTAGGTTGAAAACCATTTCCTCATCTGTAAACTGTTGATCATGTGTATCTCTGTGTGTGTGTGTGTGTGTGTGCCGCTCCCCGCTTCTCATCCTCTCCTCATCCTCTCCGCGCATCAGGTCTCCTCCATGCCATTGAAGTGTTTAGAAGCGCACTGAAGATGGCCATCCACGTGGAAGGGCTGGTGGCGATCGTCATCTTCTACCTGCTGATCCTCGGAGTGGGAATATGGGCCGCCTGGAAGAACAAGAACTCCGGCTTGGAGGAGGAGGGCGCGGACCGCATCATGGTCGGGGGGAGAGACATCGGACTGTTCGTGGGAGCGTTCACTATGACCGGTAGGACTCGGTGTGAACACAGAGGAGCATGTGCTTAATCCATGTAAAGAAAAAAGTTTTTATCATTTTTTTATTCTTGTTCTTCTAATTATTATTATTATTAAAAAAAAAATTATTATTATTATTTTTTTTTTTAGAAATGTTTTTTTTTCCTCACTAAGGAAAACCATGCGTTTTTGCGCGCCGGTAACACTGATGAATAGAACAGAGACTTGGTTATTGATAGAGATTTATTGGTTAATAAATGTAAAAGGAAAAAATGGTTCTTTGTTAAATGAAGAGAAAACACAATATTAGGCTGTTTCTTACTGTTCGTTCATGTAGACATTTACATCAACAAGGGAACACCTTTGTCTATATATACACACCTACATCTTTGTATACTGTCTATTTATTTTCTCTCTCTCACACATACACACACACATGGGAAGATTGATGTGATGCAACTTTAATTCGATTTAAAATATTTAAGGCTAGACCTGTGAACTTTATGAATAGTCCAATTATGAACTAATATATATACTCTATATATATATATATATATATATATATATATATATAGAGAGAGAGAGAGAGAGAGATTTTTTCTTAATTGGACTATTCATAAAGTGCAGTGGTGTAACTTTAAATCTTTATCTATCTATGTTCTATATGGCTTAAAGAACGATTTTACGCAAGTGACAAGAAAACACACTGCTGGTGCCTTTAATTTAGAAACACCTCCGATATTCTGAATTATTAAACATTTCTGTATTCCCACATTTAATGTATTTAGTGGTGATGTCATTTTAAATATGTGTTTAAACCATGTGTGTGTGTGTGTGTGTGTGTGTCTGTGTGTGTGTGGTGAATACTTGCTGTATTATACTGTATTTGCAGCTACATGGGTGGGAGGTGGATACATAAATGGCACGGCTGAGTATGTGTATCTACCCGGGTACGGGTTGGCCTGGGCTCAGGCTCCGTTTGGATACGCCATGAGTCTCGTACTGGGTAGGATAATTAAAATGATTAATTGCATATGAGTAGAATAATTAATTGACTAATTGATTATTAAATAACCTCCTGAGATCCGCACTCTACTGTTGTGTACATTGCAATTTCTACTGACAGTTTCCCTTCATTTGTAGCTGATTACGATAAATTATATTTATAAGAATGATATGTAAAGGAATCATAATTAACAGTCCTCATATCATGATGGTACAAGGATACATATATATCAATAAAGTTTAGAGAAAATGCCATGTCCTACTCATATGAGGACATTCAAGTCTCAAGAGGATATAATAATAATAATAATAATAATAATTATTATTATTATTATTATTATTGTGCTTATGCAATTCTTCCAATCGCATCTCATCATCATCATCATCATCATGCTCATCATTATCTTTTCTCTGTTCTTAATGACATTAAAACTCTCTCCTGACATTAAGGTGGCCTGTTCTTCGCCAAGCCCATGCGCTCCCGTGGCTACGTCACCATGTTGGACCCTTTCCAGCAGCTGTACGGAAAGCGCATGGGCGGCCTGCTCTTCATCCCAGCGCTCATGGGGGAGATCTTCTGGTCGGCCGCCATCTTATCGGCCCTCGGTAAGGAAGACATGGAGCTTAATCAATGTGGGAAGCCTGAATTAGAAAGTCAATAACCTATCAGTTGCACAGAGAGGAAAGTTTCAGAAAAAAACAGCTGGTTTTGGAGCAGTTGCACACAGTCACGGCTGAGATGGAAGTGAAGTCCAAAAGATAAACAACCAGCATCATTCTCCTTTTCTTTGATTTTAATATTAGAAATTTTCACAACACTGGTTGCACTGGTTCATTGATCTTGGAGGAATAACATTGTGCCTATTTAATTACGGTACATCATAATGCATACATTAAAGTTGTGCATTAGTAAGCTTTTGAGGCAAGAAATGTGGCATCCAACAGCAGGACACAGGTTCCATTCCCATGTCCTGCATAGTGTACAGCTACATGGCTGAACCTAAAAAAAAAAAAGAAAAATCCTCTAGGGGCAGTGGTGTCTCAATGCGTTAAGTCTCTGAGAGACTGATCGGAAGGTTGGCGGTTCAAGGCCCTTAACCCTGTCTGCTCCAGGGACGCTGTATAATGGCTGACCCTGTGTGCTGACCCCAGCCTACTAACAAGAAGCTGGGATATGTGAAGAATTACAAATTTCACCGTGCAGTAATGTACATGTGACGAATAAAGGCTGAACTTACTTATTACTTGTTACTTAATTTACATGCAGTTAAGAAAGGACAAAAATTTTATCATGGTAATACTGTGGATCTTGTTCAAGGACCCTTAAGGGCCCACAGGGGCCAGTGCTGGGATTTAACACTCAATCAGTTGACCAAGATGTACCCCAAGGCCCTTTCCTGTATGATTTTGCAAATCATAAATACATTTAGTCCATACTGTTTATGTCTGAATTTAATAATCTCCAAATTCTAGTTAGATGAAAATAAGAGATTTACAGTTAATAAAAGTGAACTGTAAATAATTATCAATCAAATGAAGGTTAATAAAAACCAAAAGAAACAGGAACAGTCCTAGAACATTTATGGAAAAATCCAGGCCTGGGGAATTTCACCTAAATTATTACAAGGTGTCAACTTTAAAGAGCCTGTCTCCTATTTAATCAGACACTGATACTTTTTCCCCTAACAGGAGCCACGCTGAGCGTCATTGTGGACATTGATATTAACATGTCAGTCATCATTTCTGCCCTCATCGCCATTTTCTACACACTGGTTGGTGGTGTTTACTCAGTGGCCTACACAGACGTGGTTCAGCTCTTCTGCATCTTTGTGGGACTGGTACTTTTAATTCATTTTAATCCCATGTACTGTATAGTTGTGGAATTTGGCAGGATTTGCTAGTAATGCTGCAGTATAATATCAGAAAGTAGGAGTAAGAATAAATTAAATGATTTTTGGACTGAGTTTGGATGAAGCCTCTGGATATCCGAATGTTATAAACAATTTACTTATAGACATTAACTTTATACATGTTTCATTTAGACTCATTTTGTTTGTATATCTACTAATTCTCCCCATGTTGACAAATGACAATAAAAATTCTGCCTATTCCAAACATCATATTTATGCCCAAGTAAAACAGGAAATCGATAATTTAATTTACTGCTTATGACCCTAAACACTCAGGTGAACTTAAGTAAAATGGGTCAATCTGTGTGCCAGTTTTCAAAAAAATGTGACCATCTCAGATTCTGATAAAAACGTGCTAGAATAAACTGTATGGGGAGTAAAACCCCAAATTTTAACTGAACAATTCATTTGTTTAAAGGAGTTACAAACTTTTGAATTTGTGCATTTGTGCAAATTTGAACAGTGAGTTGTGAGGGTTTTAAAAGGGCTATATATTTTTATATCTCTAAACAAGGTAGAACGCTGATTAATATTTCCCATTCTTTCACAATATTGCCATATTGTGAGCTGAGATACACCACAAGTTATGAGATTCTGAAAATCAGGTTTTGATTTGGCGTTTTTTTTTTTTCTTCAGATTTTGACCATGTGTAGGCCTAGAGTCATAATTTTACTAAAAATTATGACTCTAATATTATTACTTTTATTATTTGAGGAAGATACTATAAGCGAATGCAAAAGTAGCCAAATTCAACATAATATCTCAGATAAATAGTCAATTACCAATAAATGGTCACAAGTAAAAAATAAATAAATTGTGTAGATAGATAGCAATAACAATGAAATTTAAACAGTTAACCTACTGTATGGGGCATAATTTGTGCATTTTTATTTATTTATTTTTTATTTTTGGTCCTAGCCTGAATTATATATGAGTGTTATATTTGCTACACCTGAGCTATAAAACTAATGATCAAATGATCAACTTATGTTAAACTGAAATATATTGCCCTTTGAAAATCCTTACAAATCATAGACATGATTCGCAAGTGCATAAAAAGAGGTGTTGCATCATGAATTAAAATAGTCATAACCTTTTGAAAGAGAGGAATTTTTCAACGACAATTTGGCAGTTTTCAGTTACTTCCATCAGGTTAGTTTTGTCAAGTTTTTTGTTTTTTTTCAATCAAAATTTTAGGTCACCTGGGAGGCACTTGTTGAGTTGTTATGGAATGACCGTGAAATAAGTTACATTTTATAATAAGTTAAACTTTTCGTATCACTTGTGGGTTTGTTTGAAAAATATATTTAATTAATTAATGCATTTTCTTATGCCTCAGTACCATCTGTCTGAGTGTCTGTCTGAGATTCTCATTAGCACAATATCAGAATATCTGTAGGAGTATCATTGTGACCTGCAGGTGAACCGATTAGAGTTTGAAATTGATCCAACCTTGGTCATAGCAAGGACAAATGTCGTTCCTTCCTTTTGGAGGTACATTTTAACGATATCAGAGGCATGCAAATTAGCAATGAGAACAACTGGACTCTTTGACTTTGATTTCTAATTGCCTTACAATGAATATACTTCAGGTAATGCTTTAAGATCTTTTAGTACAAAAGTAGGATAATTAACTAATTATACTTTATTAATGCATCTTTATTAAGGGTGCCAGTATTTCTGGAGAACTTCATATGTACTATCTGACTTGCCGTATCAGACTGTAATCCACAGATACACCAGACATCTGCGGCACTAAAGAAAGTTAACATAAGAGTCTTCATGATCAAGAATCTTGAATGTAAAAGAGACTCATATTCATGACAGTCTGATCGATACCAGCCTTTTAAGAGATGAACCGAAATCAAAAATGTGAACAAAGCAAATGAAAGTGTTTATGTTCTCTCTGCAGTGGATCAGTGTCCCGTTTGCTCTGTCGAACCCTGCTGTGTCTGACATCGGCCTGACTGCAGTGGAGAAGTTCTACCAGGAACCCTGGCTAGGCTCGATCGAAAGCTCAGATAAATGGATGTGGGCAGACAACTTCTGCCTTCTGGTGAGTGTAATTCACTGGAAAACTAGGCATTACTGCAACATGTACATGTTCTATCACAAAGAATAAACGAAAAAATGCATTAAATATAAAAGCATTATTATATTCGTGGCAGTCTGAGAAAACCCATAGGATAATATAAGAATTCTGAAAAACAGACAAAATGGTATTTCTCTCCCGATATCATACTGGATACTCCAACTTTAAACAGCTTTAAATACATTTTTATGGAATTAGGTTTGTGGCAAAAACGTTAACAAAACGAAAATAATAAAACTAAAATGAATAAATTGAAAGTGAAATCATTGCAACCAAAAAAAAAAAAAAACTAAAACTACCATTAAATCCCCCAAAAATATAAAAAAACAGTAAAACTTGCTTTTTTAAAATTCATAATATTTCAAAATTCACTTTAAATTTATTTACTTTTTAATTTAATTTTTATTTATTTACTTTTTTTTTTTTTTTTTTACATTTCTGACCAAAGCAACAAGGAAATGTTTCTATAGAGGATGTTCAAGTCAAACTGGGACTATCCTTGAAAATCAGTGGATAACTTCTTGCCAATTTTGGAAACAACACGTGTCTGTTGGGACCGTACACACAATCATTCACCAACATGCACATTACAGTAACTCAGCTGTGAGTTATTGCCGCATCCCCCATACAGTCCTCACCTCTCTCCAAGCCAATTCCACATGTAGAGGAGTTCCTGGGAGACCAGCATTTCAGACATGAAGCAGGAAGTCCGATCATGGCTCCGGCTTAGTGACAGAACTTGATGGTATCCAAGCATTAGTAAAACAATGGGATAAGTGCATTAGTGTAGCCGGGGATTATATAGAGACATAAAGGGAGTTTTTAACTCTCGTAACTTTGTTCTGCTTTTCTGCACAATCGGTAAGTCCCGGTTTGACTTGAACGCCCTTCATAATTATTTTCAAACTTTGCCTCAATTTTTTCTGCAAACAACATTGTATAAGATGACAACTTTAACAAATATAGTGTTAAAAACTGCCTCTGTCTAAAGTTGTTTGAAAATCATATTATATATACAGTAAGTAGAAACATGTTATCAATATACCGTATATTGTAATTACATGCTGGTGGTTGAAAAGTCCAGTCAGAAACAAATCTTTAAATGCAGTTTTATCGCATTTAGTTTTTTAATTATTCTAAACATTTTAAGAATTTAAGAACAACAGTTCACTTTCATACCATCTTTTTTTTTTATATATACTATAGTAATTCTGCAATACAGTCTAAATTTCAGCATGAGAAGAGATTTCCCGGGCTGCCATGCATAAAGTAAAGAAATTATGGAATAGTATTAAATGCTAGAATGTAATTGAACTCTGTGACCTATTCCAAAATGAAAGGCGCAAAAAGGAAACAATATGTTTTTCTAAATGTCAGGAGAGTGTAATGAAATCGTGAGGCAGGTAATTCTGTCGTCTCTGTGCTGCAGGAAATATCCATCCATACTCAGCTATGTACAGTATATACTGTAAGGGTCACTCCAAAAACTGTGGCTGAAAGCAAAAATTATCTTATTTTGTCTGGAAAAATGTTGACTTATTGTAGCATTTGTGTAAACCTGCATCTACAGTATACTGATAAATTATTTTTTTGTCTTACGTCTTGCTGTTTGGTGTCTGCATTTACGATGCCGTTTGTGTTCCTAGATGTTGGGGGGGATTCCCTGGCAGGTCTATTTTCAACGGGTTCTTTCTGCCTCTTCAGCTACCTACGCCCAAGTCCTTTCCTTCTTGGCTGCCTTCGGCTGCATCATCATGGCCATACCCTCTGTCCTGATCGGAGCTATCGGGGCTTCCACAGGTCAGTCAAAGCATTAGGACCTGCAAAATACCTTAACTGTGGTTTAATAGCTATAGTAGATTCATGCTTTTAAAACAAATAGAATGGAAAAGTCGAAGGAAAGGTCATCACTAATTCAACGACAATAATTCATCTCCGGTGAATTTGCACCAGGTCTGTTTAAACACTTCTAACAAAAATTCCAACCAAATGTCTTTGATCACGGGACGCATCCATGAAAAGAGTCCCTCTGTGACGTCCCTCTGTGACGTCAACAACTAGAACATCATGGGGCAGCTAACAAGCTAGCAACTCCAATGCAGCCATCCAATTTGACAACGACTTGGAGAGTGATCTGATATCTCTAGACCTCTTTATTAATTGTCTCAATTTGCTCTGGTAGACAAAACTATCCCAATATGCTATGGGTTAAAGGAGCAAGGTTTTGCTAGACCCTCTTTCTTCCATGTTTATTAACTAGCAACGAGTTAGCCAAGCTAGCCCACAGGAAACACACATGATTGTGTGTTGCAGGCTGGATTGTTGAGTTGGACCAAATCCAACAAGTACGCTGTTTGACGACTGCCCAAATGGAAATATGGCAGCCATCTCTGACACGTCAGATTTGCACCCGTTTGCTGGGACACAGCTTTCAAAGGGAACTGAAAAAACACACTCTTCAATCAACCTTCCAGTGCTCTCGTTTACATTAAGCTGCAGATTTAGTATCCAGGCGTGCAATCTCCCTCGACTCACAAATCAGTCATATGGGTGAAAGCAATACTTCTAGCACAAGACCTCTTTAGTACATACTGTAAATTCTCATTCCTGCTTAATACTGTATCTAAAACGGCACCGGAGCATGAATGTACTGATTACGTGCCAGCTGCTGAAACTCACATGGGAAAAAATGTCTGATTATGACCGTCTAATTTATTTATTTTTTTTAAATGAACTCTCACAACAGGGAGGTCTTTCCCCTGCCTGTACTGACCCAGGGTGGTGGCCATGTTCCCATCAGATCTCTAAAGAAACGTGTAAATAACAACAGCTGGTCTCCTTCATCTATTATTGAAGGCTCATCCGTTTAACGATGTGAACTCTGTAAATATTACATCTGAGGCAGGCCTGACGAATCAGATTTATTCTACTGATTTTCACCATCAAAGGCCAAATGTGGAACTGAAGCTTTGACTTTTAAGAAATATTGCTGCCCTGCCACAATACAAGTGTAATGTTATAAAGGACACTGTTGAATTTGTACTGTAATTGGTTTATAAATTTGTATTGAAAATGTTTTATTTGGAAAAAAAATAGGCATGCTGTAAATATGCAGGAAAAAATTTAATCCAGCAATTTCAAAAGAAAGTGAAAATGATTTTAATATGATTTTTTTTTTTTTTTTTTAGATTAGACTTACATACCCTGGTCAACAAAGTTGTCCCTTTTTTTTTTTTTTTTTTTTTGCTTGGAAAACAAGTTTTCCATTATGTAATGTCTAAATGATGTCTGAGGATTCCCCCCTCTGGAAGAACCCTATAACCGAAAATATTTCATGCAGAACCGATTTACAGTAGGAGTTAAAAATCCATAGCATTCAGTCCCCACAAGATAACATTTCCTCTGAAGACGTAGATTAAAATCCAGAAGGCTCATTGGTGTTTCTTCCTAAATACAGTACATAGTGTAATTGATTGCATTAGGGGTTTATGAGCTGAAGGTAACTGTCATGGTAACCATCTCTGTATCTTTGTCTGTAGACTGGAATCAGACGACCTATGGGTCAGTCCCTCCCATGGAGAAAGACGAGTCAGAAATGATTCTTCCCATCGTCTTGCAGTACCTGTGCCCACCCTACGTCTCCTTCTTCGGGCTGGGGGCAGTGTCTGCTGCGGTGATGTCATCGGCTGACTCATCAATCCTTTCAGCCAGTTCTATGTTCGCCAGGAACATCTATAAACTGGCCTTCCGCCAGTCGGTGAGCACTCATTACATTACTGTTGCAGAACACGATGTCAATTCTAACCTTCAACTCTGAGTCCTAATGATGTCACCCTTTGCATTAAAACTGAAACAAACACCAATCTTACACCCATTAAACAATCCAGCAGAATGTGATTAACTATTTCTTCACCCACCGATTCAGAAATTTTTTTTTTCTAGGCATCAGACAACGAGATAGTCTGGGTCATGAGGATCACCATATTTGTTTTCGGAGCTCTGGCAACGGCCATGGCTCTCCTGACGGGCACAGTGTACGGGCTCTGGTACCTCAGCTCGGACCTGGTCTACGTGATCATCTTCCCACAGCTCCTCAGCGTCTTGTTTGTACGAGGCACCAACACCTATGGCTCAGTGGCAGGCTACATCTTTGGGATGATCCTGCGCATCGGTGGAGGTGAGCCTTACCTCAAACTGCCCCCTTTTATCTACTACCCAGGGTGGTACATCGTGAAAAAGGTGCACCACAGTACGGGGGAAGTCGAACATCTGATAATGCAGAGGTTCCCCTTTAAGACGGTCTCCATGCTGGGCTCCTTCCTCGGCAACATGGCCTTCTCCTACCTGTTCAAGTACTTGTTTGAGAGTGGCAAACTGTTGGCCAAGTATGACTTCCTGGACGCGGTAGTAGCCAAGCACAGTGCTGAGATCATGGATAGGACCACGCTGGTGAACCGGAATGTTATCGGGTTGAACGAGATGGCGCCGGTGCGGCCGCGTCTCAGCGTCACGTTGGCCGGTACCTTCAGCAGGAAGGAAACCCTCACTGAAGAGGACGAGGTGGACTCCAGCCCAGAGTCTCCTAGTCAGGAAAATGAATGAGGACCAACACCTTTTAAAATTAGAGCCAATGGCCATGATGGAAAGGACAGCACCTGTGGGGATCTTTGACGATGGAGGAGAAATGATAACGTATTGGATTTCTGCAGCAGGATAAGCCAGAATGGTGAAACAGGAAGACAAGCAGGACAGAAATGTGACATTTTACATAATATATTTCATCATTCCGTTGGGAAACAGGTTCACTGAAGGTTCAGTACGGTATGTATCGACTTTGATCCTGTTTTGCGTCTCTGTTCTTGGGGAGAACCCTGGATACTGTGAGTACACCGTTCCCACTGAGGAAATATTTATTTATACCGTACAAAACCCATCGTAGGTCAGGACTTATTCACCAATACTCTGTCCATTAGGTTGCAGGTGTAATGACTATCATTAAAGTGCCATGTTATACGGTATAGCATAGTTCATCTTAACCATCTTGTAATTGAAATGTATTAAAGAAAAGAAAAATAGTTATTACTATTGCTGTTCCATTAATCGTGCAAATTGTTGCAATACCATTGATGATATATAGAGAGACTAACTATGAGATAATAACACAACTATTATATTAAATTCTTTTGTGTAATTTTGTGAACAGGACGGGGAACTTAGTGTTACAATCGCCTTAACTAGCTGCATTGTCGAAATAGAAAGTTCCCTGCTCCCGTTGTAGTGCACTATGTGTATATATATATAATCAATGGAAGTTCCATTTCCAATTCAGCTTGATATTATGCAAACGGTTCAGCAGCCACTTTGTTCGGAAGAGGAAGTGACCCCGGGAAAAGAAAAGACTTCTTAAAAGATTTGTGCTGTGATATTTTATCTGCAAACTCATACTGTAACTGCGGTGTCTAGTCTGAGGTTGAGTCCGTGTTCATTTGTTGTCTTTTTGCAATCAGATCTGTGTGTGTGTAATGTGTACATATATCCTGTATATATATCAATATATTTTAAAGATATACAAATTAAAAATTTTATCTTACTGTGCTGGTAGAGTTACTCAGTTTGGTGAGAAAAGAGAGAGAAAAAAAAAAGTTTTTGGTTGATAAATCTAGATTCATTTATTTATTATGGCCTAAAGAACAAAAAAAAAAAAGATTCTAAATGTTGAAGAAATCATAAATAAATTGTTATTTAATAAATACAGTTTAACGATTGTGTTTTGTTGCTACCGGATTTTGAGAGCCAAAAGCGAGCATGTGTCTTAAAAAAAAAAAAAAAAAAAAAAAACAACGTGCCATTAAAAAAAAAAAAGATCAAAGTCAAATAAAAGGATCTAAAAATATCTCGTAGGTTACTTACATTTTGCTAAGTGCTCTGGGTTTTATGGCAAAGGCGGGGTGGTTGAAGGAGCGGGTGGAGGAGAGGTAAAAGGAGTTCATTGGGATGGGCTTTTTTTTTTTTTTTTTCCCCTCCTCCTCCACTGCGACAGTTCCTTGAGGGTGATGAAGGTTGGGGGTTGGGGAAGATGATAATGATTATGATGATGATGACGGTGACGGTGACGCCACGCCACCCTTTTGCGTCCGTGCTTCGTCCTCCGTCATGTCCTTGGTCGGAAAAAAAAAAGTTTAATCCAATTAAGTTGCTGTTGCTGCCAGAGATTCCATTCACTAACAGCAGCAAAGTGCACTTGGCCTGATTAATATCCACAGAATGAAATAAATAAATAAATAAATATCTCCATTTAGATTTTCCAATCTAAAGTATTCCTGACCACTTGGAAATGTTTATCAAGCACAAGATATTCATCATATAATCGAACAGGGTGTCAGTTTCCACCAGATGAATGAACTGGTCTTAACTACACCCGGACCATATGTGCGCCATCTAGCTGATTTACATCCGGTTGTCACGTCTCTTACGGACGACTCACGACTCGGCCTGTTAAATGGTACGTCCTGAAATATGGAGACTTCTGATTCAATCAGCTCGGAGACGCAGAGAGGACGCCTGTCCTGTTTTATTGCCTAATCAATCACCTTTTCTACAACAATAGGGTTAACAAGCTCAGAGTGAGCAAGAAAGACACCGGCTCCGGCTTCTGTCCTCATACTGACTCTAAATAGATACTGTATAATAAACGTAAACCCTGTCAGTGTAGAAGACTGCAGCTGTATTTTTTTAATAATTACGGACAGACTTTTGTGACTTTGGACTTTTATTAACTTGTTATGCGCAAAAGCTGATTCATTCTGATTGGTCGGAATGTAAGGTGTACAATTCTATAATTAGTACGTCTTTAGATGTATTGAAAATTCTCTTTTAATGAAAGGATTTATAATACAATGTTAAATTCCTGAATTTTATTTATTAATTTTTTTTTTTACCAAAGAATAATATCAGTGCACTTGTTCTAATACATTATTGATTATATAGCAACAGCTATATATAACGATGCATTTTTTATATGGTCTTTATGGTTTAATTGAAAGTTTCTCTAAGGATACTTCATTATGTGATTTGGAAAGAGTGACAAATAAAGGCTTAATTGAAAGGTTACGGAAATAACTGTTATTATACTGTAGATGCTGTAACAGGAATTTACTGTTTAAATATAGCTACGAAAGCAAAAAACATACAACCTATTATTCTTCAATAAATAATCAAAGAATCTTTCTGTTATTGGAACATAATTAACTTCAAAGGTTTAATCATCACCATTTTATTCAGTAATTCTCTGTTGAAGCTTCAGCGAAAAGAGTGTACGAGTGCGGAATGCTTCACCCCAGCCGATCCTGAAATTTCACAGGGTTAATGATCTCTAAATATGGTTCTCTAATATTACACACCTGTGAGTCGCCAGTTTATTAGATATGCCCGTCAAGCACCTAATAAACTGCTAACTCCATGTTCTTTGGCATTTTTCTCAACCTGGAAAAACCGATGAAAGAGAACGTAACGGTCTTCGCCCCGAGGCGCAATCCTTTCAAAGCGGCTCCGTAAAGCAAATCGCATTGTATTAATACCGTTCGCTTCAACTGTAGGACTGCGTGCTCCCCTGTGTGCTATTAGAGAGCAGAAGCCCTGTGAGAAGCCCATCTGTGGCACCGGCACTCAGCATCTGTAAAGGAGTCATCGGTCTTATCAGAGGAGGACGTCTAATCAGATCAGCCCTCGTTAAAAATAGCTGACTAATTGAGTATGATGGGAAACATAGTCTTACCAGAAGACACCAGGTTTAATAAAATGAGTAAGAATACATTAACATACAAACGTTTTTTAAAACATAGATTCCAATCTTTCCCATTTCTTGAGTGACTGGATCAAGTCCAATCTGTTCTTGTTTTCTTCAATACCCTTTTTTTTCTGTTGGCGCCAGTCGAACACCAGTCACGGCTAAGGGATCGGTGCTGTCTCCAGTAATAGCAAGATAGGACAGTTCGGAAGAGACTGATGCCTTCTTGAGGTCATCAGTAACAGGGTTTCTACTGTATGAGCCCTAAGAAAATCTAAACTAGCAATCTTAAAAATTTTTTAAACAAAAACTATGAAAAATGAACAGATACAATAGATCCCAAATCCTTTAGATGTCATAGCATAAAGCATGACGTTACTGTACATGACACGTACCTGACATGACAGTCCTGGAGATGAACGTGACTTAACATCTGTTTTTTTTTTTAAGTTATCTAATAAACTAATATTTTGAAATGAAAGGTAAAACTAAGAACTAACAAATTTTTAATCCAGTAAATAATGCTAATTCGAGCCGCATTCAAGTCAAATCAGGACTTTTGATTGTGCAGAATAACACAACACAGTTATATGAGAGTAAAATCTCCTTTTATTTCTCTGCTACACTAATGCACTTATCCCAGTGTTTCACTAGGGCTTGGACACCATCAAGGTAGAAAGTTTTCTCGGTACTCCGGAACCGTAATCAGACTGCCGGTCACTTCATGTCAGAAACGCTGTCCTCCCAGGAACTCCTTTAATGTCCAGTGGGTGTTTTTGATAATGATCGTGTGTACAGTTCCCATAGACAGATGCGTCTCTTCTGCAGTAGTCGACAAGATATCTGTTAATTTTCAAGGATCAGGCTTTCCACGTAAATGTCAATCAGTTTTCGCCTTCATTCAAAAGAAATTTCATCACAAGTCCCCATTTGACTTGAACGCTCCTTGTTATTTTGTAAATTTTGTTATTTTTACATTTTAAAATGTGATTTATCTTTTATAATTTTTTGTTTTGTTTTTTGTTATATTAGTTATCATTGATACTGTGATACTGTTTTCACACTTTTATGATGTCATATTAGACAGTCGATTTCTTAAAATGTACCTGAGACCAAGGACAACTACAATGAGGTTCTGGGAGTGTGAGAAATTCTTGATTCTTGAAATCTCCCTTTGAAGAATGTTCCTGGTTCTGACCGGTTCATGATGAAAGCAGAATACCGTGGTACCTCACCCCGTCTTGAGAATTTTCCTCTTAAATGAAATTTAGCAAAATATTTTCCACAGCATGAAAGGCATTTTCGGCATACGAGAGTTTTTTTTTTTTTTGCATTTTGTGCAAGAAGCAAGCACGGCATCAAGAAGAAAACGGAACCACTTTCAGTTTGGTTTTTAAAGCACCCAGTGCCGAGAGGAACCATAAATTAAATTTATGTGAGGTTTAATGTCTATTTATTTAAAATTTTATTTCATTTACATGTCTTCTCTAAATGTTTTGTTTGTGTTTATATACAATAAAAAAAATATTATAGTGTATTATAGGAAATTGGTAATTATAGTGTTGGAAATTGGTAATGTTGTTGGCTGGAACGGATTATCAGCATTTACATTATTTCCTATGGGAAAGTGCGTTTCACAATACAAAATTTCACCTGAAGAACTCGCCTCTGGAACGGATTAAATTTAGGTACTACTGTATCCTACTTCTCTTTAATGGCAGATCTCTCCTTATATATTCTTAATATAATCATATAACATGACACATTATGACACACAGTTTGGTATAATATTTATCTTAAGTGTAAGAACCCACAGTCACCAACCAGCTTTAAATTTTAACGACATTCTCCAGACGCATATCTGCAACAATATAGACATCATCCAGGTTTCTTTGTCTACATCACCACATCAACCTTTCTACCCTTTTAGCGTCTCACTTCCTTCTCTCCATATCTATTTTCTTTTTTTATTCCCTGACAGCACAGTCGTGTCACTGCCGCCAGAATGGGACCCAGAGATTTTTTTTCTTTGTTTGTTTTTCTTACATCAGGCAACAGGAGGGTCTCACCCAGAGATCACATCAGCATCAAACCGGAGCGGTCGTGAAGCCAAGGTTCTGATCAATGACAGCTAAATCAAAAGATTAGTCAGCCAGGTAAAGGGGCCATTTTTGCCCGGCTGGTCACGAAAAGGATGCAGATTGGCACATGAATGCACTATTGTCCTCACCTTTTCCACATCATGTGTCAGTATATATGTGTATATTTACAGAGAGAGAGAGAGAGAGAGAGAGAATGTTAAAGACAGTGAATTCTTTAAATGGTTTCATCCTCATTCCTAAAACCAGAATTGTAACTCTGTGGTTATGCTAAGTCTCATCGATTTTATCTTCAGGGCCGGTGTCTGTGGCTGTAATAATTTAAAGCACTCTTTATGGTGATTGAACGAGTGAGTTCACTTTAGGTTTCAGTCCTAAAGCTGTTTAACTGGTCGATATCGCTGGGCGTGACTGGGAGTCCATGGCACTCCGGGGATGAAGAGAGACACTCAACTCCGCTTGCCTCTGGGGGCTTTTCAGTAAACCATCTATCTGTGTCTCAATTACTCTCTGACTCTCTTTCCGCTAATGTCCTGTTGTTGCATGTCTCATGAAGCAGTAACCATAGAAATAAAGTGACCTGGCGGTAAAACGGTGTCTCCTTCTTGTGTCTCCTCATCTTTGACTGGAGCAGCATGCGAGAGCCCCAAGGGATGAGCCTCAGTTCCAGTTATGTAAGTCATATAGAAGACGTCTGAGACTTCACAAAGCCCACACAAGTCTGCATACACTCTAATTCCATCAATCTATCCATCCATCCATTTAGAAACCTCTGTGGTCCAATATATATATTTATTTATGTACAGTAGCAGCTTTATCGATGGTCATTGTCGGCAAGCAGCTTTAGAAATGTGCGTCATTCTTTTGCTATGAAAAATCTGGAAGGAGTTTCCAGTGTCATTACTGTACGTTCCACCAGTTGAAGGTAAAGCTGTTAATCACATTATCGAAGTGTCATGAATCTAAAGTACAACCACGAGGCAAACGCTAGCTTTCCTGCTCAATGTCAACCCCAACAATCTGGCTCTTATTCCTCACTGAGCTCTGAGAGGTAAGTGGAAAATCTTCAGAAATCTTCAGCTTTTTCTCTCTGGGACAGGTTGTTCTTGTCCCCACATCATTAAGCATAAATGTTGTTGTTGGTCTTTCAGCTGATCCCATCGAGGGGTCGCCACTGTGGACCATCCGATCCACACACAACTGGGCACAAGTTTGCACAGCCAGATGTCCTACCTGACACAACCCTGACATTTTTATCCGGGTTTGAGACTGGTTTGGGCATTTGGTGGGGATTGAACCTACTTCCACATGGAATTGACCATAGAACTTCCACCTATATACAGTATAGATGGATAAAACGTACAATGGTGGTGTAGTGGTGGTGTTAGCTCTGTCGCCTTGCACCTCCAGGGTTCGATTCCCGGCCAGGCTTGATTCCCGTTTCTGTGTGCATGGAGTTTGCATGTTCTCCCCGTGCTTGGTGGGTTTCCTCCGCGTACTCCGGTTTCCTCCCACAGTCCAAAGACCTGCAGATTAGGATAATTGGCGTCCCCAAATTGCCCATAGTGTGTGAGTAAGTGTGTGTTCCCTGCGCTGGATTGGCACCCTGTCCAGAGTGTACCCCGCCTGGTGCCCGAAGTCTCATGCCCTGAGTGAGTAAAAACATACAATGTGTCACTATTTAATGAAGAAATGTTAACAAATTGCTGTGGTCTAAATGGAACAGTTTTCAACATACGTTCCTAGAGAACAAAATGTTTTTCAAGAATTCTTTGCTGTCTAAAGTGGTTCTTCTTGATGTATCTTCTTAATGTATCTTTAGAAACAAAGATAAAACAGAAACAACAGGTTATATATTTATATTGTTCTTTCATATAAAATCTCACTGCCCTGCTATCTGCCTTCCTCCACCTCTCTCTCTCTCTCTCTCTCTCTCTCTCTCTCTCATCTTTAGTCAACTAGGCAGCTCTGTACTATTTTTGTGTTCCTTAAGTGATGTCCCCTATAATGTAATTGCAAGACGTCTAATTGAAAAATGGACAGAGAGAAAGAGAGAGAGAGAGAGAGAGCGAGAGAGAGAGAGAGAGAGAGAGAGAGGAAGGCAAGGAGATGGTGGGTGGAAATGGGAGAGAGAGCAAGATGTATAAAAGAGAGAGGGGGAGGAGAGATATAAAGACTGATATGGGGATGTGCACAGCAACAATGCCTCGCTTGCTCTCTCTCTCTCTCGATCATACACAGAGACACACAGTCCTCTCCTCTACCCATTTATCTCAATAAAGCGTTGTGTTGGTTCCAGATGAGAGGACCGAGCCTTTATCTGATCCCCTTAAGCAAAAGTGCACTGTGCTGGACACGTAGCAGAGCATCTCAAGAGCATACTGCAGGAATGAAACACACTGAAGTTTAAGAATTGTGCTGTGGATTTACTATGATTGTACTGTTTAACAAAATAAAAATAAAAGCGCATAATTTTGTTTAAAAAAAATAAAATTACAAAAAAAAAAATATATATATATATATATATATATATATTTGTTAAATTCTAATAACCACCAATTCTAATTTGCACAGGATAATACATTAGAATATGCTGTATTTTACTTAATATCCAGCAGATTATAATTCAACACGTTGTTAAATTAAACTTTAATGTTAATTGCACAATACTGAAATATATATCTAAATTCTAAATATATATCACTAAAATCTGTTATTTGTCAAGGGGTGCCCAAACCTTTGCACAATATATATTTATTTATATAAATATTTTATATATTTATATATATATAAAGCTTATGCAAAAGTTTAGGCCATCACAGTCCCCTGATTTAAACATCATAGAACATTTGTGGGTAGATATTAAAAGAGCTGTGCATGCAAGACGACCAAGGAATATTACAGAACTAGAAGCCTTTTGCAAGGAAAAATTGGAGAAAATCCCAAGTACAAGAATTGAAAGACTTTTAGCTGGCTATAAAAAGCGTTTGCAAGCTGTGATATCTGCCAGAGGAGGTGTTACTAAGTGCTGATTATGTATTATACTTTTGCACAGTGCCACAATAATGTTTTTTTTTTGTTGTTGTTCAATTTATGGCATAAGAAGTAACTATGTGTCAATGTTTGCTGAAAATATTGTGAATTTTTTCCCATTTCCAATTTTAAAAATCACTAAAATCTGTTATTTGTCAAGGGGTGCCCAAACTTTTGCATAAGACTATATATTTTTTTTAATCTACTTTTTATTAAAGGTAGATTTTAGAATTTAGTTCAATATTATATTTCAGATTTAACTCATACACACACACACACACACACACACACATACACACATTATATATATTGTATATATATATATATATATATACACAGTACAGTATATATATATTTTTTCTTTTGCAAGAGACATTAATACAGATTCATTAATCTGTAATGCGATCCTTTGGTGTTAAAAATCCATATAAAAGAATGGAGGGATGGAAAAAAGGTTTAAAAAGATTTGAGTAAATTTAGGTATATTTTATATCAAAATTATCTCTCTCTACAGTATATATATATAAAAAATATATATATATAAAGAAACAAACCACAAACCACTATTGCACTTTTAAAAGCTTTAAAAAGGATCATTTTGAAAAACTCAAAACAAAGCACAATGTCTTATTTTTTTTTCCCTTACATATTTTTTTTTCTGTTATTTTTGGATCTTGTGCTTTGACGTAGCGTCTGCTTTCTCTCACGTCTTCCTGTACGGACATAAATCTAAGATGTTTTAATATCGGACAAAAGGTTTCTACACCCACTGTCCTGCAGTACACTTTCCTTTTCCCCTCATCACTTTATTCCCTTCTACACACACACACACACACACACACACACACAAAATACACTAGCACTCCATTCCTCCTCCCCTCCACCCACCTCCACTCCACGTATTAAGAGCACAAAACGCTGCAGGGGGGAAAAAAAAAAATCACCATCCACTCCGTCGCCGCTGGACGCCAATCAAAGACGTAAGAGAACCGCAGTGGCGTGATCAGCACTCCAGCGAAAATACAACTGTGTTCAAACCGTGCAATCATCTGGCCCGAAAACCTCAAAGAAGGTGCAAAGAAACAGCATTTCAGTAAAGGAATGACAGATAGGCTTTATGTTTATGTTACATTTTACTTTAACTTTGTACCACAGCAACTCTGATCGGTCGGTTCCTTTATAATGCAGCTTTATATTAATGAACTCATTCTAATGCACAGGAATATGTTCGGTCGTTTGACAAATGATACATCTATAACATAATGTGGCGTTTTCTTTGAGAAGAAATGCCTTTAAAATTTACAGAAGGAGTCTCCAGTGTCAGAGCTGAAATAAACACAGTTTGAGGTACATTACGGCGACACGGTGGCTTACTGTCGCCTTGGGACTCCGGGTCTTGTGTTCGATTCCCGTGTCAAGCTTGGGTGCATGGAGATATTGCATGGAGCATATTCTCTACTTTCTTGGTGGGTTTCCTCAGGGTTCTCCAGTTTCCTCCCACAGTTCAAAGATTCACAGTTCCCAGATTCCATGTAGTGTGTAAGTGCTGACCAGAGGTCTTACCATGGTGGTACAAATGGGAATAAATGCAATGGTCACCACTGGTCCCTAGTTGGACTTCAGAGGTTCCTAGATGGATGGATGGAGGTGTTTCAGCTGAAGCATTAACACACACACACACACACACACACACACACACACACACACACACACACACACACACACAC
>JAQQZT010000010.1:6108916-6121463 GCA_030068275.1 Clarias platycephalus | reverse complement strand
ATTACCAACAATCAACCACCAATGAACCAACAAACAAACAAACAATTACCAACAATCAACCACCAATGAACCAACAAACAAACAAACAATTACCAACAATCAACCACCAATTAACAAAGAGACGTCAAACCAACCAAACACCACAAACAAATTAACTAGCAATTAACAATCAACCACTAACCAACAACAAATAACCTATATCAAATTGATCATCAACCAACAAACAAACAGCCTACCCCAACATTGAACTCAACAACAACCAACCAAGCAACAACTGACCAAAAGCGAACCACCAAACGTTCAACAAACCAGACAACCAATCACCCCTCCCCCAACACACAGCCCCCGCCCCCCACACATTAAGCACCATGTCCAAGCCAAATATGGATTTTTCATTTACAGAGCTGTGCTGGAGAAAGTCTTATGACTAACACAATTACGAGCACTGTGAGTAATCATATCTTTGCCTCTACGCATGCGTTAACTTCTCCACTCGCAGACATCCTGAGGGAAAAGTTACACATTTCATTAACTGGAAACTGTTGCTGAGGAGGTTTTAATGTTCAGAACACACAGAGACAGAGAAATGTCCTGATACAGAATCTCAAAAAAAAAAAAAGAAAAGAAAAATTGTCACTAACCTTCTTGTAATTTATAAGAACTGTTGTTTGTTTAATACTAACGATAAATAATTATTATATAAGCTTGGATCTGGATGAGAGGCTGCAGTTTTATTTGAAATACCACATTGTGATGGCAATACACACCATGAGTAATATAACAAAATAATTAATAATATATATTGAGAGGAATCAATATACTTAAAAAACGTATATACTTAAAATATACAATAAAAAAGGACTTACAGTCCTGATTTTAACCATGTAAGCCAGTCGTTTTATTTAAACAGTACTGCCCTCTGGTGGTAATATGTGATATCTGCAGCGTTTCCCCCTTGGATCTTGATTTTAAATTCATGAATAGGCTTAATTATTTTTCAGTCTCTGTGCACATTTTTGGTAAAAAACAAACAAACAAACAAACAAAAAAAGTCTTAAATGCATAACTTGAATAATTGTATAATTTCTACAATAATATTCATGTAATTCTTTTATACATTTTACCAATATGGAACTGTTGCTGAGGAAGTTTTACTTGGCCAGGGATTTGAAGGAATTCCTAAGTGTCACCCTAAGCTGAAGGGAATTTGGGTCGGGAACAATCCAGGCCTGCCATGAACTGGAAGCCACTGGAACACAAGTACATCACCTTGGACTGCAATCAACACTTTCACGCTTGACTACAGTTTGCAGCCGACCACATCAACAAAGAAAATGCCTTCTGAGGAAGGTTTTGACCAGAAGAGGAGTAATGTTGTGGAATGGACAAAGAATAAGCTGTTGGAGCCTCAACCCCATAGAATATTTATGGGCCATGCTTAAAAGTCTGGTCCGTACCAGGAAACCAGTTTAATTAAACACTACAAATTCTTTAAAGACAAGACAAGAATTCTGCCAGCAGCTTGTTGCTCACAAATGCATCTGCTAAAAATTAAACTTGATAAAGGAATCTGACTTCAACTGTACAATCGCCACTAAAGTCAGAGGAGACCAAAACAAGTACAATCTCTAAGTACACATAATGCAGTTAACATTTAGGTCTATTTCTTTATGGAGTCTTATATTATATATTATATATTATAATGCCAGATTAAAAGTCTATAAATGTAACTTTTTAGCACAGTTGCCTTGCACCTCCAGGTTCTGGGTTCGATTCCTGCCTCTGGTCTGTGCATGTGTGGAGTTTGCATGTTCTCCCTGTGTTCTGTGGGTTTCCTCCGGGTACTCCTGGGCATTTCCAAATTGGCCATAGTGTGTGTGTGTGTGTGTGTGTGTTAAATTTGAGGTGCCATGTTTTTTGACAAATGACTGCTTTTAAAGAAAAATCTTTGTGTACAATTTAAGTAATTGTGTTTTAATCCTAATTCTAAACTGTGAACTATAAATGTTGTTTTCTGATTTCAGTAAAAAAAAATCTGGAAAAAAATGGAAAGTTGTTTTTTTTCCTTTGTCGGCGCCAGTTTTCACCACAAGATGGCAGTATTTTCCAAGCGACAGCTTTTCCTGTCGAGTCTCTTGTTTCACTTTTTTTTTTTTTTTCATTTTCTCCTAAAATTTTTGCAAACGGTATTCAAATACCATGTAAAATAAGTGGCTTTATGATTAAATGTAACAGTTTATAAGTGATTATGGATGTCATTTGGGTTCATAACCCACAAGCCTTTGTGTACCTTTCTGTAACAAAAAAATAAATAAATTCTCTTTCAATTAAGTGATTTAAGACAAATTTGAAAAACTTAGTTTCCTATACATTTCTCAATATAGCTAAAGAATGTAAAACTCATTATTAATTATTAAATTAAGTCACATATTCCGTATTATTTAAAGAAAGAGTCATATTAACCTCCACTTTTTCCTTTATCAGGTCATGGGGTGCCTGGAACCTACAGTATCTTAGGAGACTTCGGGCATGAGGCGGTGAACCCATACAAACTCCATGCACACAGACTCAAAGGAGGGAATCGAACCTGGACCCTGGAGGTGCAATGCGACAGTGCTAACAACTAAGCCACCGTGCCACCATATATAAGATAAAATAAATAGTACACATATTTAGCTCTGCAGTCAAAAAAGAAGTGACACATGAAAAATATTGTAAAAAGAAAGAAAGCAATAATAATAATAATAATAATAACAGTGATCAATACATGTGTGTCATTTTACATGTGAAAGATGTGTATATGTGTACAGTATGTGTGTGTGTGTACAGTGCTGCTAGTGTGCAGCTCTCTCTGTGCTTCCCCTGTAGGTGAGGCAGTTTGTCAGGGTCTGGAGGGCAGTTTAAATTGGGGATAAATTTATTGAATTTGGTGAGGAATTCAGCACAAATGTGGTGATATTTATGGCATTTCATTGAGCAAATGCAGCTCTGTCTCTATTTATGGAGTGTGCACCGCTGGCACAGTTTCTTCTCTTGGGGCAGCCAGGACTGTCTGTGTCACCCCGTCTCTCTCTCTCTCTCTCTGTTTGTGTGGGTGTATGGGGGTGTGTGGAGAGGGAATCAATATAGACTAAGAGTCAAATGCTGTTAATATTGTAACCAAAACTGAGAACAGTTCATTTTCAGTTCTCTCTAAAGTTACCTCTGAACAGGAACTGAAAACCCCAGGAGAACATCACACTGGATGACAAAAGACCATTCTCTATATGTCGTTTTTTTTTTCCTTTTTTTTTTTGGCAAATGTAGTTAAAACATTTTTTATAAGGAAGTGTAGAAGCCTTTATCTTGTGGTGGCAATTTAGAGGAAAGCAAGCTTGTCAATGATTAAATTGTAATCAGATTCATCCGCAAAATGAACTGCTTTCAGCTATGGTGTTATGCAAAAACAAGAACAGTGTGGCATATTGTACAGATTCTGAAGAAACGGTGTGGCCAAATCTATGTGTACATCTGACCTTTTACACACACGCACACATATATATATACAGTATACAGTATGAGGACATAATGTGTCAAAATTAGGAGTGGAAGAACTCAAGAGCCCACTAACCAACTCCAGGATGAACTGGAACACTGAGTGCATCCTCACCCAACATCAGTGCCTGATATCACTAATGAACTCAAAAAAATATCTCTAAAACATGCCACACTCTAGTAAAAAAAAAAAAAAAAGTCTTCCTGGAGGATTTAAGGGTTAGTATAACAATGAATATGGAATAGTATTATTAACAAGTGGGTATGATATATATATTATTTGTCACATGTACCTACAGCACAGTGAAATTATTTTTTTTCTTTCTCAAGGGCTCACCAGTGGCAGCTTGGTGGTGCTGGGGCTCGAACCACTTACCGTCCAGTCAGCAACCCAATAACTCACAGTCCTAAACAAGTCAGATACTGACAAAGTTTTAAGCACATATTATGGTGTAGATGGCACGGTGGCCTAGTGGTTAGCACTTTTGCCTCACACCTCCAGGTTCCGGGTTCGATTCTCGCCTCTGAGCATGGGTGCATGGAGTTTGCATGTTCTGATCACACATTGCTCATAGTGTGTGAATAAGCGTGTCCAGTCTGTACCCCGCCTCGTGCCCCAAGTCTCCTGGATAGGCGCGGTCACTGTATACAAGATAAATGGGTATAGACTAAAAGGAGAGTGAGAGTATACTGTATGTAAATCCCTTACAAATAAGAAGAATATTGGGTATGTAAAACTAATTGTCCTTTATGCTCTAACAAACATTTAAATAAATATATAGGCCTATATTTTGTTATTTACAAAATTTTGAACAGTAGTGTACAATAGTCAACACACTGTAGGGTCTGGGTTCGATGTGTGCGTGAAGTGTGCATGATCTCCCCATGCTTGGTGGGTTTCCCTCCGGGCACTCTGGTTTCCTCCCACAGTCCAAAGGACATGCAGATGAATTAAACCAGTGTTCCCAAATTAATGAGCGTGTGCCCCAAGTCTCCTGTGATATGCTCCAGGTCCCACATGCAATGTGTGAGACCGAGTGAGTATAGTTTACAGTAGCCTATATAAATCCCTTACGAATTAGAAGAGTATATAAAACTTATTTCCCTTTATGAAAAAAAAAAAAAAAAAAAGTCTTCTGAGTCATTAAAGAAGAAGAAGACGCATGCAGATGGCTCAGTGCATGCATGATGATTTCATGTCGTGCGTAAAGCGAGTAAAGAGTTAACCTGCTCTGTCCATCCCTTTTTTTTTTCTTCTCCTCCTCCACCTCCTCCTCCTTCCACCCAAGTCCCTCATAAACAAACCAGAAAAGCTCTGCCCCTCACTCTTCCATTCACTCCGCTAACTTTGGGAAGAGAAGCATACAGCTGTGGTTGGGGGGTTTCGGTCACAGGCAGATGTTGTGGTTGTTGTAGCAGCATCAGAAATGGCACAAGCAAGCGAAGTGAGCGCGGGAAGCGCGTGCGGCTCCACACCCGGGGCTTTCCCTGAGATCATCGAGCTGAACGTCGGCGGACAGACCTACGTGACGCGCCACTCGACTTTACTCTCCGTGCCGAACTCTCTGCTCTGGGGCATGTTTAAAGAGCACAGCGCGTCCCAGCTGACCCGGGACAGCAAAGGGCGCTACTTTATAGACCGGGACGGATTTCTGTTCCGCTACATCCTGGACTACCTGCGCGACAAGAACCTCGCGCTGCCCGACTACTTCAAAGAGCGCGCGAGTTTGCAGAAGGAGGCTGAGTTTTTCCAGCTGCCCGATCTGGCGCGACGTCTCCGACCTCCTCTGGTCAGCAAGGAGAACTCTATCGGGGACGAGGCGTTCCACAGCGACCCGGAGGAAGCTCTCCCCGGTGCCAGCGCAAACACCTCCACCACCACCACCTCCACCACCGCCGCCGCTATCGGGCCGCGCTCTCCGTCCCTGGAAGCGCGCAAGTCCGGCTACATCACCGTCGGCTACCGCGGCTCGTACACCATCGGACGCGACATCCAGAACGACGCCAAGTTCCGCCGCGTCGCCCGGATTACCGTGTGCGGCAAGACCTCGCTCGCCAAGGAGGTGTTCGGGGACACGCTGAACGAGAGCAGGGACCCCGACCGCCCCCCGGAGAGGTACACCTCCCGGTATTACCTCAAGTACAACTTCCTGGAGCAGGCGTTCGACCGGCTGGCCGAGATGGGCTTCCACATGGTGGCGTGCAGCTCCACGGGCACTTGTGCCTACACCAGTAGTGACCCCAACGAGGACAAAATCTGGACCAGTTACACCGAGTATGTGTTTTGCAGAGAGTGAATCGAAGTGGACCTGCTTTACTTTTCTTTTTGCCTATTTCCACCAGTTTATAGCACAGCTACACGTATACTTTCCAAAAAAAAAAAAAAAAAAAAAAAATGAAGAAGGGTACTTTTCCTTCTCTTTTCAGTGGAGTCGTACCATCAAGTGTGCATCTTGTACCTTTTTAGTATGTATCTTTAACCTGGATGAGAGAGTGAAAGTGGTGAGCTTTAGGAGTAGAGTTTTAAGCAAACCCACAGATGTCCAATTATATATACATTTTTAAAAAAGTTCAATTTGGACAACTGGTGTTTGCTTCAAGCGCAGCTCCTAAAGTAAGTAGAAAAGGAATCAGTTTGCATTTTTTTCCTTGTTTTTTTTTTTTTTTTTTTTTAATATATACTGTATATGGTTGGAAATCGTGCCTACAGTATGTCCACCGGTTTATAGCACAGCTACATGTACTGTATACTTTTCCCTGTCAGTGCAGTTGTACCATCAAGTGTGCCCCCTTTACCATTCAGTATGTATCTTTTACCTGGAAAAGAAAAAGAAAGTGGTGGACTTACAGTAAGGAGGAGAGTAGAGATTTAAGCACACCTACTGTACAGATGTCCAGTTGTAGTGATAATCTACTAAAACAATGTTCTATTTGGACAACTGGTGTTTGCTTAAAGCTCTACTCCTAAAGTGAGTAGACAGTGAATCGAGTTTTTTTTTTCTTCTTTTTTTTCTTTCTTTATGGTTGTGAACTATATACTTTTGTATACTTTATGTACACTTTAAGAAATGAAGGTACTTTTCCTTGGAAAAGTGGAGTGGCACCATCAAGTCTGCATCTTGTACCTTTAGTATGTAGAAAAGAAAGTGAATGTGGTGCACTTTAAGAGTAGAGCTTTAAGCAAACCCACAGATTTCCAATGGGAATGATATACTAAATGTACAGTAACATTGCTTCAGTAGACTATCTTACCAGATGTAAGCAACAGTATAGTTTTAGAAAGTGTACATTCAGTAAAAAATAAAAGCAATACTATTGTTAATCTTTGGAGTTGTAGAACCACAAAAGTGTACAACTTGTACTTGTAGCATGCACCACTCACCTAGGGAAGTGAAGTACCAGAGCAGTGTACCTGTCAAATAAAAAAAAAAAAAAAACTTTCTTTCAGCTGCTCCCATCAAGGTGGGTCGCCACAGCGGTTCGTGCCTGTTTGTGCCTGTAAGATTTCAAAACTTTATTTCGGCTGCTCCCCTCAAGGGGGTCGCAACAGCTCACCATGCCTGTTTGTGCCTGTAAAATTCCTGTCATACCTTAAATCCGAGGTTCTTGGGTCCATTTCTTGGGATCCACTTCAGCCATGATTCCTGATTCTACAGATTGACTTCCTTCTTGGATCAGAAGTGAAATAGGGAAACTTTAACCATGAACCATGCACATAAATGATGCTTGGAAATGATTCCAGTCACCTGTGATCAATACAACTAAACTCCATTTACTAGGATGCATACTACTGGTACTAACAATGTACTGTACTAATGTGGATATCACACTTTTTAGTAGCAATGATACAGTTTAGTTCCTTTTTCCTGGCCCTGGTGCAGCTCAGTGTGTGGGTGTGTGTGTGTGTATGTTTTTCTTAGAGCGGGGATTGTATATGACTTTATCAGTCCATACAGATTAGCATAAAGACGTAGCGCGTTTGTCAGATGTTTAATGATTAGCAAGCGTCCGCAGCCTTCGGCTCTCGCGTTATTAAGGTTAAGCGATTCAAGGGTTGTTAAGAATGCACAGTAAAGTCTCAGTCAGGTTCTCATAACACGTGCACACAGGCGTGTCCACACCTAAGTGGTTTGGCTTGTCCGGGCATGTACAGGGAATCCAATTTGTCCTGTTTGAGGAGAAATACGAGTGAAATGTGCAGATCTGTTGCCTGACATGGAGGACATGGAGGACGTTGTTCGTCTTTACCCTCACTGCCATTGCATCTTAACCTTCCACGAACTGCTTTCCCGGTCGTTGTCCTTTTCTAATCTCTCCCACTGGACATGTTTTTTTTTTTTTCCGAGTGGCGCTCGTCACTGTCTCATGGTGTTTTTCGTTAATCAGACAGAGGTTCAGTTTCCTGTGTGATGTAAACGGTTCTTCTAGCTCACATGAAACATTTGCTCTATCAGATAGCAATAGGACCTTAAACATGTTCCTGTTTCTGTATTAAACACAATCTCACACTGAAGCTCAATTTTTCCCTGAACTAAATGATTAACTGAGTGATTTGTTTCCTTTGCACTTGTGTATATACAGTATATATATATATGACATTCTTCATGGTTTTCTTGTATGACTGAAACAATAAAGTAAATATCCAAAGATGTTTAGATATGAATGCGGATTTTTGTTTTGTGGTGGTGGGAAGTTGTTGATGGACCAGTAGAAAATGGTTGGACAGCATGCTTCCTTGCAAATGTCCAATGTGTATAAGTGAATAAAATACACTTTGGTGGAATTTTTAGATGGAAAAAGCTGTAAAACTTTCAATAGGTTAAACGTACGACCAATGAGCTGTGAATTTTGGTCACTTTCAGCTACAGAAAGTAAAAAAAAAAAATCTAATATAGATATACAAGTTCCAAGTATAAGAATAAATAAATTCATATATATATATATATATATATATAAAACACTGCAGTACATTTCAATATGAACAGTCGACAGATGTGCAAGTAGATTGTTATTCCATGCCTCATTCTCAGGTTGTACTCTAGAAGCATACAAGTCCATTTTCATAAGGGAAGGATGACCATAACATCAGCTTATGTAGAAACAATTTTTTGCTGATCATAATGCTCTGAACTTGCGATATCTGGATTTTACATTTATAGTCTCCATATATTGAATGTTATACAGTAGGAGAACATTCAAACTTCACACACACAGAGAGGACCAGAGGCAGGAATCAAGCCCTCAACCCTGTAGGTGCAAGGCCACAGTAATAGCCACAACGCCACTATTCTGCCTTTATAAGTGTGTGTGTATAAACATGAAATTTATATTAGTGCTTCAGAACTAATGCCAACCTTAAAACCAACTCCTTGAGTTTGCTGATACGCCTGTGGGTATACAGTAGATCAATATCTCTCTTTGACTTCAGCCCCAAAAATAATTTGAAATGCTGACAAAAAATGAAAAACAGGCGGTGAAGAAAAACAAGCCTGTTTTGTTATATTATTGTATTCATTAAAAAATATATTTTAAACATCTCATCTCATCTACATTGAAAAACGACTTCAACGAATGCAACATAAACAGGCTTTATTTAAAGCAGTGACTAAATGCTTCGTTAATGACCTTTCAAATAAAGTCGAACAATGCACGTTTTCCAAAGAGCGTAAGATTAAGATCAGCAAACAGTATAACTAAAGACATGGGTCATCTAGCCGGCATGCTGACTGTACGAAATGCAAACGAGCGCAGAAATAGAAAGTTGTCTTGTTAGACTGTAGACACTGAAATGGTGTTGCAGTGGCGAAAGAGATCTGAAAGAAGATTAGAAGTGTGTGTGTGTGTGTGTGGTGTTAGGAAACAGATGGGAGGCTGTGACTTGGGGAACAGGAACTAGACCTGCGTATGCCAGCAGTCCTGTGACCATGGCTAAAAAAAAAAATGCCCAATCATGTTTCAAAAGCACATGTACACGTCAGAGATACAGTATGATTTAGTTCTATATGCTCAGGAACTATAGGAATATCTCAGTGTATATACAGACCACATTGCCTGCTGATGAGAACAGACTGTAGGGGAATAAAGACAAAAACTTATCAAATCATCTGACCACAGTTTGGCGTAGGTGTACGTGTGGTATTAATATAAAAACTATTCATAAAGTTAGCATTGTTAATATGAGAGGAGAAAAAAAAACACAAAAAGGTCCTTCATGGTAATACAAAAACATATGAAGGGCGTTCGAGTCAAACCGGGATTTGTGAAGAAGTTTCTGATGAATGAAGGCGCAAAACCGAAGACTTCAAGCACAGTACAGTGATGAGACTCTTAGCCACAGTTAAACATTTGAAAGGCACAAACGTATTAAATAAGGCCGGAGCTTATTTAAAGTCGGATCCCACTGCAGTCGTTCCCGTGAACATTCAGCGATTGAAACGCCTGATCCATGAAAATCAACAAATAACTTGTGGAAGAGACGCATCTGTCTGTGTGAACTGAACACACAATCATTCACTTGCACATTACAGGAACTCGACTAGGAGTTATTGCCACATCCCCCGTACAGTCCAGACCTCACGCCATTAAAAGGAGTTCCCGGGAGGCCAGTGTTTCATACGTGAATCAGACAGGCAGACCAATCATGGCTTTGACGTACTGAGAAAAGCTTCTACCTTGATGGTATCCAAGCAGTAGTGAAACACTGGGATAAGTGCATTTGTGTAGCTGGGGATTATGTAGAGAAAGAAAGGGAGTTTTTACTTTCATAAAATGTATGTTCTGTTAATCTGCACCGGCACCGAAAGTCCCGGTTTGACTCGAACGCCCCTCATGCATTCACTTTATAGCATTTGATGAAAGTAACAAGCTTTGTAGCACATAACTGTTACACTATGACCTTTTCAGTATGATGATGATGATAAAGCACTGGGTCAGAAGTGTTAATCGATATATTTCCTTATTTTACTTTTTATTTAGTGTATTATGTTTTTAGTTCATTATTACTAAATGATTACATTATGACGATTATCATTATATGACTGGGAGAAAATTCTCAAATCCGATTGATCAGAAAGTGCTGATTAATTTTCTACAAGCAGCTCCCAGGCAAATCACAGATTTATATGGCTATAATTGTTAGAGCTACTACACAGAGATCTGTACGGCGAACTGAAAGCGTGTAATGGTTAATATAGGCCAGTTTTCTATAAGGAAATGTTTAACTATTATGAAAGCAGTCTTCAGTGTCGGTGCTTTGTAACAATCACAAGGATAACTTCAGGACAGAGAAGGTTAAACTTTGTACTTCTCTTTCTCTCTCTCTCTCTCTCTCTCTCTCTCTCTCTCTTTCTGTCATAAAAAAATAAAGAGAGGCTGGTGAGGCAACAACTGCGCTCACATGATCCACAATCAAAACATTCACTGTTTTTCCTGCCACATATAATCCTGCCAGGCCAAATAATGATGCCTCGCTGGCTAAAATTACCACCCTGGGGTTTTACTGAACATGATGAGGAAACAGATAGCACAGCATTTAAGCAGTTCTTAAAAGTAAGAACCCCTCTTTCAAATCTATGTTTTTTGTATGAATAATAATAAAAGAACTAATAAAAATCCTGATGCATGACTGTATTTCGATGAAGCTTTAGTTGTCGGACAGATGGCCTCAACATTTGCCTCTAGAATGCTCTGGTATACAGAGGAGTTCATGGTCGACTCAATGGCTGCAAAACGAGCCCAAGTCATCACCCCTCCACCTACGTGCTTGACATTGGGTATGAGGTGTTTCAGCTGAAATGCTGTTTGTTTTTTGCCACGTTTCTGGGCATTAAGGCCAAACAACTCCACTTAGGTCTCATTTTTCCATAGGGCATCATTTTACCATGTTTCAGCTTTGTGAATCCCAGTCATGCTTCCATGTACTTTTTAGACATAATAGATTTTCTCCTAACAACCTTTCCAAACAAACCGTACTTATTCAGTCTTCTTCTAGTTGTGCTGGTATGGACTAACATTTAACATGCTCAATGAGGCCTGCAGGGTCTGAGATTAATTATGTTTTTTTTTTTCTCTCTCTGAGCATTGCTCAGGCTGACCTTGAGGTGAAAGTGCTGGGAAGATCAGCAACTGCCTTGAATGCTTTCTACTACGCAGAACGTTGAACTCCAAATTGTTTGGAAATTATACCAGATTGATCTGCAGCAACACTTACTTCATTACGACCATTGATTATGTCTTTCCCTCTTGCCTTTGTGTTAACACACACTTGAATGCTCCAGACCAGCAAACTGCAAAAACTTCAGCTTTTTTTTTCCAATTAATTGACTGGGCTGGAGTTTCCTACAGTCTACTGTACCTGAGCCTCCAATAACAAACTGGACTCCATATTACAGTAATTTAAACACCTCTCCTGTTATACTGAACTTCCAGCCTCCTAACACCCAGTATGATGCAGATCAATCCCTGCTTTCCGTTATCACCCAAATGAGGATGGGTTCCCTGTTGAATCTGGTTCCTCTCAAGGTTTCTTCCTATTACCATCTCAGGGAGTTTTTCCTCACCGCTGTCGCCGTCTTCCTCGGCTCACTCATCAGGGACAATCTTATCATTTTGATTCGTACATGTTCACATTTCATACAAACTTCAATAATTCCTTTGATTGTGTAAAGCTGCTTTGCGACAATGTCAATTGTTATAAGCGCTATACAAATAAAATAAAATTGAATCGATCAGTTAAAGGGATGATGATTAGTAGCACCTGACTGCAACTTACCCTCTTAATTCCTTTGGAAGCAGTAAGGGGGTATTTACTATTGCCCACATGTTTTTTTTTTATATTTCATTTTTGTTAAATAAATATTGGCACGATGAAAAAAGTTGTTGTTCGCCTGAGGTTGTATTTGCCTAAGAGTTAGACTCGCTACAATCAGGTGATTTTTATTATTATTTTACACACACACACACACACACACACACACACACACACACACACACACACACACACACACACACACAC
>JAQQZT010000010.1:6094772-6108826 GCA_030068275.1 Clarias platycephalus | reverse complement strand
ACCATCATCACTCAGCGAAGTTTGGCTCATAATCTGTTAACTACTAATACCCCTATCTCACCTACGCGGTTTCGCGCGATGTCCGTAAGTACGGTTCATCATGATTCACCGCGGGTTTTGGCGCCGTGATTAGGTTTTCATCTTTCCACGCGTCGGTCCTAGAATAGTCAAACTGCATAGGTGAGATAGGGGTATAACAGCAGGAATAACAGAGAGGGGGCGGGTTATTGGGGGCGGGGCTTGTAGGACGACTTTCACACACACACACACACTAACGGATTGGGAATGACTGCTGTCTGGCTCACGTATTCCATAAATTGACTGAATAACGGATTACATTCTTTAAAAAGTAACTAAGTAACTGAGTACTTAAATGGCGGCATTAGATTACTCGTTACATCAAAAAAGTAATCTGAGTACTCGAACATGCTACTTTGTAACGCGTTACACCCAACACTGGTTACAGTACACATGACTGAAGCTGTTGGATATTACTGTTTTTTTTTAATCAAGCTCCAGCTGTTCTTTACAGCACGTGCACGTACAGTACGGTATACGCTACATTACAGCAAATGTGAAATCCTTTCCTTGGCCAGTTCCAGCTGGTTAGGAAGAGTCAGTTTACAGTTATCCTATCATGTATTATTCAATGTTAAACAACCATTCAGTTAAATCCAAACATTCTTTGAGCAGAATATCAGCTCAGTTTACATTCTGTTAAGAAGCACGTCAGTTTCTGATCTATTTTCACCTACCTTTCCATGTACCTGTCACTCTGCTATCTGTGCCGTCCGACACTCGTCACTGGGGTCACTGCGTGTCTGCTCACACCGGTGTATTTAGCCGTTAAGTGCATATGAAGTCTCCAGGTTTCCTGCAACCCTGGTACAGGATAAGAGGTATATTAACATTAGAACACTAATGAAAACAGAATGAGTCGTGGTCCCGTTTAACAGAGTACCTTGGATATACTGTAAATTAGGAAATGTAACACAAATACATTGTGTATACTAGATATGTATTACGTGAGTATTTAATAATGATAGTACTTCAGATAAAATGTTAAGTACACAAGCACCAGTGATCGCCAACATTGGATCTTTGATTGAGCTGATAACCACAAATCTCTTTTCTTTTCTTTTCTTTTCTTTTCTTTTCAGTGGGAATCAACATGTCAATAGCTGCTATAACATAAGCGATAACAGGAACTAGCTTGTCTTCTGGATGTTCCAGAGTGTTATAAGTAAATAGATTCAAAATTATGATGTATAGTTCCTTACTGTAACTTGAAAAAACAAAAGAAAGAAATCATTGTCGTATTGCTGTAGGGTATTGTAAGAGGAGAACACCACAGCAATTTCAGGATGTTCTGTTATTGGAAAAGGATCAGCACTGGGGTGGAAAAAGTTTTTTCCGCATCACGTCAGGCCGCATCGCACCAACCGGTCTAGGATTATTTCCCAATAACAGCACATTGTCAAGTGTTTTTAAAAAAAATATTATTATTATTATAATTTTTATTATTATTTTTACATATGTTATCAGTTTGCTATGATTTTATATATATTTTTCCATGTGGTGCTCCGAGTCAGCTGTTCATGCATCATCCCGCTTGAGTATGTTGACTGTCTCAACTTTGCTCAAGCCACCCACAAACCATCATGTGTCTCTAAAAAACACACACACACACACCTTAACCACATTGGGCCGCAATCCCATCACATGACTAGTGCTTGGAAACATGCTTTAACTACTGTTTTTTATTTCTTTATTCATTGAATCATTTGCAGTGCATACTGTCAATAGATTTCAGATGTGCCCTGGATTAACCGTTACTTCGGTTAAAAACATACTCTCTAAGCAGAGACCATGAACAATGAAGCATCTGAGTCTTCCTATCCATCTGAACATGATTCATTGGGTTCCAATTCTTTTTTTTTTTCCTTTGGCCTTAATTTAAACCGGAGACGTTCACCCAAGAGGGAACACACCAGACGGTCCAGCTCACAGAGAGCCTTTCTTTTGTTCTTTTCTTACACATTTTCTTGGATGCAGTCGGCCATCTAACTGTTGCACATACATCACAGGAGACAAGCTGAAGGGTTATATAGTACGTTCGAGGAAATTATTTTTCCACGAACATTTCTTTGATATCCTGTGAGTTTTGGCACATGGCGAAATGTGGAAATTGTCAGCGGGCTTGGAATATAGATAGGAGACAGGTGGCAATTTTTCACACTTAAAATAATAGTCACAGGGGGAGGAAAAAACGAATTGACACGAATGTTCCATTTACGTCAGACCATCAGTGAGGACACCTAAATAAGGTGTGGTGGAATTTAGATATATGCACTGATCACTTTTTACCATTAAAACCACCAAGGTTTTGGTTTCCCCTCATGCTGGCATGCTGGCAGCGAATCCTTTGGATGCTGTGGGGTGGAGCCCCTTCGTGGATTCGACTGGGTTTGTCTTGGGCGTCCTATAGGTGCTCAATCTGATTGGGATCCAGGAAGTTTGGAAGCCTGATCAACAACGCTTTCCTTGCTAATCCCCATACACGGTAGGCTGGGATGCAATGGGTGTTCTGCTGCCTTTCCATCATGCCCAGTATTTATTTTATTCCAGCGATTTGTGCTACATTGACTGTTCTGTGGGATCAGACCGGACGGGCTTCCCACAGGCATAAGATCCCATCACCAGTTTACTGGGATGTAATTGATGATCAGCGTTACTGGCTGTGCAGTTTGGTGTAGACCTAAAACAAGGATTCCTGGCATATTGTTTATGCTTCCTGGTCACTTGACCACAGACTATGTGGGTGTAGATTTGTGTATGCAGATATCATGATGGTACACAGATACAGTACTATTACTACAAAGATACAGAAAAAAAATAGAACAGGAAGTGCATTACAGTGAAATGTAACTGAACACAAATAATATGAACTGCATGTTCAAGCACATTAAAAGCAGGTGTTATAAATCAGCCATAATGTGGTCTTACTAGTGAACCAAGCTAGGTTTATACAGTAGATCTGGAGCAAAGCACAAAGGCGAGTGTGTGTTAAACAAAAACATTGGCCTATTATTAAGATGAGGCAAGTTTGCATCCTGCCAATGTCATAGCCATGTATATAAATTGTCCACGCTCTCTGGAAGTGCCATTATGCTCTCCCTTGTCAGAGTAACACTAACCAACTTATGAGTTTGTGGATGTACTGTACGAATTGAACGTTTGGAGACGCCTTCTAATTCAATGTTTTTATGCTTTGTAATTTATTTTCTATGTTCTTTAACAGTACTGGAGATTTCAAAATGATGAAATAATAACCAATGAAACAGTTTTCATTTTAAGACAAGCAGGTCGGCGGGTTCTGAAATAGTTCTTGCAAGAACCGATCACAGTGTAAAAGAAAACAAACCGCCTTAACGTTAAATAGAATTTTTTTTAACAAGTTGCACAGCTTTTTTTTTTTTAAAAAGTTTACTCAACTTGTAGAGGAATTTGCTGGACAAACTAAATATTTCACATTGCTGTTTAGTTGACACAACATGTACCCAGTTCAAAATCTTAAGTTGACTCAACTTGTAATTCAAATATCCAAGTTATATTTCTCTAGGGTTGACTTAGCCCAACTTTTCATCTACTCAAAAATGTAAGTTGTCTCCCATTGTAGCCCATTGATGTCATTGGTACAAGTTATTGTTTTTCTATTAAAACAGGTTGGCCTAACAAACAGTGTGAACAAACAGCACAAGGAAAGAGTCCATGTCAACAAGAGTTTGTTTCTCAGCATGTGAATCTGATGGGAGCGTGTCTCCAAGCACAGACATTTTTACATCCCTTAACTTACCGAGTAATGAGGCGCCACTACTCCTTAACTCTTAATTAACTGGGGTTTTATAAAATCATGTGATTGCATCTAAGGGAAGGTAAATTGCTGGGTCAATTCCCATCTCTATGTGCATGTTCTCTCCCCCTGCTTGGTGGGTTTCCTCCGGGTACTCCGGTTTCCTCCCACAGTCCAAAGACATGTAGGTTAGGTTGATTGGCATTCCCAAATTGCCCATAGTGTGTGAGTGTGTGTACCCTGCCTCGTGCCCTAAGCCTCCTGGGATAGGCTCCAGGCCCCTGTGACCCTGTATACAGAATAAAGTGGTACAGAAGATGAGTGAGTTTATTCCGCCTAGTCTCAAAGAACGCAATGTTACGAGTTATACAGTACCACTACTACTAATAATAATAAATTTTATTTATAACACACTTCATATTTGAAGCAAATCTCAAAGTTTACGCCCTCTCTTCCCGATCCTAGCAGCACTGTTTTGAATATACTGCAGCTTTTAAAGGATTTTTTCAGTAGTCCTAATGAGGAGTGTATTGCAGAAATCCAGCCAGGAGGAGACAAACACATGGACCTTTCCGCATCTGTAAAAGTGTGTTCCACTCCAATAAATTGGGCCAGCAATACAATATTAATTCATTTAACATTTATCTACTTGGATCTTTTACGGTGCAAGCCCCATGATGAAACTGGCTCTCATGAAGACCTTCCCAGGAAAGCAAGACCAAAACTGACCTCTGCTGCAGAGGAGAAGTTCATTTAGAGTCACCAGCCTCGGAAATCACAGATTAACAAACAGCACCTCAGATTAGAGCCGTTATGAAGGCTTTACAGATCATGAGTAGCAAATGCATCTCAATATCAACTGTTCAAAGGGGATTATTGCGTATTTTGGATAAAAGCCTTCAGCATTGTTTTACAGTGTAGAAAGAAATAAAAGTCAGGAACGACCATGGAGTTAGAAAGTGTGTCCAAACTTTTGCCTGGTAGTGTACAGTGATGGCGTTTTCGTTACTCTGCCCTGTTTAAAAAGATCCGCTTCACGTGTCTCAATAGAAGCACGTGCTAAGCTTCAGCCTTCCCTCTTGATAGTGCCGAGTTCACTGGAAAATGTGGGGAAAATATAAATGAATAAATAAATATACAACGCTGCCTAAAGCTTAAATCTATGATGACTCACTGGGCTTTGAGGCTTTAGCTGAGGATTCCTACAGTGCTACGTAAGAGCTCACACATTAGAAAGAGCCATAATTCATATCTGTGAAGCGTTCAGTAGGCCGTGAATAGAATGAATACTAAGCATGTGATTATTCAATTGAAGTGTCATTTAAAAAAGGCAGAAAATACTCGAAAGGAAGACTCACAGTGACATTGTCCTATATTGCACAGGAGACACACTAAAACAGAAGAGGACATAAAAGGTCAAACTCTATGCTTATATAGGCCAAGTCGGGCGAAAATACAGTATATATTGAATATGGGTGAACATATAAAGTATTTTCTTTTATTATAAGTAAAATGATCCACCAATAGACCCAAACAATGTCGAGAGTAAATTAGTAAAATGTTTTTCATGTTAGTTTTTAATTGTAAACTCATAATAAGAAATGTAATTGAAATGTAACAAAATGTACTGTAACATTTTGACTATATATTTGCATTACATATTTAACAAATAAATAACAGATCAAACAAAAACCTCATAGTGCAATCTAAGGACGAAGCAATTATTATCACATGGCCGAAAGAAAGGGAAAAACAGGGGGTTCTTGCTTTTTTTTTTCAGTAAAAGGCACAAAGCTAATATTATTTACACATCATATTTGTGTAAGAAGCAGATGACGGGGAGGGTCGAGCACACTGCTATGTCATTAAATGAAAACAAATACACTTTACTGATTGCCGTGGTCATAAACCGCAAACGAGACTTTGCCTCTGTGTAAACCAGCTCCATGACTACGAGAGCTGAGAAATGCAATGGGTAGAGAAAGAGCGAGATCGGGTCAGGAAGTTTCTCCTCGTCAGCCCTTTCATACACTTTAAAGACATGATCCGTTCATAGATTTGTATTGCAATGAAATTTGTAGTTTTGTTTTGTCTCCCTGACTTTTTAAACTGCTGCTCATGCAATGTCAGAGGTTTCAACTCCCAAGACCGGGAAACTTTTGACCCAAAACTGAGCTTGGCTCTATTTTTAAACTTTCATTCAAATCCTAGAAAGACTCACATAGTATTAAGCACTTTTCCATTCTTTCCAGGAATATACTGTAGTACTTGAATACCATATTTGCTTTAACATAATCCGTTATTTGAGCACAGCCCTGGACCGACATGACATCGTCTCCACGACAACAAAGAAGCTTCCTTTGCAGACTGTTTGTATTCTACTTTACAATTATTGGCACCTCTTAAGACCAGGCAAAAATGCCTGGTGAAAGTAAACATCCACTCACAGAACTGGATAAAATGCTTATCTTTTCTGAGACTAAAATCAATTCTCCTGACAGGTGTGCAGCAGAGCGAAGAAACTAGAGCATGTCTCATCAGCCGCTACATGGGATCGACCGTATTTAGTAATGCCTAGACCATCATCTAACCCACAGTCCCTGAATCATAAGACAATTAAACCACTTCCAGGGCAAAATACCAAACTTTAGGTAGAGTAGCTCTTCTGTCGCATGCAGACCCGAGCGTGTCTGGCCATGTTGAACTCTGGAATGCCCATATTTTTATAGAAGTGGTAAAAAATCCGGTTCATGTGGTTTTCATGAGACCGAACAGGGTGGCCGTGACACAATAACATCTCCATGACAACAGAAAGCCGAGGTGTACAATAGGAAGAGGTAATAGCTAGAGCTGAGATGGAGCGTGTTGATGAACTGATTGCTGTGAACCACAAAGGAAGCCATGAACAGCATTATAATACCTATATTTCCTAAAAGTTTTTTTTATCAGTTGCTTTTAATTACTAGACAAAAATGTAAACTAAAGAAAAACTTTTATAATCATTTTTATTAAATTTAATGCTACTGTATCTCATTTCAGATTTTTTTTTTCATATTTTCATATTCTGCTTTTAATTCTATGTTTAATATATATCTTTTTTTAATACCTATTTCTTTTTTATACCTAGATTTATTTTATTTTATTCTATTTTATGCTTATTTTTTTACTTTTTAGTGGCATTCATTGGGGGACAGCAAAGGAAGAATTTCATTGTATAACGGGAACATGTTGCGCATATGACAATAAAACTTGAAATTTGAAAACTTGAAATAATAATATAACAATATTATTAATGTTATATTAATATTATATATATTTTTTCTCCTAAAGTGTGTATTTTTTGGCTGACTCTGTATGCTATATATATATACTGGTCTAAATAATAAAATGCCGAACCTTGTTAATAAATATCGGCACCCTTCAAGAGATACACTATATGGACAAAAGTATTTGGCCAAATCTGTTAATTATTGAGTTCAGGTGTTTCAATTAATCAGGCCCCTTATCCCCAGTGAAGGACTTAATCTTAATACTTAGACATCTTGGACAATGCTATGCCTCCAATTTCATTGGCAACAGTTTGGTTCAGTGTGGAAAAACTTGACTGACCGGCATGGAGCCCTGACCTCAACCCCATCAAGCACTTTTGGGATGAACTGGAACGGAGATTGCGAGCCAGGATTTCTCATCCTGACCTCATACACTAGAATGAATAGGCAAGAAGAATGGAAGCTGAAAAAGAGAGACCAAATCCATATTGAAGTATATGTATTTGGATACAATGTCATTGCAGGTTTGGCCAAATACTTTTGACTGTATAGTGTAGCATTAATACCTACATACTGTACAATATGCTGGAGAAACTAAAACTACCTCATACAGGTGTGTTTGGGCTCTGAGTTACTGATCGGAAGGTCGATGGTTCGAGCACCAGCTCTGCCGCGTTGCTGCTGTTGGGCTCTTGAGCAAGGCCCTTAACCCCGTCTGCTCCTGGGGTGCTGTATCATAGCTGACCCTGTGCTCTGACCCTAGCCTAATAACAAGAAGCTGGGATATGCGAAGAATAATTAATTTCAATGTGCAGTAATGTATGTGTGACGAATAAAGGCTAAACTGAACATCAACATTTTATACTTTTTATAAGAAGCATTTTATAGCATTCAAAAAATATGACCAACTAGATTGGCCACTCATCCATTATAAATTCTGTACCTATATATTTTAGCCCACCTGGTTACCTCTGCCAGCAGATTACAACTCATCCACTAAGAAATGTTCTTAAAACATTTGCAACAATTTTACAGTCTCTAGATATGAATACTACTGAAAACACTGGAGTGGAATGGAGCAAACCAAGATTCTGGACATGTGATTAACCTTGTTAATTGTGCCAGTAATTATTATCCATCCATCCATCCATCCACATACGCATAATCACACATCACGGGCAATTTGGAAACACCAATAAAAACCTCTAACTAATGAGGTGTGAGGCAACAGAACTAACCATTAAGCCACCATGCTACATTTCATATAGTCACATTTCTTATTTTTCTGTAGCATGCCAATAATCCTGATGTTGACTCTACAGCATTATCAGTGACATCCTTCAGGTCTAATAAAGGCCCAGTATGAAACTAAACCCATGAAAGACTCCAATTCTGGGTTAACAAGAAGCCTCACATTGTTCCTTTCCCTCGCATACACACAAACATGCAAACCTGACGCATGCAAATAAAAGTACGGCAGAAATATGCAGGCAGATAAATACGTAAATACACTCATGCGGCTGTATAAACACTACACTGTATTTAGTGGTCAGTGCAAGCAGCGGGCGCGCTTTATTTTCTTCTTCCTTCATTCCTTTCATCCCCTGACTGAGTGGAAAGAAAAATTCAATGTACCATGGGCTAAAGGAACTTTATTACTGCTTGCAAGCAACCTCTAATGAAATCAAGTCTAATTTAGGCGCTGCTGCTGTAAATAGTACTGTCTTTTTTTTTACCACCACAACAGAAACATTCGAACAGTCCATGCAGTAAAACTGAAACATCAAAGAGGGGAAAATACGTGGAGATTGCTGAAGCCTAATGAATCTGGTTAAACATTATTCGGTACTACAGTAATTAAAGCTCCAGTTCGTTTGAAAAAGGGATTACGTGATGAACCGTGGTCGTGGGAATGAAGTAGTGCTTTTTTCTACAAGCTTGGTCTGTAAAAGCAACTATTCATGTGTTATGACTAAGATTTATTTATTTGTACCTTACAGCACAGTGAGATGGTTTTTTCACATATCCTAGTTACGAAGCTGGGGTCAGAGCGCAGGGTCGGCCAGGATACAGCGCTCCTGGAGAAGATAGGGTTAAAAGCCCAGCAGTACAACTTGGCAGTGCTGGGGCTTGAACACTCAACCTCTGCAACAGTAACCCTGAGCCTTAACCATCTTAGCCACCACTGTCCCTAAAGCCATTTTTCTTCAGACCTGCATTGTACTCATCAGGTCTGGATTGGTTATCTGGCATATTGGCCATTTTCCCAGTGGGCCATCTGGCTGCCCATATACAGTATATACACATAAATAAATAAAAAGAAAATCAAACCACATTTTTACCTCACATTGTGCCATTTGGCAAACGCCCTTATCCAGAGCGACATAGATTTTTGTATCTCATTAAACATCTGAGAAGTTTCGGGTACAGTGGCAATTTGAAGGCTGTGGGGTTTGAACCTGGGACTTTCCAAACCGCAGTCCAATGCCTTAACCACTGACCCCAATGATCTTGTGACAATCGTCACAAATAGCAATTATCCTCAGGCATATGGCAAGTTTCTCGTCATTTCTGAACATACGTTTTTCTCACAATGTGGTACTGGCACTACTATTTCCGAGGAGAGTCAAACCAGGACTTTTAATTGTGCAAAGTAACAGAAGTTATGAAAGTAAAAACTCCTCAGACTGCATGCTTCATGCCTTGAAACTCCTTTATTGGCCCAATCATGTGGAAATGGCTTGAAGCAAGGTCAGAACTGTACCAAGGATGTGGCAATAACTCCCAGCTGAGTTCCTGTGATGTGCAAGTGATTGTGTGTAAAGTCCCCACAGTGCTTGGTCTCCCCGTGCTTGGTGGGTTTCCTCCGGGTACTCCGGTTTCCTCCCACAATCCAAAGACATGCAGATTAGGCTAATTGGCGTTTCCAAATCGCCCATAGTGTGTGAGTGAGTGTTTGAATATTGATTGGAGGTAAAAACCACAGTCATAAAAATGGTAATAAATGCAATGGTCACCATTTGCCTCCATGGTTTCTAGTTGGACTACAGAGGTTCCTGGTTGGATGGATGGATGGATATGATATTGTCTTGTTATAGAGGAAAAAAAATTAATTGAAATTTTTAAGGTTTTTAATGAATATATACATTTCATTCCAAATGAAAATGAAGGAATAAATGGATTAAGTATTTTAACGTAAATGCTTTTTAATGTGATTGAATACTTACTTACACATACTGTGTACAGTAAGTAAGTATTAAAAAATCAGTAAGGCTTAAAGTATATGGTCAAACAATACAGGTACATTTCCATTTGTGTTTGCAAATTTCCATGCCTCGTTCATGGTGCATTTATAAGGAAACTGAAGAAAAGATCCTTATTTTTATGTAAACATGAACACATGATACATCAATCAATCAAGTTTATAGTTGTGTGAACAGCACGGCTATGCAAATGGAAAATATGAACGCCTACAGTTGCATATCTATCTATGATACTGTATGTCTAGTTAGCATGTAGCAGTTTTGCTGACTAGAGAGAAGGTCAACCTGCCACAGATGTGTCAGTGAATCAGCATTGACACAAAGTGAGCTCCGCTGTAATGAAAAACAACAACCTTGTTCCACTTACCAGAGCTAACAGGTAGTTGTGACACACATTTGTGAACACACAGTCCTGTTAGTGCTAGTCTATTTTTAGTTTCTTTCTTCTTCTCCTTTTTGTTTTAAATGAAGCGACCTCACCAGAACCCTTCATTGTTCCAGATGTTCTAGGCAGAGTCTAGTCTACACCCAAAGCCCTGAGCAGAACTGCAGCAAAATGAGTTTTTTAATATAACACTGTTCTACTGGGCCTGCAAGGGCTTATGTCAAATAAAGCTACAGTTATTATCCCTGAGCCCCAGGAGTTTAATAAAAACAGATTTGATCTTTCCTTGCGCGCTCTCTCTCCCCCCTGGTGAGGCCGAGAGTGCTGTGATAGCTGATCTCAGACCAGCGCAAGTAGTTAAACATTTGAACAAAACTGATCCAAGATCAGCCCCTATTGTCTCCGACTTCCCTCCTCCTGTGATGATCTGGGGATCTACGGAGTGCACTGGTGATATGAATGAAAAGCTACTGGTTTTCCTTTCAAATCTTCCTGTTTAACTCTGATCCGAAAGGCAACTCTACTGATGCACATACAGAGCTAATGTAAGTGACAGGCGTGAAAATCTGATTCTGGATCAGTGCTAAAAGGGCAGCCTGTCACCTGCTGCAAGCCGTTGTTTTCTGTAAATGTCGTGGTGGTTCTCCCTCACACTGTTCTCTTTGCCAAATCGGGCTTCCGCGCCACGGTAGTCCGGTACGTCTCACGCTGAGCTCTCCGAGCGCACTAAAGGCCGCCAGCATCAGTCAGCAGCAAGGAACAAAAGCAAGGGTGCAGGCCTATGATTTTCAGCATCCTGGCCCCCCGCCAGCCCCAACACTGGGCCCTTTTGGAGTAAAAAAGGCTCCTACTGGGCACAGAAAAGGCCAGGAAAGAACTAAGGAGCGAGAAAGCATGGGGAATCCATCATCTCCGAGGTAAGGACATTGTGCACACAAAGATGGATTTATTAATAGCGCATGCACTGCATACACTTTCACACTTGGTGCAAACATGCAAACACGCAACAACAGCACAGGAAGGCCCTTAAGCAATCCACTGCCTTAGTCTATTTCACATAGCACCAGGAAATGCAGACTGACAAGCAGGAAATGTGCCGAAAGCTCATGCCCCCGTGAGCTTTGGCTCTCAGATTTCATACACGGCTTACAAGCAGATTATTGGGATGAAAAAACGACTGAAAAGCGTCAATGGAGGATTAGTCTCTCGTGAGCCAGATAAAATGACATGTGGGTGAAAATATTACTTCAGGGATCTCAAAGCGGATTGTGAGGCAAAAAAATGGATGTTTACTTCTATACTAATTTCTTCCTCCTAGGGGTACGACACAACCTTTATGCATTTGTAACATTAATTTTAATCTAGATAAAGATATTATTCCTGGGTAACATATTTGTCCTTGACATGTCAGTCCATGAATAGCCGAGAATTAAAATGGATTAGAATTCAGTGGTCTTCTTGATGAGCCATTAACCCATATATACCACAGTGATCCACAGCTCCCCATGTGGTCGAACAGTGCCAGCGCATGGGTGTGCCCTGCGCTGTTTTTCCACAATGGCATAAATCTGATGCTGGATCTGTGTACTGTACTACGTAAGAGCCATTACTCAGTGCCCTACCTAGTCAGCTCGGGAGCCATTTGCGAACCATGCCGTGTATCTTTCCTGTCTCCTGTATCTGGAGAGTGTTATCCATCCGTGAGCGCTGAACTCCACCTGACACTCCGCAGACACTCTTCAGCTCCAAGATGGATCCCCTAACAGGAAACCGACGAGCGATCTGCGTCGTTTTGTTTCTAGGAATGAAAATCGCACTCTAAAGTGGAGGACACTGTCGCACGTCAACCTTGGATGCAAGCATCAACGGCATGATGGATTGATATCAGCGTTAATTACTGGCCGCCTTTGTTTGCTCTCCACGCGCCAGGGCTCATCCAAACGAACGGCTGTTTGTTTGCGGCCTGAAATCCAATTTAGTGCAAGATGACGAGCAGCAGCCTCTCCTTCTGCTTCTTAGACCTGATCATATCACTGCCTGTTGACAAAAGCCAGTCTCGGTTATTCCTGGAGCGCTCTGTAAGCTAATGTTAGCTCCATCAAACTCTGTTTACCTTAGCATTCATATTCTATATTATGCTTCTCAGAACAGCGCTTTATAATGTAATGGATAAAATACTTGGAGTTGTGCTATTCTAGGAAAACTCATTAACGACTGGGTGGTGTGACACAGTCAACACTTGTTATTTTCGGCACACCCTGAAGCATTTGGTTCTTTTTAAACCGGAGCAAATTGACAACAAAAAATTTGCTGTGCATTTAATGTTGTAATGATGTCTACTCGCATTTTTAAACACGAAACTCGTGCTTTTGTTTACCAGCATCGCAAATGCATCTTGTCATATACAGTAACAACGAAACCAAAAAGCTGGTACTTCTCAATTTTAAAGTCGGAAAGCTTCCAATCACAGCTTTGCTTCACAGTGCTGACACTGGAGACTCCTTCCTCCCTTCCTTCATGTTAAATTGTGTAGATTACATGGAAGAAAAGGGAACAAATGTTTTACTGCGGCCAAGCCTAAAAATAGGTTGTTTATGTACCTTGTAACAACCTCAGCAGCAACCTCGTTTCCCCTCTCGTCTGTTCCAACCACTCAGCGTTCAGCATCACCAGTACTGTATCATCTGCACCTGTTACTCACTGGTTCATACCTTAAGTTAGGTGCTTGAATGGTTCATAGGTCACTGTGTGGCTTAACAAGCAAAAAAACACATTCTGAAACTACTCAGGTACAGGGACATGATGCAAAATGAGAGACAAAAACATGAAGATGTCTGGAGAACTGTTCTTTAAGACTACAATAAAGTCATCAAAATTTGAGGAAATCCAGGGTGGCTCAAGACTTTTGCATACCTACTACATAGTAATGGCTCCTACAGAAATTCTAATGGAAAGGATTTAATGAGAATAGAAGAAGAGTAATGGGCGGAACCTTTCGATTTGGTTAAAATACAAGTGGGGGCCTTTGTGAATGCTGTAAAATATGGCCATTCATGATTTTTCATCATTTTACCTCGACACTGCTGAAACTCTATCTATTTAAACATTTCTGAGAATTTACAGCACTGTGCTTATATAACATTTGACATGTTTAGGCCCCAGACACACAGACTCAGAGTTTAGCCCCTTTGGCCAGTGTATAAATGTTTGCATCACAATATGTGTGTGTGTGTGTGTGTGTGTGTGTGTGTGTGTGTGTGTGTGTGTGTGTGTGTGTGTGTGTG
>JAQQZT010000010.1:6040986-6058476 GCA_030068275.1 Clarias platycephalus | reverse complement strand
GGATAGGGTTAGATGGAGGCAGATGATTCGCTGTGGCGACCCCTGAAAGGGAACAGCCGAAAGACAAAGAAGAAAAAGTTTTGGGAGGGAAGAGAGTAGGCCAACGACTTCCCAAGCATCTATAACAAGTTATCTTTCTAATCTAATGATTTCTGTTCATGTCTCAATAGAGCTAAACATGATCATGTCTAACAATTCATCACACATTACATAGAAACAAATACAGAAAACAAATAGGAGCATTTCTTTAAAAGGCCACGCCCCAAGTACCCTCTGGTACTGTACATTTGGGGTTTCAGAAAGAGCACACGGAAGCAAAGACACAGCACACATTTACCACAAAGGTAGACAGACGAGTCGACCGTGGAACCAGAGGAACCTGAGGAGGCGTACGTCACATATAAATAACAACCCTGTCGATAGGACGTTCCTCTGTTTCGTTAGGCTTCATTATAAAGCAGAGTTATTTTAAAAAGAGGACATGAGCGAAGCCTGGGAAGCAGCTGAAAGCCTGTGTTTACCTTTCTGCTTAAAAAACTCTAATCTCCTGTTTTGGTTTTGCGTTAGTACGTGTTCATTTTCTACAGGTGGAAAGAGAAGAGTTGGGCGAGAGTTATTAAAAAAAGATGACGTATTGTAAACCATTTACACTGAAACCAAATTAACCACAAATTCATCACTTACCTTTGGGTTTTGTCAAAACTGGATTGTGACTGAAGCTTCTGTTCGTCGTTTTTGCTGGCAAACCCTACAGGCAGGATCAAGATGAGAAAAAAAAAAAAAAAAAATTTTATTAGCATGCCTTTACAAATAATCCTGACGACTAAACAGCAACACTGTGCTGATTTGAGGCAGGACATACTGCACCGAGGCTCTCCTGAGCTTCACATTGTACTCACATTAACATGGTGGCCGTTGAGCTGCGCTTTAGTCTTGTTCTCCACGGGCATCCCGGAAGTGTCGTCATCTGGATCACACACACACAATTTAATCACTGGTCAGACCGTTCTTAGCATTTATACAGGAGTCCAAATGCAAAATGGCATCAACATAATTGGAAAACACAGAAAACAGTGACATTGTATTGTGTCACTAGACTGAACATGGACAAACAGTGGCTGCTGGCAAGACCCACAAGGAAGCAACATGGACAAATCCATAGGACCGTCCCACTTTATTAGGTGTTCTCTAATCCAGATTAAAAACATTTAATTCAGCCATAACTTTTAAACTATTAGTAATAATGGAATGGGTCTACAGGGACATGGGTCTACCAGGATGTTGGCAGCAGATCAGACTTGTCCAGTTCATCCCATGGATGCACAATCGTTTTCGGATCTGGAGAGTTTGGAAAGCTGGAACTCTTTGCCTCATGTGTGCCGTTCTGGTGCGTTTCCCTTCATGACCAAAACACCCAAACCACCACAAATGGGCCCTGACCCAAGGGATCTGGGAGATCCGGTGCATTTCCATCGTGACCAGCATTGACGTTTTCCACCAATTCGTGCTGCATTGACTTTTGAGGGACCTGATTGGACAAACTGGCCTTTGGTCCCCAAGGGGCATGGGTGGTGGGGGCCTTGGATACCCATGATCCATCACCGGTACAGTATACTGATGTATACTTGATCCATGTTGTTCAGTTCATACATCAGTGGTCATAATGCTTTGGCTGATCTATGTACAGTATACAATCCAATTTTTTATTATTTTTTTTAATATTCCTGAAAGACATACTTGGTCATGTGACTAGGGCTCATTGCCATATTTCCTCCTCAGATATTATAGAGTTAAAGAAAAAAATTAAGGAAACAGCAACAAATTCCACACAACATGCTTTTTAATCAGAGTAAAAGTTCACACAGCATAGCAGTTAAAAAAAAATTAACATTCTGCACTTCAGATATATTCCCAAACAATTCAACTTTCAAAACATCTGCATCTTTTCGTTAAAAACTTTTAGACTCCAAAAAACATAAATGCGGGGAAAAAAAAACCCCTTAGTGTTATAATATTTTATAAGGAAAGCTGTATTATTCTTTAAACAGTCTTTTGATATATTACACCCCCGGAGGATGGACCTGATGTAAAGCCTGTAAAGTTTGTGCATTTCATTTCCCTGGTGAGATAAACAAAATGAATTTGTTTATTTAGGATTCTGGACACAAAATGAGTTATTATTACCGTTAAGGCTGAGGCGCCGGATGTCCATCAGCAGTTTGCCCTCCCGGAGCGCGGCGTCCATATTGGCCTTCCACTGTTCGTAGCTCATTTCGGCCACTCGCCTTCCACCCAAAGCCACGATCTCATCGCCCGCCTGCAGGTGGCACAGCTGAGCCGGGCTGCCTGAGAGGCGGAGCCAATCACAGCTAAATCACACAAACTGGGACTTGTACTGTACCTGTTGCAACATTTTTCTACTGGCCTGAATGACCTCTGGTCTGGTCAGAAATTACAAGAAAGAGTTAAATAACCGAGACTACGGCTTGGTTAGAATGTTTGGGCGTGTTGAAAGAAATCACGGCACCCGTTGTCGGATTTTCATAGCAACATATAGAGGAATGATGAGAGGCTCTAGACATTTAAAGAGCACTGTATAAGAAACATCCTTAATGTCCTTACTAGGCGCAAGTAGCGGTTCTACAGTACCACTAGGAGGTTAATGAACACAGAGAGAGGGAGAGATCGTCCCGAGTGCAACAGCGTGTCTAACTAATCAGACTGATGCACCGTAAGCAACACCTTCACTGTTCGCCATCAATCATTCATGCCCGAAAAACACACTCGCGCGCGCACACGGAGCAATATTCAAGGTCGTTTTGTAGAGAGATCCTGCAGAAGGAAACACACTATAAATACCAGTTACGCAATTAACTTGCCGCATTTACTCTACCCTGACGGCGTATTGAAAAGCTCGCCCATTACATTCCAACACACTTACCGACAAAATAAATTAATAAAAATTGCAAGACTGAGCAATTCAATTTTAGTTAAAAGCAAATCATTAGGAATAATCACAACAATTAATTAGTTGCTTTTCGATCATTAACCCGAACGCAATAATGGACACTGTAGCTAAATCAATTATTAGCATAATTCATAATCCTGAATTTGATTTTAATTGTACAAGATATTTAAAACAAAATTTTTTTTTGTATTTCTTTTTTTCCCCTCCCATGAATCAGTTCTTAACTTAAAGGTCAGTGTTTTCTGCTTTCGATCTGTTGCTTTTCAAATAAAAAAAAAATGTAAAATATTGTGTAATATATATTTAAAAACAAAATTTATTTACATGTATAAATGGGGAAGAGATGCTGCAATGGTACGACATGTAATGGAATAAAATAAAATAAGTTTTAACGCACCAGACTCTAAAACGTCATAGCCCGCCTCAAAATATATAACCTTCTGCATATTGTTGCACCTGGTTTCTTGTACTTCTGAGTCTAATTGACATTAAAATAGCGCCTGCGCTATACAGGAGTGTGTGACGTTAACGAACAAATTTGACGATCACTTACCTGGCTGGACGGATTTGACGCGAGCGCCGGTCGAGTCCCACCGAGCCTGGAAGCCGAAGTCGGCGCCGCCGTTGGGCGTCTGATTCAGACTGACTCGCACGTCACGGTGATCGGCCTGATGGTGAGACAGAGGGACGAGGGAGAAACGTTACCTGTGGCATGTGATCGCATCCTGTAGGGAAACCTGAGATACTGAGCCTTTTTTTTCACTCGAATCCCGGCCTGCTGTATAACATTACACACACCTCATGGTAAACATGCATGCCTGGACAGTACGTGTGTGTTAAACAGATGCTCACAACAACAGAGCGACAGATTCATTCTCTGATGAATTATTAATAAAATGATGGTGATTATAGTAATTTTGGGAGTGAAAGAAAAAAAGAAATAAATAAAAAGACACCTTGTCCTCATCGCTCGCGCACACGGCTTTGTCCGGCATCAGGACACTAGCGGAGATGAAGGAGTGAATGCTGGGAGCCGAGTCTACCCGGTGTCCCGTCTCTTCGTCCTCCTTCTTCCTCATCTGGACGGCTGCATGTGTACTAGTGCGGCCGTCGTCTTTGTAATCGGGAAGTGGATCGACACCGTAGTGAGGGAAGGACGCCGGACGCTGGTGCTGCTCTTGTTGGCTGCTATTGGAATCGTCCATCTGTAAAGGACGGACAAATTTCAAAATCTTGAAAAAACAATATTTTCGAAAAAATGTTAATGAAGCGCACACCAAAAAAAAAAAAAAAAACAATAAAAAAACTTCCCTGGTTGAAATAGGCCACTTTCTTTCATCCTAGTGCCCTATTTCAACCAGGCAGTTATTTCTAAAGCTTGGGTTTCGCTATCTATCAGGAGCATTAAGTGGCATGGCAGCTCAGTGTTTCATTATTTATAGGGGCTGCAAAAAGATCGTAGCGAGACGAGTAACACTAAACTCCACACACATACAGTACACAGATGGACAAACAAAGGCACACACCCACCCTGAAAACGTGCACCAAACAAGTGCTGTGTGTTTCAGACAATAACCACACACACACAAAAACTAAACAAGCATTTACAGAACGATCACACAAGGCCGAAATGCACTCACCGAGTAGAATCTAGCATGAGTCGACTTCCTGGAGATCTTGGAACGGAACGGTCTTGGGGTGACGCCCGCGGAGAGCCGCGAGGTCCCCTCTGACCTGCGGAAACCTCTGGGCAGCGCGGCGGACATCTGTGGCGTACCTGAAAGCACACCCTCTACAGACTTGGCACGCTGGACGGGCGCTGCAGACGGGTCCGGGTCCGTGTCCGAGGCTGGCAGGGAGGGAGATGAGGAGCTGTGCACGTGATCAGGGGGCGTGCGATGACTCGCTTCGGTTGTGCGGGGATAGTCCCTGTGGTCAGGAGCGGGGTCGCTCGAGCTCACGGGGGCAGGCAAGCTGCTGGAGGTCAGGGGAGACGGAACGGGAGTCTCATCTGTAGCCGAAACAGACTCCTCCCTCTGTAGGCTCCTCCTATAAGAACTGCAAAAGGCATTAAAAAAAACAAACAAACAAAAAACAACAAAAAAAAAACGTGCATTATACAAGGTGGACTGTGTAATGTTTCAAACAAATTCAAACCTCTCAAACATTTATAAAAAATAAAGTCATAAAAGAAAAATGTATTGCTGCTAATAATTACATACAAAGTGATCTGGGATTTGATCTACCTTCGCTGCTGCTCCTCTCCAGGTTGAACAGTTCCACTGGGACTGAGCTCAAGTTGGTCTCGCTCGTCTTTCTTCTTGTAAAGGTCAGAGGTCAGACTCTGCCTGCGAGTCTTCCACTTGTTCAGGTCCTGAAGGCGTCACACAAACCGAACATTCCCGACTTCATTTAGGTTTACACAGTCACAGGGGCAGTGATGCAACACCACAAAGCAGCTGGAGGGAATTAAATATAAATGCGAGGCAGTGATGCAGAGTGACGGCCCAAAAGTAGGATTCTCTACAGCGACTAACAGCAGGAATATGATGAGGCTTGGTGGTAAGGTAATGTGGAGTAGAGGAAGAGGGGGGGTAAAATTTAAACTGCTCATTAATAGATTGGCTTTAGAATTGAATAAGAGTTGAGAAATTGATAAACAGCTTGTACGAGCCTCCAAAGAAAGAAAATAACCCGAGAAATGTCACGGAGCCGTTCCAAACTCAAATGCGTCAGTGGAAAGCCAAGCGAAGAAGAGTTTTTACGTATTTTTTTTGTGAATTGTTTCTTTTGCAAAATTTTGTGAAGATGTCCCAAGAATGTTATCAAAGACGAGAGCAAAAAAAAAAAAAAAAAAAAAAAAGAAACCACTTTCAGTTTGGTTTTTAAAGCAGCTGGTGTAAAAGGAATCATAAATGAAGGTTAAGTCAGATTTAATGTCTATTTATTTCACTTTTCTAAAAGTTTTTGATTGTTTGCTTATGCAAAAACATGATTATAGTTGTTGGAAATTGGTAACATTTTTGGGCGGAACAGATTATCTGCATTTACATTATTTCCTATGGGAAAATGCGCTTCACAAAACGAAATTAAGAACTTGCCTCTGGAATGGATGATTATGATTATTTTTCTAGCACGGAGAGTGACCTGCATTACTTTAATGAAATTCATCACACAGCTCGGATTCTTTGCCTTCCTTCTTGGCTTAAAAAAAAAAAAATAAAACCTGCCTCCAGCCTTGGTGCTTTATAACACCCATGAACACCGCACTCACCTCCTGCCACTTGCTCTCGCTCTCCCTCACCCGGGCCTGATATTGCCGGATTCGCTCCTGCCGCAGGGAAACGGGCGCAGCGTTACTGCCGTGACTCTTCACAGGATGAATAGAAGTGCTTTCCGGTGTCTGCGCCGGGGTGATGTCGCTCATGGACTTGCTCCTGTCGGATTAAGAAAAGGTGAGCAAAATTCTATTACAATCTATACGCGCTGTGAACACCTTCCAGCATGTGTGTTTACTGTTTAACACTTAACAATGTTTCTTCATTTTAGCTAAACTATATTAAAAGATTTAGATCAAGGGCATCTAAAATGTAGACAGTGCCAGCCAAAAGTTTGGACACGCCCAACTCCATGATCTTTCTACACTGTAAAACGTTGCTGAAGGCGTTTCAAAATATGAAAATCTCCTCTGAAAAGTTGAGATTTATCTGCTGCTTATGATATGTAAAGTCTTTATAACGGCTCTAATCTGAGGCGCTGTTTGTTAATTGGTGATGTTTGAGGCTGGTAACTTCAGCAGAGGTACGTTTTGGTCTTGCTTTCCTATGAAGGTCTTCATGAGAGCCAGTTTCATCATGGTGCTTGATGGGTTTTGCAAATGCACTTGACACAATACTGTTCTTGCAAGAACTATTACAGTTCTTGCAAGAACAGTAGGCTGACCTTCATGCCTTAAAATTCCACAAATTGAATTGAATTAAAATGTGAGAAGCTCAGAGTAGAGCCGCTTCTCCTTTGCATGGGAAGGAGTCAATTGAGGTGGTTCGGGCATCTAGTAAGGATGTCACCAGGACACCTTCCTAGGCAGATGTTCTTGGCACGTCCAGCTGGAAGGAGACCACGGGGCAGACCAAGGACTAGATGGAGAGATTACATCGCCACACTGGCCTGGGAACGCCTCGGATTCCCCAGTCAGAGTTAGCTGAGGTACCTGGGGAAAGGGAAGTTTGGGGCTCCATGCTGGAACTGCTTCTGAGAGCGTTGGTGGTGTTGGTTATTTACCGAATGCCATACGTGTTATTTCATAGTTTTGAAACCTTCAGTATTGCTCCAGAATGTGGAAAATAAAATATACTAGAACACTGAATTCGAAGGCGTGTCCAAACTGCTAAGCAGCTACTATACCAACCCTGATAGATCTACTCCAACATACAGATGCGAGCCTACAAGCAGACACTGAAGCAGAACAGGTACTAATATTTCAATATGCAGTAGAGTGTGAACGCAATGGCAGAACACAAAGACGTAGCGGCAACACAGTTTCAAGCCAAACTCAAACCTGTAGACGGGGAAAGCAGACATCAGACATGACAAACCCAACTATACAGTAGCTCTCATCAGCACGTGCAAAGCCAAAGCATAGAAAGCCGAAACAGATGGCACTCACCCGACCCTAGGGGAATGTCCCATGGGAACTCTAGGAGATGAAGATAATGACAAACCGACAATTTTTATAGTTGAGAAGTAGTTTTAGAGCAAGTGATTTTAGAGCCATTACTTTCCTTAAGCAGCAAATGTACAACATAAACCAATTATGTGCATTCTTCAAGGACCATAAAATTATTTATTTTTAAGTTAGCGTGTACAAATTATACAAAAGATCCCCTCCTTGACCATCACTTTTGTTGCACTTACCAACATTTTTAAAACAAGTCTTAAAGTAAACATGTAACCAAGTGTGTAGTTTACTTTACAAATGAAAATTCTAACTTATATCAACTCCCAATGCATAAAGCATGTTAGAGTTTAATGCAAAGAGATACAACGCTCGCTGCGTGTGAAATTATTCAAGCAAAGATAACTGAACTTCAACGTAAAGCCTTTATTTATTAAATACTACAGCCATAAACAATGCATCTATAGTTACATTCATATGGACAATATTTCTACGACTAAAATTATTCTGATCAGAGATTCCAGCTTAAACCTTTACACGTATGCTGATCTGATGAGCGGCTATGATCGCTGCGAAGTGTTTACTCTGCCGACACAAAAGGGGAGAAAAGTCGTTCCTCTCATCACTAACGAGTCCAATCCGAGACAGACTTCCACTGATGCGCTCTACTTGTCCATTGCGAATTAAGGAAGAAGGAAATGGTTAAGGAGTCAAATTTTTTTCCGAGCATTCTTCCCCCTTTGATCTCTCATTCATGGCACCATACTGGGGCATCTTCACTGTAAAAGTAAATACTGGTGCTATTGCAACATATTGCACGTAAAAAGTTACTGACAATAACTCATGCATTCAACATATATGCTCATAATAAACTGTACAAGGGTACCAATAGGACTGTGGCTTTTAGGAGTGAAATAAAAGTTGAGGCAGTTTTGGGGCAACACAATCTACCAAAACAGCTTAAGTGCACCTTGACTGTTAAGGACGAATGAAGCACCAGTCCAGCATAAGATAATCCCTCAGATGGCACTAAAAAGATGTTACAGATGCTCAACTGGGTTAGTCTGATTACTGAAATATAGCGCATATGATGTACATCATTTTCATTCTTTTAAATACAACCGAGTGATCCCTAAAGATCTGAAAAGATTTCTGAAAGGGACGACACCCATCAAGACAGAAATGTTAAATCAGGTGTCTGGACCCAAAAGAAAAGAAGAAAAATTAATTAAAAAAAAAAAAAAGAAGAATTATAAATAAATGAACAAACATCCTCGAGAACAGAAGAAAGTCTTTACATTCAACACTAAAGTTTTGGTATTAGCTCTAAACAAGCTTTAGTGTATATGGATTAAATATGGTACTGGTTCCCAAATCAGGTGCCGTCAAGTCCACCAAAATGCCGGAGCCTGGCTCATGTTGAAGCAGAAGAAATCCAAGCCTTTGGCATGATAAAGCAGGACTATAGTGATGGAAGGTAATTCTTGGTGTTAAAACATTTGTTGGGATCTGGATGTGGGTGTAGAGGTGCAAGCAGAAGCTCCCAACCAGGGTGTGACATCAAAGTCGGAGTCCTCCTCGGATGAGCCAGATGGCTTTTGACTGAACGTGAGGACGCCGGAGGAGAGAGAGAGAAAGAAAGATCAAAGATGGAGAGTAAATCATTTACCGACTCCTAAGCGAAAGAGTACATTTAAGTAAAGGAAAGAAAACTTAGACTAAAATCATTCCATCTCTCTGCCCGTCAGACCAACCTGAAGCCCTGCATCTTCTTGTACCAGGGTCTGCGCTGTGACCCCTGTCTGATCCTCCCCACATGGGCATCCTCCTGAGGAGTCCAGTACCTGGGCAGGAACTTGTCCGAATCAGTGTTGACGGAGGTCTGATGGGTGGCCTGAAGCACCCTGCGAGCGTAGAGGTCATCTTGAACAGGGTCGGCGCTGCCTCGGCCCTCGTCCGATTCGCTCGAGTCTTCGTTCCAAGCCTGCAGAAGGAGCTCGTCCGGCAGAGAGGACTTTTCCAGGTCGGGCGTGCTGCGGTTCGTTTGAGACGTGAATATCGCATTTAAGAATGCAGCAAGACTGGAAAATGCTTCCACATGCGTGTGAAAACAAAATGCTTGCGGAAATCTCGCACGATTTTGAAACTGGTTAAAAACGGAAACGTTAGCAAGTTTAAAAAAAAAAAAAAAAAAAAAAAAAGCAGAATTAACACTGATTAACAAGATTAACTCTGCCAGCTCATATCAACGACGAGATGCAGATTAGTAAAAATAAATAAAAATCCACCACATTTAGAGTCAACCAAAACAACAACTCTCACGATGGGGAATTAATCAAGCAGCCAGTAAATAAAACCACACGAACAACGCACGAGTGTTAGCAGGCCACGGCAATGTTAAGACGCCATGCAACTTCAAGTCACTCCAAACTCTAACCTCTGGCATTCACGAGGAACAGAAGGCAACCGAGAGGCATCAGACATTGTGACCCATGACCTTCTTGCACTCGGGGTCACGGCGGGAAACGGTCTCACGACTCCGGGGTTCAGAGGAACGGCGAAGTTCGCAGGTGCAGTCTGGTTTGCCGAGCGGAATCGACGGCTCGCGAGGTCGTCCTGAACGAGGTCCGGTTCGGGTCGGTCAGAGTCGGACTCCGAGTCGCTCTGGTAATCGTGCGCCCAGTGGTGGAAAGCGGAAACGGGAGGGAGGTCAAGGCGGGGACTGACTAAGCCCCTCTCATTTCCACTACAACCAACAGATGGTGAGGAAACCAGACTTAGGACTTGTAAGAAAAGACTTTTCGGATTGTACAAATAAATAATCCAAATGTTTCCCAGACTGGATGAGATTCCAGTCCGTAATTCCTCGTGACATTTTTTTAGAAAATCTGAACCTAAGCACGAACAAAACATAGGATGTACCTGTGAAGAGGACTGACGTGACCCCTGCCACCTTCATGCTGCTCGGATCTTTTCCTCCTTAGCACGGCTGGGAGGGTTGGTCTCTCTCTCCCGGGTGCAGACACAGTTTCAGTCATCCTAAAGCAGTGCTCTGCCTCTGCGTCACTCCCGAACGCTGAAAGAGAGGATAAGATGAAAAACAGGGAGAGAAGAACCAGAAAAAGTAAAACTACTACAGTCGATTGCACCATGTAGGATGACCAAGCTCCACACACACACACTCCAATGCCTGTATTACCTCAGTGGTGAGGAATAGTCCAGTATGTCACACTTACATGAGCGCTGAGAAAGTATGAATGTAATGCAACAAACTTTCATTACCATGCACTTGCCAATCCCGGCATAATGGAAGGAACGTAAACATGGGCTTATAAAGTTTTTGCTTTCTCTGGTGCATTATTGGTGTTATCATACTGATGATGCATCTCCATGATATCATGATACATGATATTGGCATTGACATGGTCATGATACGATGACACCATCTGTCTTCGAATAAACCCCAAAGCCACACCCAATTTGCTTTTGATTAAAACTCTGGCAGCAGTAAAGAAAACATCAGACCCGATCGAGAACGTGCCAAGAACACCTCAAGAACTAAACCTTTAAACATTTTCTACATTGTCAACAACATGTGATCAAATGGTGCAAGTCTGACAAGCATCAAAAAAAAAAAAAAAAAAAAAAAAAAACACTTGTTAGGACTCGTACCTTCACTGCCTGCTACAATCGTACAATCGGACGCTGCACTCAGAGTGTGTGACTCCACCGAGTCCAGGCTCTCCACTGAATCCTCCCTCCTGTAGCTCTGCACCTCCCTGTCAGGGTACCAGGTCTCGGAGAAGCCGCTGTCCCTCACGCTGGACCTGGAGCATGACGCCTCCTCTAGAGCCTACAGGTCCAGCAAAACGGGGGAGAGGGGGGAGGGGGCGGGAATAAATAAAAAAAATTAATTTAAAACTCCTTAAAAGCTTTTTGTAACTTTTTTTTTTCTGGACAAGCAACATGTGGTGAGCCGTGCAGATGAGATCAATAAGCGAACGGTCCTTAGGTTTACTGCAACGTCCTTGATACACAAGCGATTTGTCAAACTTCTACCAATAAAGGACATCCCTCCTACATACTAACGGACTTTCTTTTTACGAATCGTCGAAGAGATAAAGAAGTGTCCGCACATGTTCAATCGCGGATGTTAGATCATGCGGCAAATTAATCGATCAACCATCGGCACGGCTCTAAAAGAACACTGTACTGTAAAATACAGCTAGTTGTGTTGGTATCCTAGTACCTAAACAATGGCTTTTGGACTTAACAAACTGAACTTACGAACAAGCTCCTGGAATGGAACTCGTTCATATGTAGGGGACATAAAAAAAAATTTAAAAGCAAAGTTAAGATTTTCTTTAAAAATTCCGAAGAGATTACTACAAAAAAAAAAAAAAAAAAAAAAAACTTGCTGAAATTTCCTAGAGATTTGGTTATTTTTCTTTTCAACTCATGATATCAGTTTCTGGCTCTGACTCACCTTAGACAAGGCGACGCCCAGCAATCCTTCGAAAGCTTTAAAGTTGAGTTGTGGTCCGGTGTAGGATGGGTCGGCCTGAGCCTTCCGTCCCAGCCAGTATATCGTGATCAGAACCTGACAATGAACATGGAGGGACGGGGGGAGAGAGAGAGAGAGAGAGAGAGAGAGAGAGAGAGAGAGAGAGAGAGAGCACAATGAATCATTTCTGGTTACAACACTACATTATTTTCTTATGTAAAAGGAAAGTACTCCCACCCTTTATTTATTATTATTTTTTTTTTAATACACTGGCAGGTAAAGTATTAGAGTTTTAAAAAATAAATAAATAAATAAAATAAAAAGTTGATCAGCCGAGATGTGCCACGTTACACGCGAGAATGTGTATATTGGTATTAAGCAAGCTTCTAAAAGAAATTACCACACCTTCACTTTTATTAATCATATTTTGATATTTCGTGGAAATACTGTAGATTCATGTTTAATCAGGATTTGAAGTCACTGAGCTAAATAAAGAAAACAAAAACAAAAAAAACAAAACAAAAAAAAACATTCCAGTGTACCGGTTCTGTTCATTTAAACTCCTCCTTTAACCCCAAAAAGAGCAACACAACCACTTACCCACTAGATTTCTCTCTTCCATATTCTCCTAAATCACCCCTCCTTATTTCCACCACACAATTCTGTGCCGTCTCTACCTCTCCAACACCATGTAATGAATTCTCTCTCTCTCTCTGTGTGTGTGTGTGTGTGTGTGTGTGTGTGTGTGTGTGTGTGTGTGTGTGTGTGTGTGTTTCTGAGCCGTGTATGAATGGCTCTTGTGTTCCTGTGAAGCTGTTGTCTCTGCTCAATGACTAGAGGATCTTTCTGGATGATAAACACTAAAAATGTTGGTACAAGGCGGCCTTCTACAGAGAGAAACGTTAAAATAAACTAATAAGATATTAAACAAGAAACTAAATAAGATAAACACCTCATCTGAACTCGCACCAATTATTCAATTAAAGAATATTTATTTTAAAAAAAATATAGAATATAAAAGAAATACTAATTGCAAACACATACAAATATTAAGTCATTAAAATAAAGTCATTTGAACATAAGCCAACACGTGTTACACGTTATCCAACACTCAATCAAACTCGAGCTAAATATCAAGTCAAAGCCAAATAAGACGAGTCTGGGATTTATACAGCCAGCACCATAATTATCGGCACCCTATGTAAAGACTAGAGCTGTGCAGTACAAGTAGACTGTCGATTCATTAACGTATGCCTTATTTGTCTTGGGCACCTGTATTAGCTATATCCTCTTACATGATTTGAAGTATTAATCTACTCAAAGTATCGAATCAACGCTGAAACCCTGTGAAACTTGTGTTGCTGATTGTTTAAATATTCTTCTTCCACTCCAGTCCAGTAGGTGGCAGCAATGCACCAAACATTTCCTCCAGAAGATGTGGCATATTTTTACAACTTTCATTTTAGACCACTGAATATTTATAAAAGATTACCTTAATTTCAAGAGTTCCTGATGCGCAAAAAATTAAAATTAATTAAACTGCATAATCAATTAAATTGCCTATGAGATAAGCATCCATGGGAGAGTATCTAGGACCAAGGAGAATCTGGAGAGATTAAAAACTCATTATGCATTATAGGCCATGACATTACGTTGGTACATCAGCATACAGTACAAACATGTTCGCCTTAGAAACTAAACTTTTGCAAGAAATTTGCTGCGACATAAGCGTCCGAACGGGTCGGGCGTGCTTCCGGTTGCGTGAGTGAAAAAGCCAGGAGAAGAGAGTTCACACATTTTTTGTTTATTTGGTTCACATTCAATTGGTTGTATATTTTTGTTGTTGTTGCCATTTTGTGCAAGATTTAGTGAAGATTTAGTGAAGACGAAGCACCACGGGTCCCAGAATCATCAAGGATCACAGCAAAAAGAAAACGGAGCCACTTTGTTTTTAAAGCATCCGGTGCCAAGAGGAATCATAAATTAAAGGTTAAAAGAGGTTTAATGTCTATTTCATATTTTACTTAATTCACATGTCTTTTCTAAATGTTTTATTGTTTTTAATATGCAAAAATATGATTATAGTGTTGAAAATTGGTACTATTGGTAATATTTATGGGTTATCTGCATTAACGTTATTTCCTATGGGAATTTAGACCTAAAAACTCGCCTCTGGAACAGGTTTAATTTCATACACCGAGGTACCACTGAGGTATAGCTTAAATAGGGAAGTTGAGTACCTTACGCAGGGGTGCCAATAATTCTGTCACATTGAAACGGATTGAATTTATTTAGGACTAGATGTTCTCACGACTTAATTTACGTGGAATTTAATTGCACATTCAAACGTGTTTTAAAAAACGTACAGTACACTATTGAATTTTGAGATTAACTAATGATATTTTCATGGTCTCTCTCTCCCCCCGCCCCCCATGATATAAGGGGTGTTTTCCATTTCATTTTCAAAAGTAGCATATCTTCTCGTCCTGAAACATACCCGTGAAAACCCCATTAAATGATGTGATGTGTTCCATTACTCATCTTATTACCACCAAGTAATTTTCTTGCAAATATCTTTAAATGTACAGATACGCCAACTTTACAATTTTTAATACAATTGCTACTGTAATAATTCTTGAGCTGATCCTATGTCATAAAAACATTGCATCACAATTTGTCCATTCAGAAGTGAAAATAATCAAATCAATCGGACTTACATTTTTCAGCCTCCTGGAGGTCTCTTGATGCCTGAAAGGACAGAAGTGAAACCAGTCAGCTGGAGGATCGAAGCAGCTGCTTTACTCCGATACACTTCCCGAGATCAGCACTGATCGCCGAAATTCCATCAAAACAACTGACTCGACAGGTGTTTACACAGGAGCACACGTTATGTGAGCCCGAAACACGTGGTCTACGGCGGAGTGGGACACTTTCTAACATTAACACCACTCGGGAGCGGTCACACGGTCGCGTGGGGGTCTGTACCGACAGACTGGGAGTTAAACAGCAATAAGGGCAGGTGGGTGAAAGTCGGACGGAAATAGACACTCAACATATGTAGATCTTCTATAGTTTCAGCACAGCATGGGGTCACGAGGCTAAATTTGGAAGCTTCCACACAACCAAACCCAACAAGTGCGTGCTGAACTCGCCCACGCCATGGTGTCGGAGACGGAGCAGTGGAGAAGCGCTGCACAGTTAACCGTACAGTATTTCCCTAATCATTATATAGTGGCGAGTCAAGAATAGCAACTGATTCATTTGTACTTTTTAAAATCTTACTCGACTGCACTGGAAAGACAGGAAGTTCAGTGATTAATTTGTGCGGCAATTTATGCATCACCATACTGACTCAAAAAAATATGTATAAATATATTTTTAATAACGAGGTTCATTTCGTCTTTGCATTTGAAGTCACTGTTCCTCCATAATCCTACAGGTGGTTTGTTCTATACTATGCACACGTTGACTGGCAGCACAGCCTCCCGTTTGGTAGATGCAAATTATTTGTTTACAGTCATAAAATAAATACAATAAAAAATATATATATCGAACTGGGAAAATTTGTAAAAAATAAAAATAAAAAACGTGATATTTACAAAAATCGCAAAACAAATCGAAGCAGCACTTGGGTATGGGGTGATGTCGTATCGGCTGGACCCTGGGGATTCCCATCCCTACTACCTCCACCAAGGTACATCTGATTCGCATGTACAGTCCCGAGGTGAAAATTTATTAATTAATAAATAATTCATCTTCCTGTTATATCTGGGTATTATTTTGCCTTGTGTATGCGCTCATTAAACCATTTAAAGATTTAAAATGGACAGCCCCAACACTTGCTCAACATTGTTAGTCAGTTTTGAATCTCTGTATTTTTCCCTCATTGTTGGAAAACATGATGAAATTCTTGACAGGAATAAAATCAAACACACATTCCAGATTTCAGTCTAGAGTAAACACGCATTTCTGCGGTCACACCAGTGGTCCATTGTCGCGCATCAGTTATCCTGCGCGGTTTAACGACGGGTCGCGGGTCAGGGGGTAAAGCAATAACATTCCCTCACACCCCTCACGTAGGCAGATTCCAAACACTCACCATGGACACGGCGTTTAAAGACTCAGGGCTTTAACCCTTATTGAGTCAAACACTGTAACTCAAGTTGACATTGTGAGAAGAGACCGAAGAAATATATCCATGCGTCACCATGCTCGCTTTACTCTAAAGCATCCAAAATAAAAAGTCTACAATCTGATCATTTATCAAAATGTTTCCGTTTTTAAGTTGTAAAACGATTTTTCTCCAAACTTGCTTTTTCTTTATACTGTGTGTTGATTTCGTGGCCATCAGTTAAAGTTACCTTATAAAGAAATCTATGGCATGAATAAAACTCTATAATGAAACTCATCAGGTACAAAGAGAAAAGGAGAGCCAAGGCCAGGAGCCTACAAAAGGAGAAAAGCCCAGCTCGTCCTGTCCCATCCAATAGAAAAGCCAAAGCAGCACTAAACGCTAATGTTAGTTATGATACTCCTCTATCAGAACACCCAGTCATTCCCAGCTAGACAGAGTTCAAGAGTGTTGACGCGACCTCCAAATTCCTCAGATCTCAATCCGATCAATCATCCAAGGAATGTGCTGGACCAAAAAGTCTGACCCATGGAGACCCCACAGCACAACGTGGGTCCACCACCAACGTCCCGGTGCCAGGCATGAGAGGTCTTGTGCCATCACGCCCATAGCCGACAGAGCTTCCCCAGTGGCACAAGGGAACCCATACAATACTGAGCTCAATGCTTTGGGTTTTAATGTTATGGCTGATCGGTGTACACTAATGCAAGCAAGGTTGAACCTTATTGATTAAGCAGACATCACGAAAATTACATCTTCTCGAACCTGAACCTTTTGGCGCGTGTTGTCTGCGATTACCTGACGGTCACGCGAGTGGACACGTCCTGCAAGTCTCCGGGGTGGAAGAGCTGTGCGTCGTTTAGCCCGAGTTTCCCACAGGCCTTCAGGAACACGTTCACGTTGTCCTGCAGGGAGGAAAGCGGGAAGTGTGTAAAAGCAGCTCAGCTCAAACATGACCATTTAAGCCATGAGATTTGTTCTGCTGCTGCTTAAAATAAAAGCAAGTAGGGCAAAGACGTATGCAAAAACACCAGTTTAATGTAATGTGTGTGGCAAATAAAGGCTGAACTATACTCAGCAAAAAAAGAAACGCCCCTTATTCAGGACTGTGTATTTCAACAATAATGTTGTAAAAATCCAAATAACTTTACAGATCTTCATTGTAAAAGGTTTAAACAATGTTTTCCATGCATGTTCAATTAACCATAATC
>JAQQZT010000010.1:5970915-6017984 GCA_030068275.1 Clarias platycephalus | reverse complement strand
ACACACACACACACACACACACACACACACACACACACATGTTTTTCCCTTCATTAGTACCGTGTCTGGGAGTCGAGGGCAGGTGTTAGAGCAGTCAGGCATACGCTAGCCCCAGGCTTTACATTAGCATCACACTTCACTAGCTCTAACTCTAACTACAGTTGCATTCGCTCAGAGCCTTTCTTTTACTTTAGGGTTTTTCCTTTCTGGTATCTTTGTTTTCCCCCAGCCTCAGTCTGTCTGAGTGTAAGAGAAGCTTAAGCTAAACCTAAAATATGGCTTCTAGATATATAGCAGTGTTGCGTAGCTCTTTAATTTATGCGTTCACAGGTGTATGCTAGGAAAGTAAGCCATTAAGTGTTAACAAAAAAGGGGGATTTTACCGGTCTTACTTTTAGGCATGAATATAAATCTTCATGTCAAGATTCCTCGCTCAGTGTTTTTTACTCACCTTCCATACTGCTCATCCTGTATTCAGGGTCGCGGGGTGCCTGGAGCCTCTCCCCGGAGACTTTGGGCACGAGGCGGGATACACCCTGGATAGGGTGCAAATCCATCACAGGCACACACTACAGGCAATTAATCTGCATGTCTTTGAACTGTGGGAGGAAACCCACCAAGTATGGGGAGATGATTGAAAACTCCACACACACAGACCCCGAGTCGAGAATCGAACCCCGACCCTGAAGGTGTAAGGCAACAGTGCTAACCGTTAAGCCACTGTGCCAACTTTTTACACTATTATCCAGCAGTAAATAAATCCAAGCTTGACTAGCCAGCTGGCCAGAAATGTTAAGGTGTACTGAAACCCAGTTGGCGGTCATGTCTGTGCATTCCAATTTCCTGCACTAAATAGATATTATTTTACATGTTTTAAAAGAAAGCCCTTGGCGGCATGGTGGTGTATTGGCACCCTGTCCAGGGTGTACCCCGCCTTGTGTCCTAAGCCTCCTGGGAGGCCCCAGTCACCCTGAATACAAGATAAAGATAAGTTAGTTAGCTCAAAAATGTTAAAGAAAGATAAAAATCTTAGTTAGGTAATTGGGAGGATTATGTATTGGCATTTAGGCAGATATTTTAACTAGCTAACTGAGTAGCGAATACAATATATTATGCCAGCTAGGTAGTTAGACATACAATTTTAGCTACAGTAGCAAGCTAGGCAGACAATGTAAACTAGCTAGTTTAGGGATATAACATATTAGCTAGGCAGATGGGAAGCGCCACGGTGGCTTAATGGTTAGCACTGTTGCCTTGTACTTCTAGGTTCTGGGTTCGATTCCTGCCTCAGGATCTGCGCAATAGAGTTTGAATGTTCTCCCTGTACTTGGTGGGTTTCCTTCCACAGTCCAAAGACATACCGATTTGGTGTTCCCAAATTGCCCGTGGTGTGTGAATGTTGACCGTAGGTCCTGCAGTCATAAAATGGGAATAAATACAATGATCACCGTTGGACTCCATGGTCCCTAGTTGGACTACAGAGGTTCCTAGGTGGAAGAATGGAGCAAGTTCGGAAGATAATATCATTAGCTATCTAGTCAGGCAGATACAGTATGTTAGCTAATTATGCATATACTGTAAGATGTTAGCTAGCTAGTTAGTTACATTTTGTTAGCTTGTTAGGATTGATTGAGTCATCGTATTGACATGGGAGCACTACTGATTTGTCCATCATTGCTTTTACAATCAGTCATTCAATCATGTTCTATATTGCTTATCTCTGTACCTAGACTGGAGTCAGTGTTAACTACAAGCACAAGGCGGGGTACAACCAGGACAGGGTGTCAATCCATCGCAGGGCACACATGTCACACACTCGCTTTTACAATTATGTGCAAATTAATGTGGAATATTACTGCACATATGCAGGGGTTGGACAATGAAACTGAAACGCCTGGTTTTAGACCACAATAATTCATTAGTATGGTGTAGGGCCACCTTTTGCGGCCAATACAGCATTAATTCATCTTGAGAATGACAGATACTGTACAAGTCCTGCACAGTGGCCAGAGGGATTTTGAGCCATTCTTCTTGCAGAATAGTGCCCAGGTCACTACGTGATGCTGGTGGAGGAAAACGTTTCCTGACTCGCTCCTCCAAAACACCCCAAAGTGACTGAATAATATTTAGATCTGGTGACTGTGCAGGCCATGGGAGATGTTCAACTTCACTTTAATGTTCATCAAACCACTCTGTCACCAGTCTTGCTGTGTGTATTGGTGCATTATCATCCTAATACACGGCACCACCTTCAGGATACAATGTTTGAACCATTGGTTGAACATGGTCCTCCAGAATGGTTCCTTGGCAGTGACGCGCCCATCTAGCACAAGCATCGGGCCCAGGTAATGCCATGAAATTGCAGTCCAAACCGTCACTGATCCACTCCCATGCTTCACTCTGGGCATGCAACAGTCTGGGTGGTATGCTTCTTTGGGGCTTCTCCACACCGTACAGTAACTCTCCCGGATGTGGGAAAGACAGTGAAGGTGGACTCTTCAGAGAACAATACATGTTTCACATTGTCTACAACCAAAGATTTTCGCTGCTGGCACCATTGAAACTGACGTTTGGTATTGGAACGAGTGACCAAAGGTTTGGCTATAGCAGTGACCTTGTGACCCTGTGGAGCTCCCGACGAACAGTTTTAGTGGAAACAGGAGAGTTGAGGTGCACATTTAATTCTGCAGTGAGTTGGGCAGCTGTGGTCTTATGTTTTTTGGATACAATCCGGGTTAGCTCCCGGACATCCCTTTCAGACAGCTTCTTCTTGCGTCCACAGTTACTCCTGTTGGATGTGGTTCATACTTCTTGGTGGTATGCTGACATTACCCTGGGTACCATGGCTCTTGATACATCACAAAGACCTGCTGTCCTGGTCAAACAGATGAACTCTGATACGTCACCCATAATGTTGTGGTCATTGCAATATTTTAAGCAAAATTGTGCTATAATCCTGGTAATTAAACCTTCACACTCTGCTCTTACTGGTGGAATGTGCAATCAATGAAGATTGGGCACCAGGCTGGTCAAATTTAGCCATGAAACCTCCAACACTAAATTGGCCAGTGTTTCAGTTTCATTGTCCAACTCCTGTATAATATAATATATATCTCCAAATAGGAGCTTAATTGGAGTCCACTTATCTTTGTCATACATTAGCATACCGTGAAGGCAACAGTTTATTTATTCATAATCACTTACCTCATCTTAGCTACAACTAAAAGCAGAACTCTCTCACTCATCGTCAATACCGCTTTATTCTGTATACAAGGTCACAGGGGCCTAGACCCTATCCCAGGAGACTTATGGCACAAGGTGAGGTACACCCTGGATGGGGTCCCAATCCATCGCAGGGCGCACACACATAATGTATGCAGACTTTCACACGCTCATTTATACACTATGGGCAATTTGGGAACGCCAATTAGCCTCACCAGCATGTCTTTGGACTGTGGGAAGAAACCAGACATCCGGAGGAAACTCACCAAGCACGGGGAGAACATGCAAACTCCATGCACACTGACACCGAGACAGGAATCGAACCCGGACCCTGGAAGTGCAAGGCGAAAGTGCTAACCACTAGCCGAAAAGCAGAACTAATAAGGTTAATTCAGGAGGACAATTACAGTATATAATGTGCAATCTGAATTGAGATATATTAACTGATTGTCTGCACTTCCTTTTGAATGAGCATGACTCAAATAACCACTTTTTGTGTACTCGATTTGTGTAAGCGTTTGTTTTCTTGTGGTCGCAGTACAACTGATTTTAAAAAACCTGAAACAGAGTATAACTTTTCATGTACGCTCTGGAGTGTGTGTGTTCTTCCCATGCTTGGTGGGTTTCGTTTCACCCTCTAAAGACAGGCGGTGTAGGCTGATTGGCATTTCTATATTGTCCATAGTGTATAATTGAGAGTGTGATTGTTTGCGTGTGTGCTTGTGCCCTGCAGTAGGTTGTCTCTTCATTCATTTCCTGTGATAGCCTCCAACACCGCCACCACCACCCACACCCCAATCTCTAGTATATACTGTATAAGCAGTATATAAAAATGATGAATGGATGGATGGATGGACTTTTGTTCTCCAATTTCACTTTTCAATCATTTGACTGACTTACTTTCAAATTCTAACACTAAAACGAGAGTAGATGAAAATCATTTCCTCAGGTCGCCATCTGAACTACTGGGCAAACTCTGAAATCCAAGACAGTAAATATACATTCTGGCTTTTTCCACACTTTCCCAATGTTATCACAGAACACACGGATACACAATCCGTAGGAAATTCAATCAGAGGACGTGACAGGCTTCGGCCAACATCAACAGTCCAATCAGCTCGCTCGTTTATGTCTGATTTATAAAAAAAATAAACCATTTCGCAATTTTAATACCCACAGCAGGCAGATACTGGGTTTCAGACAGATCATTTTATAGACATTTTCATTTAGAAAAATGGCATGTTTCTTGTATTCCATTTACCCCCTGGGTGTTTAAAGATGTGGATACGATTCTGAATTTATAATTACAATGATGGGAAAACATTATAAGCTGAAGGAAAAAAGCTTTATTTCTAATGAGACGGTGCATGCTCACTTTATCTTCATGTTCCTGGTCTGGTATTAGCTGCCAGACGTGGAAGTCGATGTGGTATCTTGCTGTTGTAGACAGTGCACCTCAAAGTTTGGTGTGGTTTGCATTCTGACATGCTTTTCTGCTCACCGTGGTTGTAAAGAGTGCTCGTTTGACTTCCTGTCAGCCGTTTCTGTTTACAGAACCACTGCTCACTAGACATGTTTTTTTTTTGTTCTTTTTCTTCTACTTCACACCTTTCCGTGTAAACTCTAGAGACAGTCAGGCGTGAAAATCAGCATTTTCTAAACTACTTAGACCAGTTATTTAGGCACCAAAAATCCAATGCCATCGTCAAGCGAGATCACACAGTTGACTGATGGGTACTTGATTTTCTACATACAGTATAAACACATTTTCAAATCCATGGTCTGCTTCTTTCTTCAATTAAAGAAAACCTGCTTTCAAAGCCAGCTTCATAAAAACACGGAAATAAAGCAAGAAAGGGGGGAAAAAAAAAAAGAATGAGAAAGTGGGAGAGAGAAATAAAAAGAGAAAGAGACCTCCACCTCCATACACACCTCCACAAAAAGACGGACACAAGGTGGAAGGCAGGTCGCTATGGCAACTGACGAGTGGCCTCCAGGGAAAGTCACTCACACATGCGCACACACACACACACACACACACACACACACACACACAGAGGCACACACGCTCTTTCAGACCTCCTCAATTAGCTCTGCCTGTGGCAGTCCCTCACTCACACACTAACACACACACACACATACACCAGTGAGTGGGCAGTGAAGTGAAGGGGCTCGCATTAGGTGAGCTGGTCATCAGCCCAAGGCAAAGTACCAACAAACCAACCAACCACTCAACTGTAGAAAGGAAATAAAATTCAGTTTCTGTTTCTTACACCGTGTACATCTTTCCAAGGGATAAATGCATGCAGTGTGAAGCCAGTGAAAATTAAAAGAGAATAAAATACAAAGTTGGGCAGTTTGATGTTATTAGAAAGAATGGTAATGTAGCATGGTTCATTTAAAAAAAACAAAAAAAAAACCAATGTATAACTTCAGTGATTTCAGCTAAGTTTCATGTATCAGTTTATTCAAGCGCACCATCCAGCAAAACCAAATAAGGTCATCTCGAATCAGTTTCGAGCGTAGGGCAGCATGGTGGTCCAGCAGGGAGCGTTGCTGCCTCACAGCTCCTGGGTTCAATCATGAGCTCGGGTTCCTTTAGGTTCTCCAGTTTCCTTCCATTTCCCAAAACATTGATGGATGATGCTGAATTGTGAATCTCACACCATATGAATTCACATCTCATTCAGGGTGTATGACCTCCTCACACCTACTGCTCCCAGGATCCACCGCAACCCTGACCAGGATATATAGTGCTTACCGGTGTACCGAAGCTCCACAAACTGGTAAACATGAAAAATCCAGCAACATGACCTTCATGTACGGTAGAGTAGGCAGCGCCAGTGGTTGTGATAGCTGGCCCGGCGCTGACCCAGCAGCAGCCCAGCGTGGGGTGGTAATCTCTACCGCAGTAGCAGTCCTGGATGGTGAACACCATGAGGAAATGCTTCAGGCTTTAAAGCCTCAAATGGATTTTCCACCCTCCTGCTTCCAGCTGGAACACGGTCCTGGATGCGGCAAAGAAAAATGAGAGTTTAGCCGTTCGTTCGTTTAGGCACTTGCATCTCCTTCACTTCTGTGTGTAGCTCTGTATTTTCTTTGCGCAGTTTACTGTTACTTGAGTTTGCAAGTACTGGAAATCAGATCGTTAATTATTATGGGGGGCGAGAAAAGTACAAGTACTGCTGCGCTGTGATTTTTCAAAGCTTTGATCGTCCTCCAAATCACAGGACAAGAGTTTTCTTATCGTCTTTGCCATTCTTCACCTCGAGCAAACACCTATCGGGTCTGAAAAGCTGCTGCTTCTGGACATATTTGCCTGTTTCACAATAATCTAACAGTTAAAGCTCTGAGGCAATCTCCACACACAAACACACACGCATACGCACACACACCATCACCACCTACACAACCACCAGGCTAGGTCTATATTGTCCTCGCCCCTGGCAGCCTAAGGGTCCACCCCCTCTCTTCATTCACAATGGTCATGTGATGTGCACTTTCAGAGTACAACAGCTTAGTGAGAGCTCCCCATTCATTTCCTCCTGAGTAGCCCACAAAGGAGGAGGGAGACGAAAAGAGAGAGAGAGAGAGAGCGAGAGAGAGAGAGAGAGAGGTACAGACAAGAGTCTGACCGCACAGGAACACAAGACAGAGAGAGAAACAGAGCTAAAAGGACGCAATAAGGATATCACTTCTTGATCTCACATTCCGAGACTTCAAACAAGGTCAGTTCCTAAAAATCTCTGTTGTAATGCCTGCTTCATTCTCTCTCTCTTAGCTGTCAGCTGTCATTTCACCGAGTTGCCTGTCAGGACTCTGCGCTGCCGTCTTTTATGGACAATCCCCAAACTTGAGTGAAAGAATCTCAGATCGATTCAAATCTTTACATAACAAATAGATCTGCATATATCAGCAATGTACTGTATAATAATGTGAAGATTTTTGGTCTGTGCATTCTCTTACATTTTCTTGATTGATTCATTATTTAATTGAGTATTTATTAATGTCATTAACGTATGACATTAGGCGTCATATGACGATGTCGATTTGAGGAGAAGAAATGAGCATGTTTGTCAATTTGTCATGTTGTTATGAATTTTGATTCAACAGGAAAAAAATCTTTTGTAAGACTTTTCTGACTATACAGTACTATCACTCAGGAGTCTATTTAATCTACATGGAAATTATAAATGTGTTGCTTATAGCATATTAATATTGTATAAAGTCATATAGCACCAATTCCCTATTTAGCACCCTGTTCTCAATTTTTAATACTCTAGTATGAATACACAAGACATGCATATACTGTATAAAGCGCATAGACAGCTACAGTATGTATACATTTTACGCACTCTGTGTGAACCCCCCCCCATAGCGCTGCTCTTCCTTTCACTCTCTGGGTGATTTTGGATCCGCTCCAAATACCAAGAACGTCTCTCTTTAGAACAACAAAATCTGCAGCATGATGAAGACTGGCCTCACTCAGCCGAGTCAATAACGCTTATATGGAGAAAGTGGGTTTACTGGTGGAGAAAGTGGGTTTACTGGTGGAGAAAGTGGGTTTAATGCCTGGTCTGTTTTTTTTTATATATATATCTTTTTTTACTTAAAGCATCATCGTGTGAAATTTCAAAATGTTCCCATATATGTTATAATCACACAATTGCAGAGATGCCTTAAAAACAATAATAAAATGTGCATTGTTACAGTGTAAAAGACTCAACTAGTTTCTTCATTCCATGCTTGTTTTGTGTACATTTTTCTGGCCCGGAAATTAGCTCCCCTCCAAGCCTGTTCATACTGTCAGCGACAACCATTTTGGCCTACAGGTCTAATAGAAATCAGATTTCTAGAAACCTGCTGCCACAGAGCCTCAGTAAAAGTTGATCGTTTTCTGGTCCAGAAATGAGCGCTTTCTGTAGCTAGAACGCAGCTGCCACTTTTTTTTCTAAAAAGGAAGCTTACAAGACATTTGATATGACACAGGAAGTGGGGTTGGTTTAAGGGAAAGGGTAATGCTTCGTGAAGTTCATGTTTTTTGGTTGCCTGCAATTCACTTCACGACTCGATATCTTACAAACTGCTCCTTTAAACGAATGGTATCAACCCAGGACACGGAGTTCCCCTTAATTGCTTAATTGAATTGAATTGAACTGTGCCTAGGTTTATATTATATATATATCTTGTACATTTGGTATGAAATTTGGAGCTTCAACACCGTAACGTTTCACCCATAGCTGTACTGTCCTGCCTGTAGTCGTGAGTTATAGCCACTGGTCACGAGAGCTCGAGAGGTTCAAACTCGCTTGGCCTGCTCTTCTTTGACAGCGTTAAACATCTGGAACGTTAGCATTCACTGCGTCTTGGACTTCCGCTGACCCTGTGCTGGCCTAGTGTTCCCGGCAGGTCCACCTCTGGTGGGGTTGTTGTCGTAGTTGGGTTGCACGTGTACAATGAAGAAAGAGGCTAAAGGTCAGGGAACGAGTGGGATGAGTGCAAACACAGACATGACGAGGGGGTTGGTCAGGTATGTCAACAAGACCGGGATACGAAGCCAAGGTGGACCTTGCGCTCTGCAAAACGGTTCACGGATTTAACTCCTTGGCTAATTATCACCCCTGTCTTGAAGGCAGGAATGTCTGCTGCACCAAGGAGTGCGAATAAGACCTCTTTATAATAACAAGGAGGGCGGATGCTACGATTTATAAGGAAACACAGTTTTCTTTGAGTTCGTTGCAGCTGCTGTTGTGTAACTGTCCTTGAACTCGGGTGCTTACTCTTCTTGATACGACACACCACACTATGAACTGGTCTCGGCTTGGGTTTAAAACAGAACATATGATTCTGGATTTCTCAAGCTTTCTCGGCTTGAGACTGGTACTGCGTCGGACTCTGCTTGTTTTGGCACACCCGAATGATTCACACACATATGTACACACACACACACACACACACATTCATCGTACTATCTTTGTAAGGACCTTTCGTAATTATCAACATAATGATTAATGCCGTGCAATCGGCGCATCAGAATCCCTATGAAGAAACGAATTCAAATTAAAGCTGCACGTCTTTTGTGAAAAGCAAAAGCTTCCCTCGTAGGGACCTCCCCACAATGCTACAAACTGTCAGATATTCCTATACTTGTGGGGACAGTATCCTCGCTAAGCTGTAAAAACACCCCCCACACGCACACACACACACATAAACGGTACATATACACACATGGATAAGGACGTCTATGACTCACAGCCCTACTGAAAACAGAGTGGCAGAGTGATTTGTGTAATGTACGGGAAATAGGGGGCTCTTCGTGGCGACTGCCAGGCCCATTAAACACAGCTCTGGAAAGGGGCGGGGGGCCAGAACAGCACAGCGGATGCACTTCCTGTGGCCGAACTTTGACCTCTTGACTCCCAGGGCCCTCCTGGTGTTCAAGTCAAACTGCACACATCACCCGAGGGCAGGGGAGTGTAGAGACAGAGAGAGGGAGACAGAGAGAGGGAGAGAGAGAGAGAGAGCTCCATGTGGAAGGGGTTACTGGTTAACAGTCTGTTACTGATCAACAGCTGCGTTCTGTCGAGTTGGCATTGTGATGGTGCTGTGTCTGAGTTTAGGATTTCTTTCTTTCTTTCTTTCTTTCTTTCTTTCTTTCTTTCTTTCTTTCTTTCTTTCTGTATCTCCTTGTCTTTTCATACACATGCACACCCACACAGTGAAATGTACTGTACATGCTCTCACTATTCCACTGTCGCATTTCTCTATCTCCGTGTCTCTTCCACGCTTTGCTCCCCTTGTCTTTGCAGCTGCAGTTCTTCCAGCAGTGCAGAGGGCAGGAGTGAGAAAAACAGCCCTTGCCCAGGAGTTTGTGTGTGTGAGACAGAGTGTGTGGTGCTGAAGGAAAACACAGCTGTCTGACTCGTTACGGCTAGCAGCCTGATAACGCTTGCTTTGCTGGAGACGGTGGTGAGACTGAAGGAGAAAGTTTTCATATGCGCGTCTAGCGAAACTAGCGAGGTGTCACAAAAGGCGAGATTGAGTGCAGCAGAACGTGCTGCGTACTCGTTTTTGCAGTTGTTATTTGCGTCTTGACTTTTTCTCACTTCTCTAGTCTCCTTGCCCAAAATACAAAGTTGTCATCCTTTCTTGTGTTGTCTCTTCCTCTTCTGTACGAGTGTCGCTTCTCTTCTCTTCTCTTCTCTACTCTTCTACTTCTTCCAGCAGTTTAGCTTGCCCGGTCACTGGCACTCGCACCGCCGCACGAGTGTTTGCTGGCACGGCTTTAGAAGAAGCCCAGGCTTTCCCACAATGCCGAGGACAGCTGTGGAGGGCCAGCCGCTGCCCCCCAGAGCCTGCAGAGCCTGATGAGAATGCGCACAGATCTCTTCCAGCTGTGCTAGCACGCCAGACCATTCGCCTAGCACCTTTTGTTCATTTACGGTCATGCACAAAGCAGCAATCTGTCCTCATCAAAGAACCCTATTTTAGAAGGGTTTCTAGTCAAGGTTGCAAGTCATTCCTCTAATTGGTAGGGTTTAAAAAAAGATGATTGTTCCACGCCACAGTGTGTAGGTAGGCTGTAGTGCTGCAGACGCCTTTATTGTTGAATCTTCATCGGTTTGGCATGAGGTCACTCACTTAGCCTGAGTGAGTGAGTAATCTTACCACTTGTAATCCTGAAGTGGTTGGTATGTTCTCCGGGAAAAAAAAAAAAGTCTCTCTACCATTTTATGAGCACCTTCATGTTTTTTTTTTTTTTTTTCACGGTCCTCTTTGCACCATTGCACAATATCCCCAAACACTGATGTCCTTCGGTCATTGCGCAATCCCGGCCCTCTGATAATAAACAGTTTGACAGTGTGCGGTTCAACAGTTCAAGTCAAATTGCACACATCTGTCCTAGCCCGTCCAAGGGAACACTAAAGAGGCAACGTTAGATCTTTCTGGCACACGGTCTTCGTGCGAGAGCGTATGGCAGCACCAGATCCAGCCTGGGCCCAAGAGGCCAAGAGGGAGAATGGGCTTTTTTTGTGCTGATCTTAGATCAGTTTCTGACAACTCCACTCATAACCTCATTACTGTAAAAGAAACGCAGCAGACCGTCGACGCCAGTGACAGGCAAGGTCGTGATGGTGAAATGATCTGCGTGAAAGAAAAAAACTAAACAAAACAACACAATTTCAAATGTTCGCTCAAGCTTTTTAAATTTCAGCATGACAGGAAAGATGACCTTGTGACATGTCTCTTTTTTATTTATTTTTTTGTGCCAGTCTGGGGCACATCCTGTCAGCTCTGTTGAATCTACAGTAAAAAAGTGAGAGAACCTATCAGTCTTACTATACCGTCGTACTATGCTTAAAAGGCAGCATACATCCTATAAAAGCCTCCTGCATACCTTGAGACTACGGGAAGCTCGACCTGCTCTCAGCCTGGTTGTGGGGTGTCTGTGTGACTACACAGACAGATAGAATCCGTGGTGTTTGGGCCATGCCCCAAATCAATAGCAGATGTGAGAAGGGAGTGTGTTTTGGCTAGCTTTCTTTTCACAGAGAGAGAAAGAGAGAGAGAGAGAGATCGAAAGTGCAGAAGCTTAATTTCAGAAGCAACTTTAGTAAATCTGCAGGAGATACTCTCAAATATTTATGTAGTGTCTTGGACGACAAGTGGGGACGATTTAGACAGTGCTTTCTCTGTAAGGCAAGTAGGAATTATTTATATCGTGATACGAAGACCTATCTTTTCCTAAGCTCCAGGATATGATTATGTTTATTATTGTATTCATAATGAATAAGATGGTTTTTATTAATCCTGCTAAAAGCCACAAGATTTGCGAATCTATTACGTTTTAGTCATATTTAACCTCTAAACGGTTTAATAGACAAGTATACACAGATTATACTGGAGTATTAAAATGTAAGGAAATTCATGTCCCTATCTTTTGGCGGGATTTAGCGAGTGCTTGAAACCACAATGACTTTCGGAAAAAAAAAAAAACATTTGATTTGTTCTTTTCGTTTGTTATTGCTGACGGTTACGTCCAAAAGCATCGCCAGTTATTTCTTGGACATGCCGTATTGTCTCTCGTAGAAAACAGACAGTGAAATAGTGCACCTCTCTTAACACACACACACACACACACATACTGTGAGGCTGAGCGGTGTCCTGGCTCTGCCCGGCAGCAGCCCCCATCCGACTCGAGTCGTCCGCCAAGTAAAACTAGCGCCGCTGAAATGGAAAGTCTGAAGTCACTCTGGGGTTTTTTTTGGCGAGGTCTGATTACGCAAAGCAGGAGAATCCAGCAGGAGAGGTCTGCGTGTTCCCGAACACAGGTCCAATCCGGGAAGTCTGAGACATCTCTGTTATCTGTCACTGACATCAACTTCAGATGGGTACGGGCTCTGAGGTAGATCCTTAGGAGGTTTGGGACGGCCTTGATCTTAGATTACGACTATAACGGTCCAGACCATGACATGTGCCGAGGATGGTTTACAGTATGACAATCCAGTCTTCTATTCCTAAAAGAAATCAAAGTTAATCAGGGTTTGTTTTGTGAGTTAAGGAATTCTTTGCTTTGGTAAATCTTTTTCTCTTAGGGCATCTCTGTGTTAGTGCGTTCTTCAAGCGTTCCTTGGAAACATTTGGAAAAGGGAAAACATCTGTCAGATATAGGGTTATGCATAGAGACTTAAATAAGAATTCTCACAGAGAGACAAAACAAAGAAGCAGTGGTGCTCAATTCTGGTCTTGGAGGACCACCTGCCCTGCACGTTGTAGTGTTTTCTCAGCTCCCAGCATAGCTAATTTAACTAATCAGTAAAAAAAACATCCCTTTTTGAAATGAGGCGTCTGTGATAGAACAGAGAAAAAATTCAAATAAAATAAGTTTTATGTTTCTGCATCAAGTGTACGCCAACGTTGTGAGCATGTATACTTGTGCTCTGTTGTGCTTGTCAACAATTACCACTAGTTGTTGGTCTCAGTAGCTCACTAGTTTGCCGCCAAACCACTAGTTGTTGGTCTCAGTGCCAATATGCCGAGTCTCTTCGTTTCCCTCTGGTGAGTATTTTTTGGTGTACTACAAAAATTTAAACTGAGATGATCTTGTTGGAGCTGGAGCTAATAAGTGTTAAACAACAGTTCAATTTACTGAAATTGCTGCAACTCAAAACGAGAGAAGACATCAGAGAAAATTATCAATCCAATGTTCATCTCATTTAAAAAAAAAAATGAAAGCGTTGAAGATGCTGAAATGCGATGATCCCAGACAGACCAATCACACTCGTTTTCGCACTTTCGTTTCACAGCTCCGTTTGAAAGAAGCTCCAGTCTGCTGCGGCAAGATCAAACACCCATTACATTTTCCATGTACACTGTTTTCTGTCACGGCCACGAGGGAGATTATCGAGTAAGGGTGGAGTAGGTGGTGTTTATCCAGAAAGCACAAAAAAAAAAACGCAAACTGGTTATTGTCAGAGCAACAGGGTAGAAGGAAGTAGTGTTGGCGTGACTGAGGTCATGCACTCTGTAGAAACTGACCATCTCCTTTGACCATCTATATATATATATTTAAAAAAATCATTGACTCATTGCTTTCTTGTCTATGTGCAGTGGGCCAAAAGATGACTTGCACAGTTAAATCTCTGCTGGCAAATTCCTGTCGAGGATAAGATGTACTCCTGGAATAAAAATGGACGTTGTGATAAGAACGCTTAGTTTGTTCACTGCTACAATTCGTTCTAAACTAGTCAAGTGCTCAACTAGGACACAAGAGCTGATAACACTCTTAAGTCACTAATTCGTAAAAAGCATTTCTTAACCACATCCGAGATCTGTCTGGTTCTGTCAAGTAGCCCCTGATCCTACCCCAAGTGAGGCTGAAGTGGATTTTGTCCATCTTTGACTTCCATCAGTGACATGTCATGCCTCATTCTGAACGAGGTTGATCTTGGCCAGCTGTTCTTTCACCAAAAGCTTCTCCCTCATCAAAACGCATGCCAAACAAAATCTCTCCTTCCCACACAGGCGATTCGATTCCAATCCGGATCCCAACCTCAGCCTTTCATTGATCCCATCGCTTCCCATTAATGCAAACCTGGTTATCCATTTATAACCCAAACGATGTCACCGTCCACACGCTGATCCTCCTGACTGATGCAGAGAGCCCGCTTCCTGAACCCTCTCAGAGCCTGGACATGGCAACAACCCCTTAGAGTGGGGATTTATTGATCCTCAAGGGTGCGTTCAAGCCTCATCTAGGTTGTATGAGGTGTTACAGACGCACAGCTGTGTAACATACGGCCTTCACAGTCATCTACTGCAAGATGGAAGGCATGACGCTGATGTCTACAATGGACTGCTTAAAGCGGAATTCTTTTACAGTAATGAAATCAGGAAGGATTATGGTGCTATTACAGCCAAACACACACACATACACACACTTGCTTTCGGGAGACTGGGTCAAGGAATTCTAATTGTTGTGCAGCCATCCAAACTCCACCCATTTCCTTTGACATCCTGTCTGGTTCATAGCTCACACACACAACACACACACACAACAAACTCCAGGTCATCAGAGGCCAAACCAGTCAGCATGTTCCTGCCCTGGGTCTCTCCTGAATCAGCGAGCACGGGAGAGAATTGGAAGCAACCAAGCTAGCCATTTATCACCGTGCTACTGTATATGCTGAGCTGTAAAAGCATGGCTGACCTGCTGACCCCTTACTGCTGACGCATGTGTGGCCAGTGTGCATATGAGCTTCTATAACAGTTCTGCCATATTTTCACAACCGCAACAAGAAACTTTTCAGAAACTTAAAGCAAGTCCGGTCAACACTAAATACTGAACAAATCATGGTGGCTGTAGCCAACAAACAACAACCACGAGACAGACACCACGAGATCACACCTCCATTCTACTGCTTGATGTGAACATAACCTGAAGCTCTTGTCCATGATCTGTATCTGCTTTATAACTTGTACATGTTCAGGATGATATTTTTTTTTTAATTAAGGCATATAACTGCTTGACATTTACAGAAAACTTTAAGCATAGTAAGGTTAGCCACAGGAAAACATTCGACTAGTGCAAACGGGCAATTCTGGCTGAGGTGGCTCGTGAATGTTCAGCAAGTGTAACGTCTTTAAAAATCCTTTAACGGATGACTCGTCACCAACTTGACTACAAGAACAGTATACACAATTATTCACCAGCACCACTTGCACATTACAGAAACTTGTCTGGGAGTTACTGCCACATGTCCTGACCTCACTACAAGCATTTCCTGTGCATTACAAGTGACATGTTTGGGTCACTAAAGGAGTTCCTGGGAGGCCAGAATTTCAGAACTGAAGCAGGCAGTCTGATTATGACTCTGGTATACTGAGAAATCTTTCTACCTTGATGGTATCGAAGCACTAGTGAAACTCTGGGATAAGTGCATTAGTGTAGCTGGGGATTATATAGAGAAATTAAAAGAGTTTTTACTCTCATAACTATGCTCTGTTATTCTGCACAATTAAAAGTCCAATCAACTTTAATAACGATAAATATACACAATTATTTTAAAAAGGGAAGCTTCTATACAGATCTCTTTAACAGATGGTTTCCTTTTCCCTATTTCAACAGTGGTGGCAATTTTATTTAGAAAGGGTCAACTATGTTACAGTTGTTCTTTAGTTATTATAGCTATTAAATAGATTGAATAATTTGTTAGAATGATGCAAAATCAAATGCAATTGCTTGCACATTTTAGAGCAGTGGAATTGGTTTGGGATCTGTGGGTGGAAAGTTCAGGAATGAAAACTTTTAATAGCACCAATAAATTAATATAATATTGCCTAATGTACCTAATATTTAAAAGCTTATGAGTTATGGTAATTTTCTTGAAAATTATGTTGCGATCATAGCGGGCTCCGAGGTATTTTATTAACACTGGAAGTCTCCTGACTGCAAAAGAAAATGAAGAACCTCTGATTTAGGAGGTGATGCAGATATATAGTTGAACTTAAGGACCATTATAAGGCCAGCACACACATCTGGAATCTTCACTATAGATAAAATCAAAATGATGCACAGAATATACAAGACAAGTTGTATTTACATACAACAGATACATTTGGGTTAAGTGGAGAGTCTAAATATACAAAAATCCCACTTAAGTACTACTGATTTTATAAGCTGCATGGCTGTCAAAAAGATTCATACTGTAACATGACTTGAACGGTTCATTACACCTTACCAGCCCTGCCGGGTCTGGCTTGTCACATGCTGTTAGACTAAACACTTCTTCTGAATCTTTTTCTCTCTATTCAGTTCATCTTTCTCTTACCCACTCATTCTTTTTTCTTTATTTGCTTTCTTTATGCGTCTGGCTAATATTTTGCTCTCATTTCCACATAATCATTTTATCAACTTCCGTTGAACAAAATAAATAATATTTATAATGTCTCTTGTCCCTGTGTGTGTGTGTGTCCTGATCAGGATGTTGATGCTGGACGGGATGCCTGTCCTGCGAGTCAGAGCAGAACCGGTGCAGATGCAGAGGAGGGTAAGCAGTTCCACCATCGCAACAATATTACACCATGACGTCATTGTGTAAATGTCAGCCAGATAACAATTAAGACTTAACATTGGATGAAAATCTAGTGGTTTTCTGTCTGCTTTTAACTATGCAATAAAATAGTAAATTATGATATCAGGTTTGCATTAGGGGTCATAATGACTTAGCCAATAAATCGCTAGAAGTGCTACCACTAAGCTAGTGTCAGTAATGAAAGAACTCATGGATATTAAGTGTTAATTCTGAACAATTAAAATGTTTTAAACGACCCTTAATCTTCTTCGTCTTTGTCTTTTAGTTAATCCCTTTCAAGTGTCGCCACAGCGAATCATCTGCTTAAACGACCCTTAATCTTTGCTTTTATTAAAAATGCCAGGAAGTATAAACATGCAACCGGTCTAATGAAATGCTGGTGATTATACATTAACATATCCAACATAATTCTGTTACTCAGTTATACAGCATGCATGATTTGTTTTTTTAATTAATTATTAATTAGTTTGATTATCTAGGTAGTCACCGCTTTAGTCAAGTGGTTACATAACTGCTAGTCAACTAGAATACAATCTACATTTACTGTACATTGTCGATTTCTTATTTAACAGCAGCCACACCTGCTACAGTACTACAACATACTGTAAAGAGCAATATTTTATTAGGTTAGCTTTTCGAAACAGCTATTAAACTTATTTTAAACTAATCATCGCTCTAATTGATGACTAGCTAAAAAAGAAACGTTTTTACTGAGATTTTTAAGGAATAACTTAGAACTACAACTACAGTATAGCTGAAAAATTCTAATGTGAAAAACCTGTGAAAATATAAAACGACACAAAAAAATGTTTAGCTTTCCTAGCACACCAACTCTTTTGGTAGGCAGCTATTTAACAGCCATTACCTAGCTTGCATTTGTCATGATTACACTTCCATATCTAACTAAATCTATACTGTGTTATTTTCTCAGCATCTATGCTGTGTTTTTCCTCAGCAAGTTATTAAACAGCAGAAGTGCATACACAGCTAGCCAGTTAGCTACGTTAAGTACTACTAAGGAAAAAAGTTGTTAAAATGGCATTTCAGTATCAGTATCAGTAATTTTTTATGGCTATTTATTTAACAGAAGCCAAACCTGTGAACATAAAATGCTAACATAATAACAATTATGATTTTGTTACTGAGTCATTAGAAATGTTTACATTACCTTACTGACTGTACCTAGCTACATCTCAAGCTACGGGGCGAACTAACTGCTAGTAAAGTATTCCCCCCCCCCCAAGTTGCAATGTCAGTAACCTTTTTAAACCTTTTTTTTTTTTTTTTTTTTAATGACAGGGATATTACAAGAACAAGCATGATTTTGTTAATCAGAATATTAATAAAATTTGCTAGCCATCTTATCTATCTAATTAGATGAATAGCTAGCTTAGTAAACTTGATTAAATTTGTCACCATGAGAATACAGCTTTTACTTTAATTATGTCAGGATATATTGACTATTTTCAGTAATATATTTTAACTGCAGGCAAATGACCTTAGCTATTTTCTTCAATATTAGCATTAGCTGGGGCGCTTCTCTTAGCTTCGGAAGTGCATGTCCTGAGGAAGTGAAAGTTTGTTATAAATAGAAACAGAATGTGATTATGGTCCTGTGTTATAAATATTTATAACAATCTAAATAACAATCTATATGTTAAGACAGATTTATATTATTAGAATTAGCCTTTTGAAAGAAGATAACCTTTCAAATGCAAAATTTTTTCATTAGCATCTTAGGCTTGTCACAACAGTATTACTTCTATTTATCAAACCTTAGCATTAGCGTCTTTGGATATTTTGTCAGTTGATGTTTGTAGACCACAGAACATACTGCAAAGTGAGGACAGTGTGCAAAGACCGATCCTACCTCCCCCATATCTCTCTCTCTCTCTCTCTCTCTCTGTTTCTCTCGGTCTGTTTGTCCCATTGCATTCGCTGTTGTTTGCGTGAGGTTTTTATGTTTGGGCTACAAAGTCCCGCATTTGAAGTGCGAAATAGCGGAGCAGTTGAAGCATGCGTGTGCTGTTTGATTAGGCTAAGTGCCAAAACATTTTTTTATTTATTTTCTTGGAAACTTTGCTCCCCCCATGCTGTCCAGAAGCTTTTTCAGTTCGGAAAATAAGCGGTAATAAGCGGGAGGAACCCCCTCCTTCGTTTTCCCTTCCGAATAAGGGTTTGGAAACGGACTGTGTAGGAGGAGAAGAGGAACGATGAAGATGAGAAAAATAGACGAGAGTTACCCGCACAGGAGGGTGAGAGTGTTTGCGAGAGAGAGAGAGAGAGAGAGAGAGAGAGAGAGAGATATGAAGTTTCAAAACAAGTTTCATTTCAGTTGAGAAACCTCCAAGCCAGTCGACCGCAGGAAACACAGTGGAAAATTAGAGCACATTTAGTTTGACACTGTCTATAATGTAAGTGTGAGAACTCTAACAATAAGTAAAGTTTGCTACCCATATGGAAAGTGAAAATTGTGTTTGTAATGTTTAAAAGTGCTTCCAGACTGAAAAATATCTTTTGCAAACTGGCCGTGCAGTAAAGCTGGCTAGTTTCTTAATTTCCATCTTCTTTTTTTCCAATATGTCACCCTACCCCCTCATCTTAGCTCTGTATTTTCTCTTATAAGGTGAATGTAGTTTTAACAAAGAGTGTGGAGTCATTGGGAGAGAATGGGCAAGTTTGTCATTCATGATGATGCTTTTTTTTTATCCCCCTCCCAGACAGTAGAGGGCCCCAAACCTGACAAACAGCTTCTTTACATTAATTCAACTCAGTATAACCAAGGTACTCATTATCTTCAATTGCTTATTGTTATTCCTTTCCTTCACAGTCTCCTGAGATCCGTAGCTACGCACATGACATGGGCGTGTTGGTGATGGAAAGAAGGTTCCGGACTCATTCGCCTGAGAAACGATTTCCATCAGACCTGTTCCAGATGCAGACCGAGCCCGTGGACCTTTCCACCAACAGATCCCGCTCTTCGCCATCATCATCATCGTCATCATCGTCACCATCATCTTCATCGTCATCCTTATCATCATCGCCATCCTCGTCATTGTTGCGTTTCTCACCGCGCTCCCCTCCGGTATCATCCACCAAGTCTCCTTCATCTTCATCATCATCGTTATCATCATTATCATCGATAATGCCCTCAAGCTCACCCCCATCCGTCATAACTCCAGTGCCGCGATTAAAGATGTCTCCATCAAGGGTGACGTCTCCGCCATCAATCGCTCGCAGGGGGCAACCGTTCCTACACATGCCCCAGGTCTTGCCTTCATGCCCTAGCCCCATCCACCTGCACCCTCACAGAGTCCCCGTTGTGGTACAGCCCGTGCCGCTGGTCTACCCCAGGGTTGGTTCACTGGGACCAGGTAGTCTCATGGCACCCATGCTGGAAGAAAGCAGGATACATGGAAAAGGTGAGACAGAGTTCAGCAGAGAGAGAGAGCCAGAGAGAGTAAGAATGTATGCTTTTAATAGACAAACATGGCAGAATAACTGATGGTTCTCTGTATAGTTTACAGATTCTCAGCTCTTCCCCTTCCTCAACATCTGTACCTTTCCAACTCTGGCACTGGCTTTGACATTTGTTCTGTTTCACCCTCCCCTCTTTCACACACACATACACACACTTCCCCTTTTTCTATCTGTCTCACTTTCTTTGTCTACTGCAGAATCCTCTCTGAGTCCTACAGTCTCATCAGTGCTAATGACACAACCCAGAACCCAACAATGTGTTGAACAGCCACCACTTGATTTTTAAGACTGTACTGTTTCACAGCCTTTGTTTAGTTTTTTTTTTTAAAAAGCATCTTTATTTAAAGGTGTAGATTATAAAGATAAAACATATTTCTAGGTCTGCAGTAATCCTACATGTATAATTTTATATACTGTATACCTTTGAAAAACTACAGGTATATATTAATACATTATGTCTTTAATCTGGTTGGTTTTGTTATGCTACAGTAGGCTACGGTTTACAAATAGCTCCACCCCTTTATCTTAGCTAGGATCTTATTATGCATATGCATATTTTTTTTTGTAGTCATGTAGAGGGGAAGGTGAAGTGAACGATTACGTTTCCTTATTATTAATAAGATTTGCAATACATTTTACAAAAATAAATTGTAGATTGGGCCTTTAAATATATTTTTTGGATATTTATATCATTTACAGTATGTATTTCCTTTTGTATTATATGTGCATTAAGAGTTTAAGTAAGGAGAATAATGTGTAGCTGTTTAGTACACAAACACCAACAAAAGTGCACGTGCACATGCGCACACACACACACACACACACACATACACACACACACATATGTTGAGAAATTTCTCACAGCTGTCTGTCTGCTTTTCTGCACGAGTGCTGTTTATATCAGGCTTAGTGGCAGTTGAGGATTTTCTCGTTCCCTTTCTGATTTTATCATCGTTCTTTTGAAACAGAGCAGACAGAGGGGTTACCTAAGACCAACCTCCTGCAAAACCTACTCACACACACACACACATTCACCTCATATGCACTTCAAGCATGATAATCTTACATCTGTTTTTTTTTTTTAAATGCTTTTCTTGAGGGTCTGTGCTCTCTGCTGTGTCTAAAGAGGTCTCCATGGAAACAACGGTGAATGATAAGGCACCATTAGAGACATTAGCTGTGACTAATGTAACTGTAACTATCGTTCAATAATAATAACAAATACATAAATAACTATACAACCGCAGAGACAGAGAGACACATCCGGCTTCAGTGATACAGGATGTGATTTAGACACTTCTGTGTTTACCAGGAAATCCTGTACTTTTCACAGCACTAGTCTTTAGCTTCAGCATTAATTAGCTGAGTCACACAGATTTATTAGAAAGCCCTAAAAGGAAAATCCCAGCATCTGAGCACGCACGGAAACGTTCCTGTAAAGACTGAACATCTTTTCTGCTTGTACCGTAAATACATTTCATGCTTCCATATAACGACATAATTTGCACCAGACTGTGATAAAAAACAAAACAAAAACAAAGATCAGTTGACTTTGACTTTGATCCGGGTCTGAGTAATCAGTTCATATGGCACATCTGTAGGAAAAAAACAGTGCTGTTGTTTTTTTTAAGTAACATAAAAAAAATATAATAATAATAACTCCACATGCACTTTTTAGCATGACTGAGGAAACTCAGACTAGGGCAAATTAGCAAAACATGTTAGCACTGTGTGAAAAATTATGTGTGGAAATTATGTTTTGTAAAAAAGTGTTTTAAAAATAGTAATAACTATATTAATAAATATATAAGCCCCACTAAAAAAATAACCATGAGGAAAATTTCAGTATAGTTTATTTAGCCAAAACATTAGCTTACCGAGCTAGGTAGCTAAATTAGAATGCAAACTCTGTTGCTAATGTATTTTTAGTTTTTTAGGACCCTACAAATGTACTACTACTGTACTACTACTACTACTACTACTACTACTAATAATAATAATAATAATAACATTACAAGAATAATTTGAAAAAAAAAACAAAAAAACTCCCCATCCTAAAAAGCTAGCATTTTACTGTAGCTAACTTTTAGTCAGATATATGCATTATCATATTTCTAATTTATTTAGCCAAATGATTTTCACTAACACTCGAGCAATATACCTATATTATACTATATACAGTATAGTTAAAAAAAATTATAAAAATAAAAAACGTATTTGCACATTTATCACGGGTCACCATGAGGATGTTTTTAGCACATAAGCTGTCATATTCTCTGTGGTTTATTTAGTAAACCTGCTAAACAACAGTGTTACACTAACACCCAGCTAGATTAGCAAATTCTGTAGCTAAAGATTTCAGTTTTTATTTTTGAAGGTAATTCTACCCTTAAACCCAGAAAGTGTAAATAATAATAATAATAATAATAATAGTAGTAGTAGTAGGTCATATCTGTTTTATGCATGGGGTAACTGCACTGCATTTTTTTTTTTTTTTGCACTTTTCACTGGTTAATTAAATGTAATAAATATTACTATAGAGCTGTGTTAGTGATGTGTTAACCCAAACACCAGTTCCCATTTTTAAATACAACTTAGTATAACTATATATAACCATATATAACTATTATATAACTGTATATATAACCATATAACTATTATATATACATAATTTACCCCACGTACATTCATATCCATGCCACGTCTCTAACCCCGCCCTGTTCATCCTTCTCTCCAGTCACACACAGAGTAGCAGATGGACCGTCTCCACGGCGATCTTTGAGTGACAGCGAGGACGATGACCTGCCCAATGTGACGCTAGACAGAGTGAATGAGACCGGCTCCACCGCCCTGACCATCGCCCGTGCTGTTCAGGAGTAAGTTCTGCACACACACACACACACACACACACACATACACACAAAAAGTGAATTTCAACCATATTCTTATTATTATACCACAAAGTCTTTCTCAATGGTTAGGTAGCTGGTTAATATGTCTAATTTTTAAACAGGTTCTGTTTTTCTAAAAGCTCTACAAAGAACCTTTAACCTTTTTTTTTTTTTTTTTTTTTAAATTATTATACTGTACAACCAACTTTACTGAAACAATTTTGCACCTTTTTTGTCAAAGAATTTATGGATAGTTCTAGATTTATGGAGCTTTCAAAAAAAGGTCTATGAGAGGTGTTCGAGTCAAACCGGGACTTTCTGGTGATTGAAGGCAGTAAGACTGATTGACATTTACAGAAGACTTCAAGCACAGTACGATTATGAGATTCTTAGCTTTGGAATGGTGCAAACGTTTTAAAGAAGGCCATAAATCTGTGAATGATGATCCTGGCCGAGGTGACTCGCAGCACACTGCAGTTGTTCAGCGAGTAGAACACCCGATTCTTGAAGATTCACCTATCTATGATAACTGTACATTATTTTGTATAGTGGGAAATAACAGTGTTTTTTTTTTTACTCTTATAACTGTGTTCTGTTATCCTGCACAATCAAAAGTTCCGGTTTGACTTCTACTTTTCTACTACACTTTCCAGGTCCAGAAAGACAAACTGAATTTAAACAAATGTAAGGTGTGGCATGAAACACGTTTACAGAAAGCAGTGTCTTGGTGATTCTTTAGATAGGTAATGGGAAACTGTGTTGGAGGATTATATAGAGAACCTTTAAGAGTTCCATAAGGGTGACAAACTGACTAATGCTTCATAGTGCTGGAAAAGGGTTTTGAGAACGTTCTTACCAAAAATGCATGTCATGGTTTCCGTGGATGGTAAACAGTTAACTAAAGGTTGGTAAACCATTGGTTAGTTGAAAGGAAAACCCTTCAATCTACAAGCTTTAACCAGACAAAAGTAAAACCGCTGTAAGGTGCTCAGTGTAACCTCATGTTTGTGAGACTGGGTGTAGGATAATATTTTCATACACTATTACAGAAAGAGAGACTTTGCCGTTTCCTTAGATTGGTTCTAGACATTCCACTTGGAAACATTTATACAGTAAATGTGAAACTCTGTTGTAGGGTTCTTTTGTGACATACATCCAGAAGTCTTCTACTACTACTATAGAATTAGAATTTGGAATGGTTACATGGTCCTTGTGAGGTCTTGATGATTCAAGGGTTATAAAGGTGTTCTGCTTTCCTGAACAGGAAACATTCATGTTGTAGGATTCTTCCTAGAACCATTAACGGTTTTCCTAAAAACGAAAGTAAGAGTGTACGAGTGGACTTACAGAAATACTTCCATCCAAACGAAAGAACGTTTCTGTTGTGTTGGCTGGAATCATTATGGACCTTCTATTTGATTTAGTTATCTTAGTGGTTCTTTAGATGATTAATAAGTTCTAGAACCTTCTTCAAAGGTGCTCTACTTGAGCAGGACACCATGTTCAAAGGTTTTAAGGATTCCTTATAAGGTATAACTGGATAAATCTTAGGTTGGTTCTTTTTTTAGTAAGTTCTTTGTAAAAGGGTTCTACTTGGAAACTTGCATGAGAAACCCTCAGGTGCAACATGGACTGGTAAAGGTCTTGTTTTCTTCTAAAAAGACAAACCAAAGAACTTGTCTATTCCGTTGGGTGGAATCATTATGGACCATTTCTTAGACAGGTTCTGTGCGGTTCTTAAGAGTCATTTAAAGTGTTCTCCAAATGAAAGTACTTCTGTTGGACAGTTCTATACAATACCTTCTTTCGGAGGTGAAATTGAAAAGCGTGTAAAATTTTAATTTAAACATTTATGAGACAAGAACAGGGTCTGATTCAGAGAAGGATCTGAGTAGAACCTTCTTGGAAAGCTGTCTAGGTGTCTCACACACACACACACACACACACACACACACACACACACACACACACACACACACACACACACTACTCAACCACAAGTGTCTGCAATTTATAACATGTACAAGAAAATCCATGATGATCCACAATAATCTGTCACTGTAGTCAAGGTATGTTCAACACTGGACAGGAAAAAATGTGGTGGCCGCCGAAATGAGAAAATAAACTCCTACTCTGTCGGTGTGTGTGTGTGTGTGTGTGTGTGTGTGTTTGTGTGTGTTTGTGTGTGTCATCTGGCTGCCTTTGTCTCATTTTGACAGAATTTTTCTGAAGACACTTTTAGTGTCAGCATGAATTCATCATCATTATAAATGGGCACTTGTGAAGGAATGGCAGATGCAGGTGTATATGTGTGTGTGCATGTGTGTGTGCATGTGTGTGTGTGCATCTTGCTTAGCCCAAAGGGAAGCTCATTAATAAAGGAATTCTCCCCGAAGGTGACAGAGGCTCCTCCATATTCAGAATGCCCGCAAGGCTAGAGTGTTGCTGAACGTCCGTGCCAGCTGATGGGCACACCAGGGGGAGGAAGAGGAACATGGCTGCCAGCGGTGCCGAGCTCTGTGCCAAGCCTCAAGGCAACAATGTGTTTGAATGTGCCACGGTGTGTGTGTGTGTGGGAGTGAGAGGCCGGATGAGCTGGCTAATGCATTCTGCCGTTCCTTAAAATCATTGTTTGCTCAGGTCTCAAAGGGAGTGTGTTTCAGGGATGCAGGTGCACGAGGCAACCAGGTTCGTGTCATAAACTCGATTGACTTCTCCTGATCCCGGGTCAGGAGGGACACGCTGTATGCCATTGTCCTGCGTCTTAGAGAGCGTATGTAAACTGATCTGAGATCAGTGGCACTACCACGCACGTCCTCGCTGCAGGAAAGCCCCTTCCCGCGCCTCCAGGAGGAAAAAATTTAAACAAAAGACGGAACTAAAGAACAAGAGCCACCGTTTTAGACGCCGTTCAGCTGCAGCTTCCCTCTCTCATTCGGCGTTCATTAAAACACAATCTGAAAAAACAGAGTGGGACACAAACAACTCACAACTAATACCTCCATCAGCTCAAAACTCCGTCAACTCATTTTTGTATCAGCTCATACCTCTATCAACTCCCAACTCCATCAGCTCATATTTCTATCAGCTCACACATGCATCATCTCACACCTCCTTCAGCTTACACATCCATTGGCTCACACTTACATCCGCTCATACCTCCATCATCCTACACCTCCATCAATTCATTTCTATATCAGCTCATACCTTTATCACCTCACAACTCCATCCGGTTACAGCTCCATCAACTCGTACTCCTACCACCTCTCAAATCCATCAGCTTAAAACTCCATCAACTGATACCTCCATCAGCTCACAACTCTATTAGCTCACAACTCCATCAGCTCAAAACTCCATCAGCTCATACCTCCATCAACTGATACCTCCATCAGCTCACAACTCTATTAGCTCACAACTCCATCAGCTCATACCTCCATCAACTGATACCTCCATCAGCTCACACATGCATCATCTCACACCTCCATCAGCCTACACCTCCATCAACTCATTTCTATATCAGCTCATACCTCTATCACCTCACAACTCCATCCGGTTACAGCTCCATCAACTCGTACTTCTACCACCTCACAACTCCATCAGCTTAAAACTCCATCAACTGGTACCTCCATCAGCTCACAACTCCATCAGCTCAAAACTCCATCAGCTCATACCTCCATCAGCTCACAACTCCATCAGCTCAAAACTCCATCAGCTCATACCTCCATCAGCTCACACATGCATCATCTCACACCTCCATCAGCCTACACCTCCATCAACTCATTTCTATATCAGCTCATACCTCTATCACCTCACAACTCCATCCGGTTACAGTTCCATCAACTCGTACTTCTACCACCTCTCAACTCCATCAGCTTAAAACTCCATCAACTGATACCTCCATCAGCTCACAACTCCATCAGCTCACAACTCCATCAGCTCACAACTCTATCAACTCATACTCCCCTGAATTCACAACTCCATCTGGTCACACCTCCATCAGCTTACACCTCCATCAGCTCACAGCTCCATCAGCTCATATGTCCATCACCTCACATCTCCATCTGGTCACACCCCCATCAACTGATATGTCCATCAGCTCACACCTTTTCTTTTTCCTTTTTTATTCCCTTTCTTTTCTTTTTATTTCTTTCATTCCCTTGCCTTTCTTCTTCTTTCTTTCGGGGCATATTTAATTTCATTTAACTCCTAGTTCCTGCCCGTCCCAGTGTACTGGCACGGAACGATTTCTTCACTACGACATCTGTGTGCTGTGACCCAGACACTACACACTTCCTCATGTGTAAAGGCTGAAAATCTGCTGATGATCTCCAAATCCAGCATCAAAAAGATTTGAGGATCTCCCGAGACAGAGACATGTCAGAGCTTCTTAAAGCCAGGCTGAAGACGGCCCTCTGCTCTGTCGGCTCGCTCGGTCGTGTCTCTGTGAATCATTTTTCTCTTCTCTGTTTGGAGAAAGAAAGAGAGACGAGGAGATGTGGGAGTTGAGTGCTTCTTTTTTTCCCCCTCCATCTCCTCTGGGCTCCCAGAAGAGTTCAAGCTGCCAACAGCCACAGGTGGCCATTCTCCCCTTTCCACATCTAACACACACACACACACACAAGTAATGTATCCTGTGGCCCAAGAGAAACAGGAAGTGAGTCTGCAGGGGGTGAGGAGCAACTCCCAACCTTCTCCAGATATAGGCCGTCTGACTCAAACCACTGATCCAGAATCCATGGGCTTTGTCGGCGTGCGTGTGTGTGTGTGTGTGTGTGTGTGTGTGTGTGTGTGCGCGTGTGTGTGTGTGGGTGTGTGGGTGTGTGTGTGTGTGTTCAGACATTGTTTATTTCGTTTCTTTCATCTTCTCATAGTTTGATGTGGAAATTGTTTATGGCTTTCGAATATTGTTTATGAATAAATACATTCCTTCTTCAGCTGTGAGTGGATCAGCTCCAGGGAGGAGCTGCATGGGGGAAATTAAATAGAAACACAGCTCCCTCTAGTGACCAGAGTTATTAATACCATTTCTTAAAGTTGCTCTTTTATCGTTCCGTGTACAGTACAGAGATTTCTCTGGATTATTCCTGATGGTGTCAGGGTGTTTACTGAAAAAAAAAAAAAAGATAAATAAAATTATTTAAAATTGTCCAAATTAAAGATAATAATAATTAAATAATTACAAATAAAATTTTACTTTTATCAAAATTAACAAGTAAAATGTTATTACTGTACCACTTTAATGCTTTTCCCTTTTTGTCTTACTTAAAATATGTACTGTATTAATGTAATTTCCTCTAGTTTAATCCTTTCATTTCTTTTTATATGTTTATTTCAATTCTTAAAATTGAAAGTTTATTTGCACTGTAAGGACTGCTCTAATTTTGCTGTCATGAATAGTGACAATAAAGAACCTCAAATCTTTATTAATTTTTTTCTTTCTTTCTTTTTCTTTAAGATGTTAGCTTGTTTGTTTGTATATCCATTTCTTTTCATTTTTCTCTCATTTTTTTCTGTCATTCTGTAAAAATAGTTCCACTCTCCCCTTTATTGTTTCCTTCCCTTTATATTTCCTTTCATTCTCTTTTACTTTCTTCTCTTTGTTTTCACTTTCTTTCCTTTTGCCCATTCTCTCCTTGTATCTATTTTTCTTTGGATCTTTTGTCTTTTCTCACTTTTTCTCATTCTTTTTTCCTTTCCTCTCTTTGTATTTTCTTGAATCCCCTTCTTTTCTGTTCTCATATTACTCCTTATTTCTATCTTGTTTTTTCTTCCTCCCTTTCTTTCCTTTCCTTTTTTACTTTTCACTCTCTTTTCATTCTTCTTATTCCTTCCCTTTATTTTTCGTCCTGATCTCTTTTTCCATCCTTCCTAGTTTCTCTTTTTTCTCCCTTTCTTTTCTTTCTTTCATTCCTTTCTCACCTTCATAATTTTCACATAATTTTCACTTTTTCCAATTTCTTTTTATTTTCCTTCCTATTTTTCTTTCCTTTAAATCTGATTTAAGTTTTGTTCATTTCCTCTTTTTTTTTTTTACTTTTCTATTATTTTCTCCCCTTCACTTTCTCTTTATATTTCCTTCCATTCTGCCTTTATCTTTCTTCACTTTCTTTCCTTAATTTTCTTTTTTATTATTTCACTGTTTCTGTTTCCCTTTGGGGTTTTCCCTCTTTTTTCGTTAATCTAATTTTGTCTTTCTTTCCTCCCTTTAATTTATCTTTCTTCACTGTCCATTTATCCACCTCCTAATCCTGTTTTTCCTACTTGTTTTTTTCTTCTTCATTTGTTATATGTCTGTATTTATTGATAAGGATCTGCCTTCATTCGCTGTGTGTATGCTTTTCTCAATATTTACCATTCTAAGCAATCCCCCATTGTCTCATTGTGGTTGCAGCTCCATGTTGCCGTTCAGCATCGAGAGCATGCGAAGGCCGAGGCGACCCGAGTCTCCTGACACCAAGAGGAGACGCATCCATCGCTGCGAGTTCGAGGGCTGCAGTAAGGTCTACACCAAGAGCTCTCACCTCAAAGCTCACAGGAGGACACACACCGGTGAGTCTGTCAAGGACAAACATCATACGTGAACACACGTGACACGAAGCTTAGTAACAAGAAAAGCAACCCAGACCTAATAAAGAGTGACGGAACATGAGGAACAGTTTAACAGGAGAACGTACTCATGATCTGTTGTAGCTGAAGGAGCTAGTGTGAGTCGGTGTGGTTTCTCATGTGGAGTTTGCTAAGTAAATCTACTTACGTACGTACATGCAGTATTACATATAAATGTATTTCACTTGAGTAGTTTTATGAATGGATACTGTTTACTTTTACTCCACTGCATCCTACAACAAATCTCTTTATTTTGTACTTCATTACATTTGTGCATGGTGTTGCGTTACATCAACTTGGTGATGTGTGGCATTACGGCGGGAATGACACCTGCTGACTATTACGCGTAACTGCGTGGTTTGTCTTCCCTCAGCAGGTGTTCGAAATTAGAAAAGGAAATGGTTTCAGACTGCGACGAAAACGGCACGTTTACAGTCAGGAAGCGTCCCCGCTCAAACGCACGTACACACAAATAGAGCAACGGAGAGAAAGAAAACAAAGAAAGAGACAAAGTCAAAGAGAAAAAGTTTTTACTATGACTTCTTACTTTATTTATTTAAGGACTTAAGTAACTAAAGTACTTTTACTTAAGCAGAAATGTACATTTTACTTGAGCAATACCTTACCTAGGGTATCTCTACTTTTACTCAAGTACTGTTTTTTTGCACTTCTTTGCCCACCATTTTAGTTGTTGTTTTTAGTCTTCCCGTCAAGGGGTCGCCACAGCAGACCATATGATCTGCACAACAACTTTGGCGTGCATTTTACGCAATCCTACCATTTTATCTGGGCTTGGGACCTGCATTGCACGCAGCAACTGGGGTTTGAGCATTGGGTGGGAATTGAACCCGGGCCTACTGCATGGAAAGCAAGAAACCTACCACTGAACTACTGAACTTTTAGTGCCATGCGATATTTACCCAAATATCAAAGAATTTTAAACCTACAATATCAACAGCCACCTGAGCTCAGGTTCGAACCGTTGACCGTGTTCCATCAAAATCCCAGTGGTGCCGGGCAGTTGGAGTGGATCCGAATGGAGTGAGCAGTTCGAAAAGATGTGGTCGGTGGTGTCACGTGACTCGGAGGAAATACGTGATAGGCTTCTCCCTCCTTGATTGGTTGTAGTAGCCTTAATGTGGGAGCCCAGTGATGGGGGAATTGGATACGACTAAATTAGGGAGAAAATCTGGGGGGAGAAAATATTACATTTCATGACTTTCGCTATAGGAACTTGACTGGTTTGGTGATGATGTGGTCTGAGAGTAAAGTAAAAGAAGCATGGTAGTATGGTAGCATGGTAGTGCTGTGTTCTAGCTGGGGGCGGAGCCAGTGAAAAGCATTGAAATGAAGAAATAGGTCTAAAATAAGGTCTAAAAAGACAAAAATGCCAAAAAGTGCATTTAAGGTAATTTAAGTGTCTAAAAATCCTCATTTATATCATCCATTTTCTGTCCCTCAGGTGAGAAGCCCTATAAGTGTACGTGGGACGGCTGCACGTGGAAGTTTGCGCGCTCGGACGAGCTCACACGCCACTACCGCAAGCACACAGGGGTCAAGCCGTTCAAGTGTGGTGACTGCGAGCGCAGCTTCTCCCGCTCGGACCACCTGGCACTCCACCGCCGCCGCCACGCCCTGGTCTGAGGATACACATACACACACACGCATGTGCACACACATATACTCACACACACACTCACTCACTCACTTACACACACGAACACGGATGGAGCAGTTTTAGAGGGACAGAGTCAGGATGTGGCCCAGGAAAGGCTGGTCCTTTCCCTGAATGTGCTCACGGTATCAGAAGAGGGAAAACAATCAGGTCATGAATGAAGAGAAGGAGTGCTGATCAGTTTTTACTGTTTATATCCTGAAGAATACATTTCTATATCTATGTGTAATATTTATCTGTATCTGTAAGAAGGCTGATCATATTGTAAAATATTACAAAGTATGAAGGAGGGAGAGAGGGGGGGGGGGGGTTATTAAATAATACCAGCGCATATCGCAGGGCATATCGATCATAATCAGCATTTATAATTATGTCATTTCATTGCAATATTAGAACCCAGTTTAAGAGTATTACACCAGTTTGTTTTAGCCAGTATGAAACTTGTAATGTAAATCGTCATTTGTTTGTTTGTTTGTTTGTTGACTGTGTCAGTGCCAGTCATGAACTGTGAAAAAAATGAAGGGCAGAGATAGAAAAAAAATCAGATCTCATGCAAAGCATAAACACAGACGGATAATTGAACAGGGTATGAACCTCAGTGTGAACAAGCCAACACGATTCCATCCACTAAATATCATTTCCTAATAAAAAAAAAAAATTTAATAAGACTTTGCACACCTTTGATTGTGGAGTAAGTGTTCACACAAATTAGACATGAGGTCAAAAACAATCCTTTTAAATAAGGCATTATTATTATGATGATTATTACAAAAATAGTTTTAATTAGGCATTATTATTATTATTATTATTATTATTATCAAAAAATATCTTTATTATTATTATTATTTGTATTATTATTATTATTATTATTATTACTAATAATAAAAATAAAAATAATTGTTCGTATTCTTATTCTTATTCTTCTTATTATTATTATTATAAAAAAAAATTATTAGGCATTATTATTATTATTATTATTGAATCCGTGTACTGTGTCACTTGAGAGAGAGAGAGAAATTTTCATTTAAACTGCATAATTTGTGCACAAATATAGTGTAGCAGATGTCTGTACATTTAAGAAAAGAAAAAAAAGAAAGAAAGAAAGAAATGATATCATGCCCTGTATGTGCATTTTATGTCACGTCAAGTATTTGCTCAGTATTTCTATTGCACCCTTTTTTTTTTCTTTTTTTTTGTTGAAATTATGTGATGTCACCATTTATATATAAAAGTCTTGTATAGCGAAGCCTGATGACCGATAACCGAATGCATCAGAGGGGCCTTTCTTTACCCTTTAATCCTGTTTCTGAATGAGTATTTGTAAATGATGTTCTTGTATACATTTCCCTTTTTATATGGATTGACTGTGAATTTATACATAAATATATATAAATATATGTTTAATGGATTAAATGAAGGCATGAATAAAAAGTCACTTAACACTTTAATTCGGTTGTAGACTCTTCTTTCTCTCTCTCTCTCTCTCTCTCTCTCTCTCTCTCTCGCTCACTCACTATATTCATTAACCAGTGTATTCAAATTCATGTATTCACACTAGACGCCTGAGGTCCGTCGATATCTTCCAGGCTCTTTGTTCCAGCACCACCTGCTGTAGATAAAGTGCAAATGGTGTGCTTAGCTGGTGTAAAACTTCCTAAGAACCTTAGAGGGCAGTGTAAAGTCTTCCAGACGTCTGAGGTGGAAAAGATGTTCTTCACCACGGTTTTGATGAGGCAGGATCATGACAGCATGATAAAAAGACAGAAAAAGAGGAAAATGTGTTTTCTGTCCTGTTGACCATAATGGGTTGGTGATTCCTCTCCTGATATTTAAGAGACGGTTGTTCTCCTTACACCAGTCCTTCAGGTTTATAATCGTTTAGTAGAATTTTAGGTAGAATTTCTCATTGTTATCAGTGATCAGGTGCAACACAACAGTGTCATCAGCAAGCGTAACGATGGAGTAGGAAGTGGCGACGCAGTCACATGTGTTCAGAGATCACAGCAGGGGGCTCAGGACACAACCCTGAGGAGCGCCAGCGCTAAACGTAAGGGAAGATGATAAATGTCGTCCCATCCCGTACTGCTTGTGGTCCGCCAGATAGGAAGTTTACTTATCTTCAAAGGAGATTATAGAGTAACATGCAGCAGCACTGTATTAAAAAAACAGCATCTTGCTGGTGTCCATTCACAGTTTTCTGCACTCTACAGTTTTATTAATTCTTCCTCTAATCCATGTTGAGTTGAATAAACAGCAATATTTTTTTCCAGTATTAAAACTTAATTATGTTAATATACAGTACCACAGCAGTAGGTACAGTCAGGAACTTTGCTTGGAGGAATGTTGTTTTAGGAAAATAATCAAATGCCACAATGTTGTGTAATTTTTCAAGGATTTTAAAGTATCAGTAAGCTCCGAGCCACCGTACCCGGGATCATCATTCACAAGACAGCCTTCTTTCAAGCGCTTGCACCATTACAATGTTTTACTGCAGACTAAGAGTCTAATCACAGTACTGTACTTGAAGTCTTCTGTAAATTTCAATCAGTTTTACTCATTCATTCCCAAAAAAGTTCATCACAGGTCCCATTTTGACTTGAACATGTCTTGCAGAAGCTACACACACGTTATAGCATGCTAAGCATTTTGATTAGCCAACAATGGTTTGTACATTTCTGTTAAAGGTATTTCTGGTCAATTTGGTCAAGATTTATGCACCATTTGTAATGTCCACTGATGATTTCGCTACAATACTAAGTGTTTTTAATGTTGTAGCAGTTTCCCTGCTACATTTCCCCTCTTGTCTGTTCCAACCACTCAGCATTCAGCATCACCAGTATACTAATCACCAACCTGTTTCTCAATGTTTTTAACCTGTTTGTCACTGGGTCATGCCTTAAATTAGATGTTTTTTTTTAGGCTTGAATGATTCATAAGTCATCATGTGGCTTTACAAACAAAAAATATTCTTCTGAAACTTCTCTGATACAGGGACTGATATGAAAATGAGATATAAAGAGAAAAAAAAATTCACATATAAATATGAGGAAATTATATTGTAATAATAATAATAATAATATATGTGTTATATTAGTTATATATTATATGTGTTATATATATTATATATGTGTTATATTATAACACCTATATTATTATTATTTTTATTCTTCTTCTTCTTATTATTATTATTATTATTATTATATGTTTAAATGTTTTGATTAAAAACACCATATTTAGTTTCTTTAGTAAGTGTTCACACAAATTAGACACAAGGTCAAAAACAATCTTTTTAAATTAGCCATTATATTATTAATGAAATTAAATATTACATATTATTATTAATGTAATTATTAATATTAAATATTTTATAGTATTAATATTAATATAAGAAGAAGAAGAAGAAGAAGAAGAAAAATAATTCAGTACATGCCACACTCTTTTTGCCATTTTGTAGCTATGAAAACTATCCCGTGTGTGTGTGTGTGTGTGTGTGTGTGTGTGTGTGTGTGTGTGTGTGTGTGTGTGTGTGTGTGTGTGTGTGTGTGCATGAATGGCGTACCCTAGATGGTAGAGAATATCAATAGTCCACTCTGACATTTATAGGGAACACGGAGTAGGGCACTATTTTAGAAACAGGACAAGTTATTTTTGGTGGACAGGAAATATTCTTGCTCACACACATGCTGCTTTTGGGCAGGGTTTAGTATGAAAAACATTTATCATCTGTCACTATTATGAAACCAGACTCTGCTTGTTGTTCCATCTGTCCACTAGGTGGCAGAGTTTCCTAAGCAATATTTTCGACAACTACTTCCCTGTCAGGCTGACCTTTGACCTGAGTCAGGGCCTGAATATGTAGAGCATGCAAGTCGCCGGACAAGATGCCAGATGCATGACTGTTAATGTTTTCTTGGCCTTTTCTGACCTTTAAATGCAATTAGTGAAGTGTTTGTGTATGTTTGTATCACGGCCAACCAGGACTCATTCAGTATGATTACAATAAACCCAAAGGAACAAAAATAAGCTAATTACGGGTGTAACGATGAGATTTGAATCAAAGCATCAATTTAAATGGCAATTACTGTAAATAATCAATGCAGTAATTATAAGTTGATTATTATTGAAAAATGACAAACAACGGATTCAAAGCAAAGTAATTCGCAGTCACAATAAGTCTGAGTGTGTGCACCGTGCGATAGCCCTTCCAGAGGGTACCCTGCCTCTTACAGTACTTCCACACAGTAATGGAAATGTGCAAAAAAGTCTAGCAAGGTGATTTAGCTGTAATTCCGTTTCGTATGATCATTATCACGGTAGAGTCTACCTCAGAGTTTAAGCAAAGTAGGTCACATGATGATCAGAAGCTACACAGTAAATTAAAATCAAATCAAATATCATAATGTGTCAAAGCAGATTATACTGAAGGCATCGTCAAATATCAGATCACCTCCCAATGAGTCACAGTTGCATGGTATCAAGTGGAATCCCGAGGCGTGAGGTGGGTATTCGTTTGCCGGCATGTTTTTGGGAGCTGGGAGGAAACCCGAGAACCCAGAGAAAACCTGAACGTACACAAACAGAAACCTGAGCTCAGGCTGGGCATCACTACACACTCCACCATTCAGGTCAGGCTTTTGCCAGTGTCTCATTAAAAGCCCAAAGGTGTCAGTTAGCAGTTAAAGAACAGCTACAGAAAGCTATATTTAAACCTTACCTACGTTCCTCACTTTGTCACTCCTACAATTAGTTTTGCTATCATTACTGAAAAATTCATAAGCAGTTTTAAAATAGAAAATAATTAGATATAATTGCTACATGGTAATCCCAGAGCTTAAGCCGATACAAAAAGTGTGTTGGGTTTGCCAGCAGCGTTCAAACCTCAACTATTTTGGCCTCCACATGTTGTCTCTCTGAAACATGAATCTGTGGGAATATGTCTCGAAGCCGATGCGAACGTAATCCCGATTGTGGCGTTTAATGCTAACTTTGGCCGTTGCTTATTATAGCTAATTACCAGATGCATTAGCTAATGCTCTTCTGAGCAAACCGCACACTCCGAGTGCTTTATGAAGAACAGCGCAAGAAGCGGAGGGCGAGGAAGTGTTTGTGTGGGTTGCAAATGGATCCTGCATGTCTCAATCAGTCGTCCCTCTCTGATCGGCCAGCGGAAGGAGATGAGAAACACCTTATGAAAATATTGTTCCACTGTCAATGAAAACAGCGCAGTGGACTGTTGTTCCTCTCGCCGCTGTCTCATAATCCAAACAAAAGAATCTCTGTCATAACACAACCCCTGGGCTGTGCAGCGCTCCAAGGAAAAACAGGCTGTTGACAAGATGTGAAGGAGAAAGAGTGTGAGAGAACGAGAGATAAAGAGAGAGGTACCGCGAGAAAAAGAGGTGCCGGTGTTTAAATTGGCGCCATATGGACGTTATTGTCCTCCTATGCACTTACTTTTTATTTTCTTATAAACGTGTAAATCTCCTTGGAAAGATTGACTGAGGAACGAGAAGCTACTTATCAAGCACAGTGCTGGAAGGTCGCTGGAAGGATCGTTTGGCCAAACCATGTGGTTGCGGCTCAAAAGCCAGCATTCTCAAAACACCATCTTTGGAAGTTCACCAGATTCTTGATCACATGTCCGCTCATCTTATGAAATATGCGATATTTGTGATTGTCGTTGAAGTTGGTTAATTGGCTAACAGTATTTATACGCTCCTATTAAACAGGTTAAAGCATGCACATTTGTTGGTTTGTTGGGGTTTTCTTTAAGGATATGTCTATTTAATAGTGTCAGCACTTTGTAACAGTCAGAGATTTCAGGATGGAGGATTTTCCGGTTTCTATATACAGAAAGTTCCCGACTTACAAATGAATTCCGGTTAGGGAGCACGTTTGTAAGTTGGATTCATCCGTAAGTCAGACAAAGTGAGTCTTATATACCTTCGACACAAATATACAATGTAAAGCATAAAAAAACAACACGGTGTAATTAGTGTGTTTTAGTGAATTAGTTTTACTGTGTAGTAATTTGTCATGTATTTATTATATTTCAGTTTTTTTTTTAAATATACCATATTTATTTTTATTGGCCTACTCATGATGAAGCCCAGGAGGCACGATGGCTTAGTGGTTAGCACTGTCGCCTTGCACCTCCAGGGTCTGGGTTTGAAATCCACCTCAGGTCTGTGTGCATGTTCTACTCATGCTTGGTGGGTTTCCTCTGGGTAATCCGGTTTCCTCCCACAGTCCAAATACATGCAGGGTAGGATAATTGGCGTTCCCGTTCGCCCGTAGTGTGTAAATGAGTGTGATGGATTTGCACCCCATCCAGGGTGTACCCTGCCTTGTGCCCTAAGTCTCCTGGGATAGGCTCCAGGCCCCCGTGATCCAGTATACAGGATAAAGCATTATGATGATGATGATGATGATGATGAAGCCCCCTGCTGGCTGTGAGGTGATAAACAGAAAGTTTGTTTTTTAATAAAAATTTTAAAAAATGAATTAGATAGACAGAGTATCACCACCAACAACACCCACCTCAACAACATCAACAGACAATCATCATAAGTAGTCATTATTTAACCTCCTGACACCCTGGACACTACTGTTGTGTACATTGCATCTTGTTCTCACTGTTTCTCTTTACTGCCCTCTTAATGTCTTTAACAAAAAAGAAGTTTGGCAAAATAATTATACCTAATGGGCTTTATATGAGAATCGCACAAATATATATATATAGACAATGTAGTCAGGAGAAAGTTTTATTTTCTCCTATGAGGACATTCATGTCTCAAGAGGTAAACAATTCAGCCCTGCTTCCAGATAAATAATATTTACAATATACACATACAATTTAACTTAAATGAAATGTAAGCAAAGCACAGGTATGCACGCAAACCTGTCTCTGGCGTCTCTCTGAAAGACTCAGGTTAAGCCTGAGGACTTTGGGAGACAAGCCAGCCCTGAACAGCGTGATCACCCGCCTCACACTCCCAACAGACTCCACAAAGTCTCCACCATTAATTAATTACAATTACAAACAATTACACTCCAGCCCTCGAGTACTGTTTAGGGGCACTTCACGGAATCTGATCTAGGTGTCCATCCTTTCTTATTAGATTTCTGATAATCCGCCTCCTCCAGACACAGAATTCAGTTCGAACATGATACTGTATGAGAAATGCCTGTAGCAATTAGGCACAAAATCCCACCCCAAAAAAGAAGAAGGGGCGGAATTCAGCTGATGAAAAGAAGATTAGATGGGTAATGATTTATTGGGGTAGCTATATCTGTGTGAGCCCCCGGGTTATTTTGCCTAGGTTGAAAATATAGACTGGATATTCTGAAAATAACATGAAAAAAAAAAAAAGGATTATAACGGTAACAGTAATGAAGATAAATAAATAAATAAATCCATTCATCCAGGAACCTCTGTAGTCCTATGAGGCCAATGGTGACCACTGTATTCATTCCTAATTTTACAACCTTTGGTTAACACTCACACACTCATTCACACACTACTGGCAATTTGGGAACACAAACTAGCCTAATCTGCATGTTTTTGGATTGTGGGGGGAAACCGGAGAACCCAGAGGAAACCCACCAAGCACTGGGAAGAACATGAAAACTCCATGCACACAGACCCGGCGTGGGAGTCGAACCCTGACCCTGAAAATGCAAGGCGACAGTGCTGACCACAAAGCCTCTGTTCCGCCTTAAACATCAAATAAATATGATAAATCCTTCTAGACACTCACTCACTCACTCATTGTCTTTATCACATTATCCTGTATATATGGTCATGGGGGGCGTGGAGCCAATCCCTTAGGATACAAGGCGGAGTACTCCGTGGATGGGGTACCAATCCATTTCAGGGCACACACACATACTCATACTCTCATTTATACACTATAGGCAATTTGGTAATGCCAATTAGCTTAACCTGAATGTTTTTGGACCATGGAAGGAAACTGGAGTACCTGGAGGAAACCCATCAAGTACTGGGAGAACATGCAAACTCCATCCACTTAAAGGCGAGAATCTGCCTGGAAATCGAACTCAGACCCTGGAGGTGCTAGGTGACAGTGCTAACAACTTGCCGCCCCTTGTACACACTGATATAACAAATTACTAGATTGGCTAGTGCTTTAAAAAGAGCCATAAATTGGTTTAGGAGCCTAACATATATATTTTTTTGTTCTACAGATTTATAAACTTTAACAACTTTCAGGATTTAGGAAGACAGTTTTTTTTTTTTGTTAGCTACACAAATTAGCTAGGTAGCAACTTAACGGACTAGCTGACTGGCCTGCTAGTTTGACAAAAAAGTTAAAAGCAAAAAAAAAAAAAAAAAACTAGTTTTCATACAGTATGGTGTTGCTTTTTTTCAGTTTTTTTCCTACTACACAAAACTTCTTCTCAGCTTTGTAAAGCCACGTAGCACTTGTTAATGTTCGGCTGGACATTTCCCACACTCTTTTTTTAACACCTCTTTTGTTAGTCGCAGTGTTACGGAAAAATTCATAATCACTGCCTGAAGGTGATTAACCAAAGAATACGCTGGGAGTTTAAGTGATTATTCATGAGGTCATGTTTTAGATACGTTGTATCTCAGATGTATTATTATACTATTATTATTACTATTATTGGTCTGTTTTTTTATTTGCTGCCTGTGACGAGGCCCCCTGCTGTATGCACTGGGAATAATCTGAAGTGTACGTAGAGCTAGTCATGATCTAGTGGACTATTCCACACAGTGGATGAAAGGCTACATTGAATAAGTGCAGTGGTGTGTGATTTCTAGTGAGACAGCAATTTGTTGCAGACATATATATATATATATATATATATATATAGAGAGAGAGAGAGAGAGAGAGAGAGAGTCAGGAAAGTTGACAATAAACTTTTCGAGACAGTTTTTGTTTGCAAGATTATGGTGGCCCTAAGAATGCGTTTGAAGTTTTCATTATGTCATACATTGTGTCATTGTGTCAAAGCCTTTCTGTGTCCATGACAGAAAGAACACCCACAGGGTTTGTAGACCGGAGAACACACTGTAAAGCCTGGATGAAGTGTGTTACAGTTCTTTCAGCGCTAGACAATCACTGTCAATTCTTACAAAGGGCAGCTTTGAAAAACATGACAGACGTTGACCTCTGAGCTGTATCGGCTAAGTGTTTTTACCTACAGGTAAGTGTTGACCTCCATCAAACAATAAGTCAGCTAGAGATAGTATCAGTGTGCCAGGTAAGTTTAAAAAATAGGAGTGATGATTTGGCGGTTCTCCTCGAGAACGCTACGCCGAGGTCCCTGCTTCTAAAACATCTGGTTTGCATCATGATGCAATGCCTTCTAGTACTCTAACACGGGACCATGTGTCTCTCTCGATGAAACACCTGAATAAAGTCGAGTGGGCTTGTCTGGAGTGTGGAAAATAAGAATGCGAGTAGTTTAAAGTGCCTCAGATCCTGAATTACAAAATTAGCTCTTGTGAAATCATTTTGCCAGGGTTTCGCTTCTGGTTAGGATTATTTATCATTCTGTACTGTCCTGTCCTGTGATCAGCTTTGTCCTTTCACAGGAAAGGAATGAAAGCAATGCACTAAACTTCCTTTAGGGTTTTTTTTTTTTTTTTTTTTGCGCATCCAAAAATTTTTTTTTGGTATGAGGAACCTAATTTCTTTGCGTAGGTGGGTCTGTAGAAATATTCAAAATGCTTACTATGAGTAATTCCTTAAGCAAATAGAATCTTCCTACGCATCTAGAATCACGTGTATGAAAGCTGTCGCTACTTGTCTTTCCTAATAGTTTCGCTCTTGAATAATTCATTGTAGGTACTAGATGAGTATTATATATTAGAATACTATAATATATAGTTTAAAACACTTTCGATACTACATTTTACTAAGGGTTAGTAAAATAATAAATATTAAAGCTGTATAAGCACTGCCTGGTTTGATTGTATGTTTAGATTGATTACTCCTGATCCAATAATCTGATCATTTAGTTCTGTGTTTAAATAAAGCAGGATCAAGTAACACGGCACATTACCAATTTGCCTAGAAAGGGATGACATACTGAGAAAACCATGATCAATCTAAAGTAGGTTACTTTTTTTTGTTTATTTTATTTTTTTATAAAGTAGTATCACACGAGCCTAACTATTTCTTGTTCAACCGTGATGGTAAAATAAACATTGGTTCATTGCCAATCATTCATTTCTCATTCTGTATATATATACATGCAGTATATATAAAACTGAAATGCTTGCTCTTGATCAGTGAACCAGCAGTCGTAGCTTGGGTGGTTGCTTTAAACTGCACTCTTCTTAATCTGCAGCTCAGAGCCTTGACCGCTGAGACACCACTGCCCACTTCATAATGTGAACTAACCTACTGTAATGGTTTATACATTTGCAAAGCAGTCAAGGGTTAAGGGTCTCTCTGTCTTAAACCCCAACAGTGATTTCTACTGTAAGCAGTGCTGGGATTTGATGTCTCAACCTTCTGACCACTGAGTATCACCACATGTTTAATGAATGTTTTCCTATCTATATCTCCCGGCTATATTCTATATCTATGTCCTATTTCTATTTCTTACAGCCTATGTGTTCCTGATTAAGGTGCAGATAAAGGATATACTTAATTCAAGCATGTGGTTAATGAAATTGTTGTATTTAATAAAATTATTAGATAAATCTTGCTACATAATTCTGATCATATACATTAATGAAGGCCACAGAAATCCATCAGGTCAAGTGAATTAACACAAAAATACAACCTGAGCACAATGGCTCTATTAGAGTTTAACAGATTGTTTTGTTTGTTTGTTTGTGTTCTTACAAAATTATTCAAATATTTTAAGAACCAGTTAAATCACAAGTACTGTCAGGTTTCCCATAATGACAAAATCTCATGTTTTTAATTATGAGTACCATTAACTTTCCTTCCCTTTATTTCTGGTATATACTGTATATCTACAGTATACATGTAATAAAACAGTTTTTGTCTGTCTGTTTGTTTGTGCACGCATCACATAAAAACTTCTGAACAAATTTTAATGGGGTTTTCATAAGATGTATTTGGCCAAGCTTGAGGTAACATACAGGCTTTGTTTCATCGCAATCGGCCCATGGGAAGAGAAGATATGCTACTTTGAAATTAAATGGAAAAAACGCCCTTATATGATTAAAAAAAATTACCTTGAAAAAAATCATTAGTCCATCTCAAAATTCAACAGATTTCATACAACAGTACATTTATTGAAACACACTTATGATTGTGCAGTAAAATTCCCATGCGAACAAAGCCACAGGCACATCTAATGTGTACATATGTACAGTATATACACTATATTATAATATATGTACTATATTCAAGACAAACCATCTGTCTGCGGAAACTGTACACATAATCATTCACCAGCACCACTTGCACATTACAGGAACTCGGCTGAGTTCCCCCGTACAGTCCTGACCACACGCCAAGCCATTTCCACATGTTTGGGCCATTTATGGACTTCCTGGGAGGCCAGCGTGTCAATCATGAAGCTGACATGATTGGAGGTCCAATCATGGCTCAGGCATACTGAGAAATCTTTCTACTATTATGGTATCCAAGCACTTGTGTAAAACTGGGATAAGTGTATTAGTGTATCAGGGGATTATATAGAGAAATAAAAGGAGTTCTTACTATCATAACTATGTTCTGTTATTCTGCACAATAAAAAGTCCAGGTTTAACACCCCTGTACAATACATATTCCCGCAGTCTTCCTTTGTCAATTTGAAAGGTATTTCAGGGCGAATCCATGAAATATGGATAAGGGATCAAAACAGCCACAGGCTTAACCCCATGTAATAAACCCTCATACCCATAGACAGAGAAACAGGCTTGTCTTGTACTTCCAAGTTTTGACCCTGGCCTCTTTCTCATGTATGATTGTTATGGATTAGACAGGTTTAACCCTGTCTGTGGATGAGTTCTCATCCCTGCTATACTGTACGTAGACCATAACCACGTTTGTTGGATTCTCCATTATAATCAGAGCTCCGACTCCGATATCCGGTCTCTCGCTTGCATCAGTTGCATTTACACTGCCTTATTAACGCAGATGGAAAACAAGATACCATCACTAAGCATAATAATAATAAAAATAAATAAAAAAAAACTCCAGGAACCAATAATGGATATACAGAGACAGCTAAACAATCACACCACTTCCACTCGGTCTGCTTAAGCCTTCATTAGTGATTAAGGCACTTAGCATGTTTGGATGAAATGGTCTCATTTGTGCAGGACAGATGGCTCTGATGCTGTGACCACAGAGTGAATAAAGACCCAGATCTCATATATCCACAGCGTTCATTTCCTGAGCAGCTCTTGTTGCCGCCACGTGATTCACTTTTCCCACATGCTCGCTTCTCCGTCCATATGATTCTATTTAATTCGCTGTTTCTGTTTACCCTCCTTCTTTATTTCTTAAACACGGTCCCATATCTCTACAAAACACACATACACACACACACACACTCATGCACGCACACTCAGCAGGAATTCCTCTGCACAAACCCACGCCGGTGATTGTATCTCTTGGGTAAACACATCAGGGAAAGTTGACACACCCTTGCCATCACTTGTGTGTAGGTATTGTCACAGCTGACGCTGTACTCCATCAAGCTCATAGTGTTTCCAGAGCAGGAAGGCGTTATACAGTTTCTGTACAGAGAATCCATCAGCGTTACTCAGCGGCTTGTCATTAGTAACCATCTCCAGTATACAATTTCTGTATGTGGACACCAAACTATCATGCCCACAAGTGCTTGTTGGTCCTCCCATTCCTGATGTAGTCCTCTAGACAAGTTGGTTCACTAGGTTTTGGTGCATGGCCATGCGGACGTATTGTGTCTAGTTAGGTATAAGAGCATTAGTTCTTATTATTGGTCGTCATTGTTTTTGAGCAGGTGGCACGGTGGGATCCAGGTTTGATTCTCGCCTTGGATCTGTGCGCATGGAGTTTGAAATGTTCTCCCCGTGCTTGGTGGGTTTCCTCCAGGTGCTCCAAATACATGCAGATTATCTTAAGTGGCATTCCCAAATTGCCCGTAGTGTGTGAATGAGTACGATGGTGATTAGGGCCTTGTGTCCTAAGTCTCCTGGGATAGGTTCCAGGCCCCACACAACCCCGTATATACAAGATAAAGGGGTATAGACGATGAGTGAGTGAGTAAGTTTTTGAGAAGTGCTTGCTATTACTCTCGGTTCACTGCACTCATCTGTTCCATGGTCAGACCTTAATGAGTTCACATTTTTGCTCGCTGTTATTTGTACACTTTTCGCGTCTGGCCCCAAAAAAGGTCACATAATTGGCCTAGATTAAGCATTCAAGAAAACATTCAAATTAAGAGCATTATTAAAACCTGGAAGGATAGTGCTGAACCGTGAACTTCATGGAAGAAATGTGGTTGTGGAGGAAAAAGTGACCGGAGATGACTTAAACACTTGGTAAGGTTGCATGGTAAAAAAAAAAAAGACAATAGACATCAGCGCTGTGTTTAGTAGTAAAAGTCACAATGAGATGAGAACTCACGATTGTGTGGCCTTCAGAAAACCACTTGTTAGTGAGACTCGTCAGAAAAAAAGACTTGAATTTGCTAGGAAGCATAAAGACTGGACTTTGGAGTGATGGAAAAAAGGTCGCATGGTCTGATGAGTCCACATTGAGCCTACTCCAGAGTGATGGGCGTGTCAGAGTGAGAAGGGAAGCACATAAAGCGATGCACCCATCATGCATTGTGTCCACTGTACAAGCCTCTGGAGGCAGTGTTATGATCTGGGGTTGGTTCAGTTGCTCAGGTCTAGACTCCGCAACATTATGAGGCAATAAAATGAAGTCAGCTGACGACCTGAATGTACTGAATGACCAGGATATTATCACATCTATGGGGTTTTTCTTACCTGATGGCACGGCCATATTCCAGGACACAAATTGTAAAAGAGGTGTTTCTGAGAGCATGAGGAATCATTTTCACACATTTTCACATTTTTTTTTGTCCAGGCAGTGTTCTACATAAGTGTGTCGTACAGTTCTGAGCAGTGATTCCTTTACGCTTGCTTGTTTCATAGTGTCTGAAGAGCGTTTATTCTTCTTTGATGCGTATTGCCCTTTGTTACGGATCGGAACAATGATTCTTGGATTTCCCAACATAAACACGACACTACTGTGAATCTTAACAAAAGGTGATGTAGAGTTCTTCTTATTACTTGTAGCTGTCATTAATTATTGAGATTTCGTTGAAATTAAGCCCCCATTCGTTAATCCCCAATGGTCAGAAGGGAAATGTCTTCAAAAGTTCAAATATCTGAGTAATGACATTCAGAAACACTTTACTGCTTTTACAGACACACACACACACACACACACGCTGCTCTCCTACCACCTTAGCCTGAAGGTCATTCTTGGCTGTCTGAGAAAAGAACAATGTCGCTGCAGCTGCTGCAATTCGGGCCATGTGTGTGTATCTGTGTGTGTATGCTCATACAAAAATGCATAACTGCATTGAAAACAAGTCATGCCTGTATGTACTACGTTCATGTATTGATTGATACATATTGTTGATGTATGAAAGTAACAAAAACCTATAAAATGTTTATGCTTTGCTATAAATATATTTTATGGTGCCGCTAAATATAATGTTTTTTTTTATGTTTTTTAAGAAATTCTTAATTTTTTTTTTATACATTATGATATCAAATAAATTTTTTGACCAATGATGTATACTTTGTTTTTACTTATTCAAATGAACAAAGAATGTTTAAATGCTTGTTTTTAGTCATATTTTGGTGAATCATTGAATGTATTCTGAGATATGAATTTAAACCCACAAAGAAGTTTATTTACTAAATTCATCCAAACTATCCGCATCTTTCTAACACCAGTGGTCGTATTTACAAAGTACGTTGGGTGTTTGAGTCAAACCGGGCTTTTTGATTTTTTTACGTCTGAAACTCTGGCCTCCCGGGAATTCCTTTAATGACCCAAACGTGTGGAAATGGCTTGGAGCGAGGTCAGGACTGTAGTTTTGGTGTTTGAAGTCTTCTATTTTATACTCCTGTGTTCAGAATAAATTTTATCACAAGTCCCGGTTTGACTTGAACACCCTTCATGTGTAATATGCATGAACTGAAATTTACAGTACGTACAGGGTGGCTCAAAAGTCTGGATACATGAGAATATGGAAATGTTGTAAAATGTGAACAATTTTGTTTCACATACTGTATATGCGAGATCTGTTGAATTTTATGTTTTTTCATTTCAAAATATGTATCCAGATGTTTTGCGGGTATATTCATGCGTAGAACAAATACAAGAAAAAAAATCAAATAAAATCAGCGATCATATATTCAATTCAATTCAATTTTATTTGTATAGCGCTTTTTAACAATTGTCATTGTCGCAAAGCAGCTTTACACAATAAAAAGAAGTATTTAAGTTGTATGGAATGTGAATGTGTATGAATCAAAAGTCCCTGATGAGCAAGCCGAGGGCGACAGTGGCAAGGAAAAACTCCCTGAGATGGCAATAGGAAGAAACCTTGAGA
>JAQQZT010000010.1:5927642-5968785 GCA_030068275.1 Clarias platycephalus | reverse complement strand
TGTGCATGGAGTTTGCATGTTCTCCCCGTGCTTGGTGGGTTTCCTCTAGGTACTCCGGTTTCCTCCCACAGTCCAAAAATATGCAGGCTAGGTTGATGAGCGTTCCCAAATTATACGTAGTGTGAGTATGTGTGTGCACCCTGCCTTGTGCCCTAAGTCTCCTGGGATAGGCTCCTGGCTCCCCGCGTCCCTGAATACAGGATAAAGTGGTATAGACGATGAGTGAGGGAGTGTTATAGTTAGCATACTTAATAACCTGTGTTTCCTGATCTACATCCGAATCGGTGGTCTCGAGGCTTGGAAACCAATCACTGCTGCTGAGAAAGGGTCTATACAGTCAGGCTAAATAAAAGAAAAAAAGGAATGTTAAAATAAATATTAAACTTACACAAATTTAGTAATTTAAATAAAGATGTAAATAATATTTCAAAGTAAGCTTTAAATAGTGGAACGGTTTCTTAGTGGTTAGCACTGTCGCCTTGCACCTCCAGGGTTAGAGATCAATTCCCACCTTGGGTCTGTGCGCATGGAGTTTGCATGTTCTTCCCGTGCATTGTGGGTTTCCTCCCGCAATCTAAAAACATGCAAACTGCCCCGTAGTGTGTGAATGAGTGTGTGTGTGTATATGTGTGTTTGCCTTTCAATCAGTTGGCACCCCGTCTACGGTGTACGCTGCCTCGTGCCCTAAACTCTCCAGGGATAGGCTCCAGATCCCCCGACAATATGGAATATATGTATAAATATCTGTTTTTTTCAATATGCACGGATAATTCATTATCATAAACAATCAGTCACACTTTACAGATTCACACATTTCATTAGGTTGCCTTCATCTTTGATAACAAAAGGTTAAAGTCAGGACTCTGTCTTGTCCAGTTCATGTGTTAAAATTATTCCTCATGCTTCCATAACCATTCATTCGCACTCTGAGTCCTCGGATACGGCCGTGCCACGAGAGAAGAAAAACTCCATAGATCTGATAATCTGGACATTCAGTACATTCAGGTTGTCAGCTGACTTTTTTTTATTGCCACATAAGGTTGCTGCGTCTAAACCTGAGCAACTGAAGCAACCCCAGATCATAACACTGTCTCCAGAGGCTTGTACAGTGGATACTACTGTATGTATGATGGGTGCATCGCTTCATGTGCTTCCCTTCTGACCCTGACACGCCCATCGCTCTGCTATAGGCTCAATCTGGACTCATCAGACCGTGTGACCTTTTTCCATCGCTCCAAAGTCCAATCTTTATGCTCTCTAGCAAATTCAAGACGTTTTTTCTGATGTGTCTCACTAACAAGTGCTTTTCTTATGAATACACAGCTGTTTAGTCCCAGTCCGAGCGTTTAAATGATCTCTGACCACATTTCTTTTGTGATATTTCTTTCCAGTTTTATTTCCATTTCTGAACTCAATCCCAATCATTTCAGTAACCTCATTGGTTGTTTTCTTTGCTTGATCAAGGCCACCACTTCTGAAACACTTTCTCCACGACCACAGCTACGTTCTCTAACATGGTTGTTTAAGGAATAAGAAGGTACTCACTGCATCACACAGGATTAAAAGAATTACTGCCAGCTGAAGTGTATTAATCCAATAATCATCCAATCAAAGGCTCTTACATACGTCTTTGATTATTTAAATACAGAGAGTTGTATATTAATATGATCTAAAACAACAACCATAAAGATGCTCATTTTTATTTAACGTTTTCTATGTTTAAGTTTTCTGTACAAGCGCCTCCAGGATAACACGTGCGGCACGTGACATACTCGTACACACAAACACACGCACACCCTCCTGAACATGAAGATATTATTTTATTGGTTCATTTCCAAAAATCACTCTGTACCTCAACACACACACACACACACACACACACACACACAATACCAACTGCCGAAGGTAGCGTGTCAAGAATTATTCGTTCTGTCATCATGACCTGAAAGGTACATCAGGACTTACATAATGTTGTAAACAGAACATTAACTTAAATGTACTCACCACAACTATGCGGATCATCCAGCTAGGCTGGTTGTATTCAAAAGAATATCAAATATAATAAGTATAGGATATCTATATATTATATTCTTTTGAATACAACCAGCCTGGCTGGATGAAATGGGCGAAGCTTTCTCTTATAATGCCCTACAGTTATGCAACATCTTTCCAATTAGTGTTCAGGACTCAGACACAGTCTAGATGTGAAACGTCTAGGCTGAAAGCATATATTTGTTTAATCAAGGCTTTTGTTAACAGCTTTAAGGAAGTCTGAGTTTAGATCCGCGGTGTTCACAGGTGGGCAGCGTTTTGTCATCTGTTATGTTTGGATGTGAGAACGTCTCTCCCTCACTCTCACGTGCTCACGCTTTTAGTTTGCTAGCGGTGAAGTTGCTTTCTGTCTTACACCCCAGTTTCCTTGTGGCTCGCCCTTTTACGAGTGGCGTTCAAGTCAAACCGGGACTTGTGATGAAATTTCTTGAAAACTGATTTCCAGAAGACTTCAAGCACAGTATGGTGATGACAGGATAGCATTTGATTGGTGCAAACATTTTAAAGAATGCCGCATTTTGACGATGATGGCTCGGAAAATTGGAGCACTTAAATTGGAGACTCCTCCCCTAAATTAGAGACAACCTACCCATTGGAGACTGTTACACTGCACTTAAATTGGAGACTCCTCCCATAAACACTAAAAATCTAAATCGTCACCATATTAACGATTTGTATTTCTATTTGCTATCTAACAACATGGTGGCACGATGGCTTAGTAGTTAGCACTGTCACCTTGCACCTCCAGGGTCAGGGCTTGATTCCCGGACAGGTTTGACTGTGGTCGTTCTCGTGAACATTCAACAAGTGCACTGTAAAATGTAACTGATAATCTGACTAATAAAATTAACTTTGTTGACCTTACTAAGTTTAACCAAGTAAAACTGATAAGCACAGAAAATTATTAAACTAAATAGATACTCTCTACTTAAAATAAGAAGTATGTTTAAGTTTTGGAGTGGTCATACGCAGTTCCACCTATAGGTGGAGTCGATCTGAAACGTAATGCTATTCTGATGGGAGAAGCACAAGTTGAGTCAGGTCATGTTTGTTATATTTTTAATTGCTTATTATACATCAAACGATCATGTAATCAGATTAAACATGGAAGTGATGCACAGCAACATTGGATGTGATGTTATTTTAATCAAATTGTAGGATTGTGCTAATCTAAATAGTCTAGCATCAGTGATCTTTGGTGGCATGTTTTCAATTAATTATCATTTTTTATGTTTTATTTAGTTTTCATTGAGATTTATTCATGTAACACAAGCAAACATGAACATACCTCTTGGTTTTTGGAAATTTTTGAAACCAAGCAAGTGGCAATTGGAAGAATATTCTTGCGCAAGTTAAATCTCTTGGTAAGCTTGTCAATGCTTCTTTCTTACACTAAACTGTGTTAATTTCATTTTCCTTTTTAATCTTTTTTTTTTTTTAGGACTGTGAATGTGACATACCACGGATATCCATCGGGATTCTGACTGTGTTGGCAGAAGACAGCCAGGAACCTTCTACTTTTAGTTTTTTTTTTAAACTGTCACAATTACGTTTTGCATTAAGCTGATGTTCATTGTTTTAAGAAGTCAATTGTTCAGTTAAGTTAATTACTTTAAAATGGTCAGTCATCGACCGTTTCTTTTATACAATTGCACTGGCATTACACAGGTTTTTTTTTTTTTCTTTTTGCTCCAAAAAGTATTTCTCCTATGTTTAAAAACATTGTTTAAAATTTAATGTACTAACTATAGAGAATAAAAAATGTTTTGTAACAGTTCCGTTGTTGCTTTTTGTCCTCCTTAATGTGTTTAGTTCAGCTTACTTGATTTTAAGGCAATCGGTTTCCTAATATTTTTCTAGTAACGTGAACTATAATAAGAAGTTAACACGACTTATTAGTTTTAGTTAACAGTACTTTTGTACACGTTATTAACAAGTTTTCTTTACAAACTGGTTTAAGTTAAGCCAACTTAAAATAAATACACAACTTTTTTAAAGTAAAGTCAACTTGTTACATTTTACAGTGTGGAACCCCTGATCCTTGTCGCCAACATGCGGAGGAGGCTCATCTGTCTGTAGGAACTGTGCACACAATCATTCACCAACACCACTTGCACATTATGGTTAGTTATTCCAACATCAACCATACAATCCTCATTATCTCAATCCAAGCAATTCCTACATGTTTGGGGTTCCTGGGAGGCCAGCGTTTCTGACCTAAAGCAGGCAGTCCAACCGTGGCTTCGGCATACTGTATGAGAAAACTTTCAACCTTGATGGTATCCAAGCACTAGTAAAAGGAAGATTTTACTCTCATAACCGTGTTGTGTTATACTGTACAATCAGAAGTCCCGGTTTGACTTGAACACAGTTTGTAATTATGCTGTCAAAGCTACAGTACTGACAGGTTGCAATCTGCAAACAATGTACATTGTACTTAACCATTAAGTGACTATAGGCACACCTAATAATAATCTCTCACACTTTCTCTTTCTATCTCTGCTACACATGCTACTGCTGAGACACAAGTGACCGTGGACGTACCTGATCCATCCTGTTGCCCTCACTTCAAACCAGACGCCGCTGCCGAGGAGGGCTTCAAACAGACAGCCTGAAGATACTGCGTGGTATAGAAACCATAGAGATGGTTCAAGACTTCAATGATTATAAACAGATTTACCTTGATAGCTTTAGGAGTGGAATGGCTGCAGATTTGCTCTCAAGTCTCCATCAATAAACAGTCAATAAAATTGACTTTTGTGAAATTTGGTTTCACAATTGGAATTTTTGACCATTTTTGTGGTCACGCTCTCTCACTCATCATCCATATCGCTTTATCCTGTATACAGAGTCGCAGGGGGCCTGGATCCTATCTCAGGAGACTTAGGGCACGAGGCGGGGGATACCCTGGACAGGGTGCCAATCCATCACAGGGCACACTAAGGGCAATTTGGGAACGCCAGTTAGCTCATGTCTTTGTACTGTGGGAGGAAACTGGAGTGCCCTGAGAAAACCGACTAAGCACAGGGAGAACATGCAAACTCCATGCACACAGACCCGAGGCAGGAATTCGAACCCAGAACCTAGAGGTGCAAGGCATCAGTGCTAACCACTTAGCTACCGTGCCGCATGTTTAAAGTGCTATACATTTAAAATTGATATGAATTGCATTGAATTCCTAGTGGGCTACATCACTGAACCTTGATTACTGATTAAGTTTGTATAACACAAAAATCACCACAGAAACTATTAAACACATTAAAACTATTGCAATATATAAGAATTTACAATATTTAAGAATACAGTACACGGTCGCCTGAAGAAAAACTAGTCATTCTTGAAGACATTCCGGTGCCAGAAAGACACAAGTTGGAGACTTGCTTCCAATTGGAGACTTTTACGCAGCATTTAAATTGGAGACTCCTTCCATAAATACCTAAAGATCTCAATTGTCACCGTATTAATGATTTTATATTGTTATATGTTATATAGCAACATGGTGGCGCGGTGGCTTAGTAGTTAGCACTGTCGCCTTGTACCGCCAGAGTCCGGGCTTGATTCCCGGCCAGGTTCGATTCCCACCTCTATGTGCATGGAGTTTGCATGTTCTCCCCGTGCTTGGTGGGTTTCCATTGGGTACTCCGGTTTCCTCCCACAGTCCAAAGACATCGGCTAATTGTTGTTCCTAAATTGCCCGTAGTGTGTGTGCTCTGCCAGGGATTGGCACCCTGCCTCGTGCCCTAAGTCTCCTGGGATAGGCTCCAGTCCCCCTGGGACCCTGAATACAGGATCAAGTGGTATAGACGATGAGTGAGAGTTAGCAACAATTATTAAAATAAGGCTCATTTTCATTATAAAATGAAAATGAGCCTTTTCATTATAAGGCTTAGATTATATATCTATTATATAGATTCACCATTCAATTACTCCATACGATATACAAACTGATAATTATAATGATTTTTTTTCCCCTAACATTTTTCTAATTGGTTTCCTGAATTGAATTTAGTTAAAAGGAGATATTAGAGTGTACATTCATACAATTCTGCTATTTAAATAAAGTTATGGCATGGCAGACACTACTGTCTGAGCTGTCTGAACTTTTTGACAATTCAGAACGGAAAATGTGTACTGTTGATATATCAGGTCATTCTGATGGTCCTAGTGGCCATGCTTATCATTCTCACACTAGACCGAGCAGATTTCCAGCATTAACATTAACTTTTTCGAGGGGACCAGACACTGCGCAGACATACTCACGCACAATCACAATCACAGACAGACACTAATTCCCGCTGTCAGCTAAGGTGTCTGCAGCCCCGAGGAGACACTTAGCAGCTCAACATCTGGGTTACTCAGACGACACTCAGACGTTCTCTTTATGGACTCCCTCGCTGTCATTCTCATACACACCTGTGAGAGAAAAGAAAAAAAAGGAAAGAAAAAAAAAGAAGAAGGTCAGGCTTGTCTTTTATTGCTGTCATTCCGGGTGAAAATGGTTTAAAAGTGGTATTTATTATATAGAAACACAGGCATTGTGAAATTCCCAGCCACCAATCTGACATCTGGCTGAGAACTGATTTCTGACACACAGGTTCTGTCGGTAAAAATCACATGTACAGTGTAAATTACTTCCATAAACTGAATCTTGAAACAGGAGTTCAGTTGTGTTCTGTGTTATAGTAAGTTACCCCAAAGCTTCATAAACTCAATGTGTGTGCTCCGTCTGTTTGCGTGTACGTCATGCATGGCAGGTGTGCAGCTAGTGTTCTTCTCAAAGAACAACTTCTAAGCCATAAGGAATCATTTTTCCATTAGTATTAATAACCCATTTGAACTGTGGTTTGGGACGTGGCCAGTCATCATTTAGCGCGCAGATGAATATTACCCATTGACAGTCAGCGCTCAGTAGATCAGACAACGGGTCTAATTCTGTTTTCACTTTCGTACCTTAATACGCCGTCTCCTTTCCTCACTGAAGTCCAAACTGTTTTTCCCCCTCTTATATCCTGAACTCGCAATTTTCAAAAACTTTTTTTCCTTAGAAAAGGCTTCAATTTAAGGACTTGGATCATACCAGTGCACACGTTCTACTACATTATCATATCAATAATGGCATGATGGTTATTTAAAGGCACTCATATGACATGTTGCAAGAATAACAATCAGTACAATTACTGTCACTATAGACTCTTCAAGACAAGACAATATTTTCTCATTAACTCGGAGAGGGAGGAGATGGGGGGAGGCTGTTGAGTGAATGACTGTTTATAGCCGTTGTAACATGAGCCATAACAGTCTTGTCTTAAGGGTTAAGTTTAAATAATTGTTTCTCAAGAACTGGAAAACCCGGTCGAGCTGAAATTTGGTGTATAGATATATTTTATATATATATATATATGTATATACATACTGTATATACATGGTGTATAAATATATTTTATATATAAAAAGTGGACACTATTCACGATGGGTGCATCGCTTCATGCGTTTCCCTTTTTACCCTGACACGCCCATCACTCTGGAACAGAGTCAATCTGGACTCATCAGATCACATGACCTCAGATCAGATCACACAGCTGTTTAGTCCCAATCCTGTGAGTTCTCGTCGCACTGTGTGTGTCTGGAATTCTCTTACTTTAATTATTAAACAGAGCTCTGATCTCCATTGTACTTTTTAACTATGCAACTTCAGCAAACCTTTGGGTGATCCCCATTTTTAAAAATTTTTTTACCATATTTATTCCAGAAAGTTTCAGGTTCAGCATACTACTTAAAGATTTGAATAATACATTGAACAATTCTTAAACCATTTGCAATGCTTTCAAATCTTTTTGTTTTTGCTATTTTATGCAGGGCAACAAGTTGATCCTTCTAAAATGACTTTTTGAGGTTGGTTGGTTGGGTTGGTTAGGCAATGCATGTGACTTTGCATGTGCAAAAACAGATCCTACTGTAAATTGGACTACTTGCAAGGAGGACCTAAGCATATACCTGTTGGCAACTAAATTAAATAGTTTTTTCTCTGTTATTTGTCTGTCTTTTATTTTTATTTTTGGTATAAGAATAAAGCAGTGTGTTTAAATCTTAATACCTATTTTAGAATTTTGCATACATTTACCTACCAGTTTTATATCAACAGGTAGAGGTTAAAATGTGTCTCTAGAGCAATCAACACTGGTTTATGGGATGCGTATAGGAATTTTATCTGAGAAATCAATAAAGTATCTATCTATCTGTCTGTCTGTCTGTCTGTCTGTCTGTCTGTCTGTATAATAATGGTATATTAGACTAAACTACAGACTACAATTGAGCCTAATTTGCTCTATTATTCAAGTGTTGAAACTTAGCATATAGCCACGAAACCCTTGCAGTAAAAACATCTGGAGAATAAACTGTGCATGCTTACTTAAATCACAATCTCACTATTAATATCGGTGGAGATCACTATAGATGAATCCCGACTTTTGCGATGGAAACTTGCATCAACTCTAAATCTTTAGGGTAATTATCCAAAAACAAGCTTATCACCCCTAAACAGAACGCTATCTAAATCACAAAGTCATAAATCATAAAGCTCAGCTGAGGCTAAGAGCAGACCATTAGTTAAGCTATTTGCAGAGGGAGGAGGTTTGCTGAAACTCTGAGGTTCCTCACATGTTGTATATTAGACAAATAGCCTCAAATGCACGAGAGTGACCTATGGGAATATAATGTGTGGATGTTTTGTGTCTTATCATGCATCTGATAATAACTATTCTTACAGACTTGTTTTATGAAAAACAGCTCGAGCGAGATTGTGAAAACTCAAGAAGGCAATTGGCTGAAGTTTGTGTTTACAGAACTCACTGGGCTGATAACATGGTAACTCATTAGTTTGTGCTTCGAGCAAAGTACCATTGAAAGCGGTACAAAACTATCGTTTAATGGTTATTAATGGGTTGTTGGAGGGGCCAAGGGTGAAGTGCCACCCATTACCACTTGACTTAACCACAGCACACCGCGCTAACATGGACTTCTGGTCTGATTATCTGTAATTTGTGCAAAATTGAGCAAGACTGAATAGGGGGGTTCTTCACGACAACGTAGTGCCCCTGTTGAACTTCTTGATCAGACTTTTTTTGATTAGATTGTGGTGCAAAATCTCTAATGTAAAATATAACCTGTTTCTTAGTCACAGAAAAATGCTAAATAATTTAGTCGAGGCGTTGTGAAGCAACGTCTTTCATGCTGGCAGTTCAACCAGAAATTCTAGTGCTATTGATTCTAAGCATGAACAGAGCTCATCTCTGACACACATTATGTCGGTGATGGCAGGTGTGTAATTGGTAAATGCTTTGGGAAACTGTTGATCTAGCAAAAGAGCTCCGGGTCCTGTCCTCCTGATGTGCCTCTAAGCTACTGTAAGCAATTATCCTCAACTTGCTTCAGTGGTGCTGAAATACAGTCCCTGCTCCTTTTCTCTAGTTTAATTGGGATGGCTGAGAGGAGAGAAACCCTGAAACAGGTCTCTGCAGGCTTCAAGCTGAATCAAACGGTTTTTTTTTTTATTTTATTATTTTTTTAGTGGGCGGTCACCTAAGCAGTTTGTGATTTTGTGAGTCATTTTTTATTGAGTCAGCCCTCCCTGACATTTCAAAAATGTCTTCACATTCCAAACTGTAGGTGATTGTGTCATAAGTACATCTAGAAGACTCTATAAAAGATCAAGAGCATTGGCCATCGTTATCCATGGCTAAAAAGTCTTTGCACTAGTCTAAGTAGATGTATCAGAAAGCTGTGTGTGCTGAATCCATCAGGGTATAGTCTAGGGCAGGGGACACTGAAGTCTTACATTTACAGCATTTCGCAGATGACCTTATCCAGAGAGTTTGAGAGTATTGTTTACCGACCCAACATGGTGATGCTGGGGTTTAAACCTGGGACCTTCTGATCAGTAGTCCACCATCTTAACCACTAAGCTATTCCTGCCAATGCATTTCAACTGAGACTAATAAAAGGAAACCTATTATTATGATGTATATATATGTGTATTATATAGAGAAATAAACAAACAAATGAACTAAACACACACATACTGTATATACAGCGACAATTAAATCATGTACACCAATCAGACATAACATTTACACATTTGCACTAAATATCAATTACATACCAGTAAATTGGTGACAGGATCATGTGCACCCAAGGCTCACCACTGCCCACTGGGACCAAAGGCAAGCCTGTTCTGTCCGATCACACAGAAAAGGCAATGTAAAAACAGTAAATGGTCAATTTAAAAACCACTCCCAGTGCTCAACAGCCCAGTGATCCTGGTCATATCTCTCTATTGAACACCGTCACTAATCTGCCCTCATCAAACGCTTAGGCCATGTTCTCTATTTGTTTAGGATGTTTGGGATCCCAAAAGATGGCATGTCTTGCTGTGGTTCTTTGTTTACAATGTAGGTGTGGAACTCCAAGGTGGACCGGCTGGGAGCAATCCTTAATGTTTGTGGGGCATCCAACAGCAGATGGAAAGAATCAATCAGGAAATTCATCACATGTCATGACCAGTAGACATATGGGCTTGGTTTCTCCTTCAGGCCAGAAAAACCTGCTATAGACGACAAACGCCCAGTGGGTGACTGCTTACAAAACAAAAGAGGGAGTGCATATAGAAAATTGCCCAGTATGATGAAAAAACAGGAGATTTGTAGTTGAAGTGTCTGGTTTGTGAATGTGACATTTGATTGTTTTTAAATTTGCCTAAAGCCTCCAGTGGCACTGGTTTTAGTAAAAGTCAATGGAAACAGCTAAATAAAATCGAATGTGTGTGAACAAAACTTGAAAGAATTAATGAATGTCGATCCGGCTGAGGTGGCTCAGATCCCACTGCAGTCGTTCCTGTAAACATTCGTCAGGTAGAACACCTGATCCTTGAAAATCGATAGATAACTTGTCACCAAATTATTGAAGAGATACATCTGTCTGTAGGAACTGTAAAAAAAACAATCATTCACCAACACTACTTGCACATTACAAGTAACAGGAACCTATCCAGGAACCTATGTGGTCCAACTAGAGACCATGGAGGCCAATGGCGATTACCATCTATTTATTCATATATTTGTGACTGTGGTACAATACAGTACGCTGGTCAACATTCACACACTGCTGGCAATTTGGGAACACCAATTAGCCTAATCTGCATGTCTTTGGACTGTTGGAGGAAACTGGAGTACCCAGAGGAAACCCACCAAGCACTGGGAGAACGTGCAAACTCCATGCACACAGACCCAGGGCAGGAATCAAACCCTGGAGGTGTACTACTGTATATATAAAAATAAAGGTAGTTTTTACTATCATAAGTGTGTTCTGTTATTGACCTCTTGTAGCATCAGATATTGGTTCTAACCTTTTTTAAACCCTATTGGACCTACTTGTGGTGTAATAGGGGATAAGATTAAGGTCTTCATTTTGAGAATATTCTCAGGCTGCTTGATTTAAATAGCCACAGAGAAATTAGCACACAAAAAAAAGTCATATTTTAAAACAATGACGAACGCTGCAAATATAGCATCTGTCACCATGATAGTCATGTTTCTTTTTTAAAAGCTCATAATGCCAACTCATTGGAACACGTCAGCCATTTTGTTTTCCTAACGCACTGGTGTGAAGGTGTGAAGAGGCTGAATCATGCCCTGTGGCTCAGCAGGCCAATGAATCATCCCGTATTTAGCACATACATGTGTAGCTTACCAGCATCCCAGCTGCTTTAGCAATGCATTCAAGCCGGGCATTAAAAAAAAAAAAAAAAAAAGCATCATCGTTTCCAATTATGCTCTGGATAAAGGTTAGTTTTTAAAAAACACATTTTCTCAAATTGAAATGTTAACCATGCAAAGAGAAACCACAAATAAGCTTGAATAAACAGCGTTAACTTCAATGAAATACATTTATCCTTTTCCCCCCTTGTTTCCTAAAGGGCCTCTCTTCAGATCCAACAAACTTAGCCGATGTTTTGAAAAGGGAAAGTACCCACTTGAAACAGTTGTCCATTAAGGCATTAGGATGGTGATTAGAACCATAAGCGCAAGCCACTGTGTGTTCGCTCACGGCTTGTTATGTTTCCACAGCATGCAGAGAACAGGTCCTCCTCCACAAATGGCCCGTGTTGTCCTTGCACGTGGGTGGTCTGTAAAGTTACACTGGAAAAATCCCACCAAAAACAGCGTGTAGCACCGGCCCGAGGCCAAAAGCCCAGATGTGACAGTAATTGTTATTAATCTGCTCCATAAGCCAGTAGCTCGCTTGCTTACGAACATACAGGGGAGGCAAAGACGATCCGATTGACGACTGAGTGCAATAACTTTATCATTTCATAACTTTTCAAATAAAAAAAAACAATTTCAATACCATACCAATTAATGAGAAAAGAGTGAATAAAGAAAAACGTAAAAAAAAAAAAAAAAAAAACCAGTTATGCTGGAAACGCCTGTCTAGTTCATCAGAAACATCACAGATCACTGTGTTTGTGTGTTTAATATGATTGATAAGAACAAACAGATTGGTGAAAAGACTTGACATAATAGAAAGTGAAGTTTCATGCTTATCAGTTTACACCTTCCCTGTTCAAGCTTTCGAACTGACATTAGATACTCTTTTTACAAGTGAAAGAAAACATCAAAACAACACTACTACTACTACTACTACTAATAATAAATATAGTTGCAAGCAACGATGAGCGGGCCCAAGCACCCTGTGCCATCGCCACCACAACTTGCACACGTCAAACATAGGGCTTGGACTCTAATAATAATAATGGCATGCTGTAGGAGGTTGATGTTATTTTGGATGATTGACATCACATTAAGTTTCAAACCTTAGATCAATTGTCAATTAGAAAAAAAATTTATGTAAGCATGTTAGATCTGTGATTGCTAATTTTTTTTGGCAAAATTGCATCAGGTGAGCGATGTTTAATGTTGTGTTAAAAACAAATTGAGGGAAAAAAGTGAGCAACGGAGGATTTAGGAAGCTGATTGAAAGTAAATGACTCTTAAACTGGACTGCATAAAGTCAGTCTGCGTGTCTAAGCTCACTTCAGTTTTCATTAATTCCTTTATACAGTCTACAAGCCACTCAAATCAGGGTTGTGCTTTTGTTCCGCCGTGGCAAAGCAGCGCTCCTCTGGATTGATCAAACTGGGCCAGGTTATGAGAAAGTGCAACGAGTCTCACTCTAAAGCCAGTGTGTGGGGAGAAGAGGTAGGGGCCCTTCAACTTTAGAGCAATAATGTTCACCCTGGGGGTCCGGAGCTCTCTCGTACGGAAAGGGGGAGGACGAAGGGAAGGGGGAAAAAAAAGAAAAGAAAATGAGAGGGAGGAAAGAGAGAGGAGAAGACCTGTAGGAGGAATGCCCAAGAGCAACCTTGTAGAACCTCCTGATAGATTCCAATGGAGCCTTCATTGTTTGCCTGCCTTTGACATCTGAAGTCTATTAGGGACAGAGGCCGAGGTTCGTCCTGAGAATCAAACCAAGAACATATGTAGAAAGAGGGAGAAATTCCCCGTCTTGTTTCGGAGCAATGAAAGCATTTATTTTCCTTTGCCGTGTTTCCTGATCTCATATCAAAAGGAGTATTGTTTCTCTGCTCACAGGGGCTCCTCAAAGTTTTGGCAGCTTGTAATTCGGTTGCACCCCGAGAGAGTACCGATGTCTCATAAAGCAAACAGTGCAATCAGCAAACAACGTCCATCCGCAAGAGACGGAATGAAAAACACAGAGACTCTCAGAACCTATAGACGAGGGCTCGGAGGAAAGATCATTCCAAGGTCTTGATGAAAATCAAATGGATGTTAAAGATGTTTCAGTTTGAAAGTGATGATGTTGGTGGGTTGAATGACCCAAATTAACAGTCTTGGGGCATTGGGACAGGGTTGATTTTTTTTTTTTTAATTACATGTCCTAATTCCAAGTGGATTACACTACACTACACTATCTGATGGCCAGTGTGATACAAAGGTGGCTGGGGGAAACAAAAATCATTAGAAACTCATAAGGCTTGCATGCATTAATTCAGTGGAGAAATAAACTCCCTTCTGATGAGCTCAGACCATGTTAATGCTTCTGCGGTTGCGCTGTTATAATAGCCAAAGTAGAGAGAGTCTAGACATTAAATATTCAGCAAATACTGTTTTATTAGGCTTTAATTCTTGATGATGTTCTAATACAAGTAGAGGTTATGAATACAGTCATTTTGACTGTACTGTACCAGATCCTTTTTGCAATTAATATGTAAAAAAAGAAAAAAAAGTGATAATACACTGCCTGTTTCATAATTGCTCTGTATCAAGTTGCATAACCATTTAAATTGAATTACAAAGAAATGAAATGGAATTGGGTTATTAACTGTCCAACGCTTTATTAAAAATAAATAAATAAATAATAAATCTGGAAGGATTGTGCTGCACTGTGAACTTCGTGGAAAGAATTATGAATGAGCATGATTGGAGATCAAAAATGCTTGGTGAAGCTTCATTGTAAAAAAAATCAAAATAAATCAGATCTTATCTGTTTAATAGTGAAATTAAGATAATTTCTATACATACACAATGTGGTGAGGACTGTTTAGGATTGAGACCAAACAGCTGTGTGTCCATAAGAAAACCACTTGTTAGTGAGTCTCAGCAAACTGAAAAAAAAATAAAATAAAATTCAGTGTAGGGAATATAAAGATTGGAGTTTGGAGAAATAGGTGAAGGTTACTGTATGTGGTCTGATGAGTCCAGATTGATCCTATTCCAGAATGATGACCGTGTCAGGGTAAGAAAGAAAGAATGAAGCCCACCTTGCATAGTGTCCACTGTACAAGCCTCTGGAGTGTTATGGTCTAGGCTCAGCAATGTTATGTGGCAATAAAATGAAGTCAGCTGATGACCTGCATGAACCTATCTAAAGGTTGTTGAGCAAAAAATTAACGTGTGAGACTTGTTTTTGACACGCAGTGTAATATAGTATAGCGGCATTCCATGACAGGTAAATGTAAAATAGGTGTAAGTTAAATGCTATAGCATAGGCTATACTGTAATACCATATAAAACTTAATGCGGCATAAATAGAGGCTCCATGGTGCATCCATGGTGAAAAATCATATGCAGGTAAACATAGATGTAGATAGTGGAATTGCGCTATACTCCAATCCTTACATGTACAACCCAGGCACTGCTTGTAGATGCACTGATGAAGTTCTAGTGAGATAATGTTGCATCATGTGCCTCCCATTAGCAATACTGTCTGTTAATCATTTTACTTCAGGCACCGGAACAATCAATCCAAGATGTACTATATATGTGGACTGCTCTGTAAGAGAGCTGACCAGGATATGGGGCAGCTCTGTGCCTTGTCATTTACATTTATGGCTTATCCAGAGCAACTTACATTTTTATCTCATTTTACATCTGAGCAGTTGAGGGTTAAGGGCATTGCCCATCTGTGGCTACTTGGTGGTGCTGGGGTGTGAAGTTGGAACCTTACAATCCAAAACCTTAAACACTAAGCTACCCCTTCCACTGTCATTATCACCGTGTTCTAGAATCACAAATTTAGCATGGCACAGCTCTTTTAAAGGAACTCACAGACCACTCCAACAAACGACAGTGCATTGCTCAACAGTAGAACTTGGATAGCATTGGTCCAAAGTGCTTTGGGTTCAGACTCCACCATTGTTGTTTTTTTGACACAATTACCAATTAACTTCTTGGGGTCTGCACCTAAAAGTGGTATTTTAGATGTAAGAACTGGTTGGATAGTTAATGGGGCAACTTTCTTTCATGTGCTTCCATCAAGTTGTTGTCTACATGCACTACATGTAGTGGCTGGGTAGTATGGAGGTGTGGCAACCCACCAACAGCAGGGCTCAAACTTGGTTCTTCGGATCCCCAAATCAACAGCTGAGAGCCCTAGCCATCTGAACCACCACTCCCTGAGGTAAGGAGTGACCATCTTGTCAATTGTGCTTCTTCATGGAGAAGCCAAATCATCAACAGTACACTTTCTCTCCTCTGCCACTGAGTCCATCCATGTTACACAGAATTCCACAAGACTAGAACCCGCTCATGGGCCTGAGATGTTCTGCAAGGTCTTGTTTTCTAGCACATATTTGCCCGTGATTATTCCAAATGAAAGACAATTAGTAGAGGCCAGGTCATCCAAGGCAGTGGATGAGACCTCTTGAAACAACTTTTGCAGTCCAAGACTCCTTAATGTGATGGCTTTGGTGAAAGCTGTTTCATGGTTCCCTGTAGAGACCAGTGTGGGATCTCCACCTTGTGCTGGAGTTCCTAGTTATGAGCCCTTCAAAGATTAAAAACTAAACTAAACTAAACTCAACTAAAATGGTTGTTCCTAAAAACGATGCTACTGTCTCAGCGGTGCATAACTGGGCTGAACAGAATGCTAGTTGTGCAACAGTTTTTCTTTTACCCCTGGATTTGGCTTCTCAGGGATCCTTGACACTGGGAACCAGAGCTGATCGACTGAGAAGGTTCCAGGCTAAGATGGCTGTATGGTAGCTTGATTTATTGCAACTATTGCATCATACTGTACATCACATTCTGACTTTTTTTGGATCGTCAACATGTGTGCACGCATGGACAGGAAGGTATCCATGTGATAACTTGAGGTTATTGAGGGTTTATGGAACCACAGTTACATAACTAGAATTTCTCCTGCGAACCTTAAAGTCAGACTAGTAGCAAAGTTTTTTTTCCCTTCTGGTGACAGGCAGTAGATAAGATATGTGCACTGCCACGACTAAGTAATTCATTAAGCACAACTGTTTGTGCTCTGATAGTTTTTTTTTTTTTTTTAATGTACAGCAGCAACATGTTTTTCTTCCCTCAGGCCTAGGCAACAGGCAAGTGATATAAACGTCAGTGCTGATTAATTAAAAGCGCCAGACCACGAGCAGCTTCGTTTAAGAGGTAGTAAACACACACTTGAGAAAAGTTATAAAACAAGAATTTAGAAGGTGAATTTAATTATTAAACGTATCGCTCAAATTCTTCACAGTATGAACTTACAGTACAGTACAGCAATAGATGATGGTTCATCTCTTCCTAGTGCCTTGGGATCTTCCTGAAGAAAGGAAGGAAATCAACTTAATGAAACATTGATGAAAGACAAATCATTTTAACACTCTGATTTAACTTTATTACTCTATGGGAAGCATTATGTGAGGTGCATAGAGCAAATATGTTGGAAAGCATTATGCAGTATATACTGTACTGTAGGGTGTTCAGGTCAAATCTGGACTTTTTATTGTACAGAATAACAGAACACAGTATCGTTATATCTTTACAGTATGTGTTACACTAATGCACTTATCCCAGAGTTTCACTAGTGCTTGGATACCATCGAGGTACAGTAGTAAGATTTCTCAGTACGCCGATCCATGATCAGACTGCCTGCTTCAACATCTGGCCTCCCCGGTTGCTAATTTCCGGTGCAGGTTTTGTAAACAAAGTTAGAGATGTCTGTTCACTGAGGTAACTGTAAACCTAAACAGATGAAAATCCTATGACATAAAAATATTTCCTCTGCAGATCTTTACAGTTATGGTTATCAAAGCTTGATATACGATTTATTTTAAAATGCCGGTAGCAGATTTTATAGTCATATTCCTTTATCCTGCTTCAGTCAGTTGTAAGTATAATTATATGATTGCATTAAAACCCATATGCATCTCAGGTTTATAGGTTTTATTTGCAAGAATATCTGCTAAACATGCACCAGAGACACAATCTGTTCTATTTACATCTTAGGAAGTACGAAACATCTCGACTTTAGTCTTCAGGTTGTAATAGTCTTGTTCCACTCGATTTTCTTTTTTTATTGAACCTTTTTTTATTATTATTTTTTAAAAAGCAGGAAAAAAGATCTACTGATAGAATATTAATGCAAAGCTGTAAAAGTGTCTCAAAACAGGCTGAATAATGTTAAAATGGATTTTTTGTGACTTAAATCAAAATAAATGAAATACATTTTCTGATATTGAAGAGATTTTCAGTTTCTAGGATATCGCTTCTCGAAGCAGCAAAAATGTGGGTAATGTAAAATATATATATTTTATAATGTAAAATATTTATTAAAAGAATGTCTATAGTGTCTGATATATATACACCATACTGTATATATATATATATTAACTAAAATTAATTAATATAAAAATAATTTATTTTCTGTAAAAATGTATTCATTTTACTGAATTTATTGCTCCACGTTATATTTTTATATATATGATATTACAATAATAATATGACCATATTATTAATATTATATTAATATAATAAACGTCATACTATTTTTTTCACTGAATGTGTATACATTTGGCTGACTATAAAAAAAATACTAATAAATATATATATATATATATATATATATATATACACACACATACACACACACACACACAGAGTTAGAGAAATATGTAGATATAGATACTGTATATAGTAATAGGTGATAGGTGTGTGTAATAGGTGTGTCGTATACTGTGTGGGTGGGGTTGAAGCTGAACTAAAGATAAAAACCTCAAACACCACCGTTACACGTTTATCCTTAATCATGCAACCTTTTTGTCCCAGTATATGGAAGGCAGATCATTTTCAAGGTTAAAAAAATAAATAAATAATGCATTCTTTCAAAATAAAGTAAAAACCAGAGCAAAGCAAACAAGTGAAAATGTCACTGTGATTTTTTTATTAGGTTTTGTTTCATTCAGTTGGCAAAAACAACTTTTGTCATTTATAAGACAACGAATTTAGAAATATCGTCTGAGAATCTATAAAATAAGTACAAAATAAAAAATATATATTAAAAACAACATTGAAAAAAACAAACAAACAAAAAAAACTATTTGACACACCGCAAAGATGCAGAGTAATATGTTGGTGCCCCTCAATTTCATTTAAAAAAAAAAAAAAAAAAAAAAAAAATAGAGCAACAAATTAAAAATTAATCAATCAAATAATATTTACAATAAAATGAAAAATATTTACAATAAGGTAGTTTAGTTACACAAAAACAAAATAAAAGTCCCATTCGTCAAATTTCACTTCATGAAGCCTATGAAATAAATAAGTTAATTAATTTTTTTTACAGGAAGAACCAGATAGCCCTCTCTCTTTCAACAAAATAGAAAAAGGCTGCTGTCGCGGGTAACCAAATCGCTGCCAAGAGTAAACATCGTAGCTTTGTTTTATTTAGAATTTTTTTTTGTTTGTTCTAAAAACCTGTTAAGAGAAACAAAAACCCGAGAAGGCACTTGGAGATGAAATGTGTTCCTGCGGTGTTACTTGGACAGAACAGTGTGTGCGGTCTGATACATTCAAGCTAACGCACCAGTGACAGTAAGAATAAAATGGCCGGCATGCTTGAGTGTATGTGTGTGTGTGTGTGTGTGTGTGTGTGTGTGTGTGTGTGAGTGAGTGTGTGTGTATTTGAGGAAGTCTGTACAAATCATCCAGCTGTCTGCATCGCTTTAATATTCCTCTCATTCCATTTATACGCGGCCGTTCAATAATTCAGGCCATAATTGCAGCTCAGTAGCAGTACATTATTATCCCTTTCTTTCAGAAGCTATAAATACGTCAGCTCGCAGTCAGAGAGCACGTCTCGGACTAAAATGTAGTGATTGGATTTATACTCGAGGAGTCCAGTTTTAAAACAGTACATGATCCAGTGACAATCGAACCTGTTTCCAGTTTGAGTCAAGTGCAAAACCAAAGCGGCTTCCAGTTTTTAAAGACAAAGAGAAATCTTTGGGTAATTTCCAGTTCTACACATACATTTTTTTAAAAAAATCCTCGCTTTGTGCACCATGACTCATGACAACCCGTGGAATTCTGGGTAAACCAATACAATTATTAGATGGAGATGGTTAACGTCGAGTAATCATTTACCATGTATGAATAGATTTAAAGTTCCAGGGGAAAGCTTTTAAACATCTGGAACAATTGTTGGTGTCCAGATGTGCCCTAAAAAAAAAAAAATCATCAAATCGAATGTCACATCAAAATTTAGGAATGAAGGACGTGACTGTGCTTAATAAGTGCTTTAGTAAACGCAAGTGCACTTGGAGGGGAAGTCGGTTAGATCGCGTAGTTTTGGTCCGGGGGACGACATCGTCAGGGTTCTTTATTTTGCGGAAATCACAACATAATTTTTATTATTATTTTTTTAATGAATGAATTGATTTAAAAGTTGTTACGTCTCTAAAGAATGGGAACTTGCAACAAAAAAAAATCTTGTTGCTGAAATCTAAATGTTTTAGGTGTGACGTCTATTTTTTGACACATATTCGTGAATTTTATTATTATTATTATTATTACTAGTAGTATTATTATGATTGGGCAGCACGGCAGTGTAGTGGTTAGCACTGTCGCCTTGCACCTCAAGGTTCCGTGTTCGGATTCCCGTCTCGGGGTCTGTGTGCATGGAGTTTGCATGTTGCTTGGTGGGTTTCCTCCAGGTTCTCCGGTTTCCTCCCACAGTCCAAAGACATGAAAGTTAGGCTAACTGTAGTGTATGAATGGAGGTCATACCACGGTGGTAAAAAGTGGGAATAAATACAATGGTAATCACCACTGGCCTCCACAGTCCCTACAGAGGTTGCTCGACAGATGGACAGATGGATGAATCTATTATTATTATTACAGTAAATTACTGTATAATTACAGTATATGCAAAAGTTTCCCAGATTTTTTGTATGTGAAATCCACATTCCCATTTAAATGGCAGGGTATGATTTTTTTTTTAGCACGAGGGTGACGATCATCCCCGTACGACACCAACAAACTAATGTATTTTTAAAAAAAAAGTTAGATGTGGTCTAACCGTACAAACGCTAGCATTAACAAGTCGAAGCAGTTGTGAGTTGTATCGGAGTCTTTCCCATCCAATGTGTGTTTAAGTACCGTATAAAAGTGACAAAAAAAACAGGAGAGAGATAGACAGAGAGAGAAAGAGTGAGTGAGTGAGTGAGTGTATGTGGGGAGAACGATAAAAAAAAAAAAAAAGTGGCCATGTTGTAGCAATAACGTCAGGAGCTCAGAGCTTGTTCGAACACGTGAGAGGCAAACGCTCACCCTCGTACGGAGGGCTCGTCCTGGTACACGTGTGTGTTGTTCTAGCGTCTCTTCAAATGCACATTCTACAGTGTGTGTGTGCGTATAAGTGTGAAGCATGAATGTTTTTGATTGTCAGTGGTATGTGTGTGAGGGTGCAAGTGTGTGTACAGTAATTCCCGATATAAATGCGTGTCGGTGCGAGTGTTTAGCGATTAGTTCTGGTGCCTCTTCATGTGCAGCGCGAGGTGATCGGAGCGCGAGAAGCTGCGGCTGCACACGAGGCACGAGAACGGCTTGGCTCCCGTGTGTTTGCGGAAGTGGCGCGTCAGCTCGTCGGAACGAGCGAATCTCCAGTCACACCCTTCCCATGTGCACATGTATGGCTTCTCGCCTGGAAAAAGAGACAACAAGACAAACAAAAACAATAAACTTTAGATTCAGCAAAAAAAAAAAAAAAAAAAAAATCATCAGATTTTTTCCCCCCCCCAACAGACGCTACATACCTACAAGTTAAAAAATGCGATCGGAGGTTGTGTTGGTTCGTCTTGTTTTTGTAAGAACACTGCCTAACACCTGTACACACAATTCCTAACGCCTACACGTCCAAACTCCGAGATAAATCAGTTTTTTTTTTTTTTATATCTTTTTTTTGTTGTTTGTTTAAACAGAGCTATGTGACGCTCAAAAGGCCGGCTTGTCAGGTCTGTCGAAGGAAAAGACGGCGTGTTTGTCTTTCCCAAGCGCAAGGTTTTATGTTTTAAAGCCAGTTCTGCGAAAACCAAACAAAGCATCTTCTTTTTGAAACAGATCCTGTTTGATAATCTACTTTCTTTTGTCTTTTTCTGGTTTGTTTTTGTTGTTCTTAATGGCACGCAGGTAAAGAATGAGTCTCGGGCCTAGGAACGTTTTCGTGATGGGGGAAAAAAAAAAACGGCTCTGAAACGTTTTTCATCACATGAAGGAAAAGAAGAAAGAGGAGAGAATGCTGATGAAAGAAGAGATAAAAAGCTGTTACATCTCTTAAGCCTCTTCTGAAAATCCGAGCCAAGCGCAACATCCAGAGAGACGACGGGAAAATAGTTCGGATCTTCGAATGAATCGGGGTTGTTAATCAGGTTAGAGGAAGCTGTAATGTATTGAAAGGATCTGTATAAGATAATTAGGTGGGGAAAAGAAAAAAAAAAAAAAAAACACGAGTATGTGTTGCGCACGGGCGAAGGGAGTCCCAGATGAGGAATCCTGTAATGACTTGTTTTGGCGAGCTCGTCTTGGGAGCTCGATATGGCGCGTCCGGGGGGGGGGCGGGGGGCTTTCTTCTCCCTGTCTCTCTCTTGAGACGCTGAGAATTAGAGTGTAGCTCAGGTGATTAGGTTTTGTAAAGCTTGGTTTAGACCTTCATACGCAGAAAAAAAAAAAAAAAAAAGAGAGGAAGAAAAAAAAAAAAACCCGTCCTCCTTGTTGCACCAGTTCAAACCTGATGAAGAGGATAATGTGGCTCCCAAAAAGTTGGAGATCGGCAGGGATAACCTGGTTGCTTTTACAACACAACGAGTGCGTGTGTGCCACTGCTATGACAACATGACTAGGGAGACTTAAAAGAGCGGAAGATAGGAAAAAAACAATCATTCATAACCTTGGTTGTTTTTCTGTTTTGAAATTTGTAAAAAAAAAAAAAAAAAGGGATTTATGGTACGGTCATGTGAGGAGTGGGCGACCTTATCTAATCTCAACGCAAGCTGAGGACCGAAGCAAGCTAGCACTTAGATTTACGGCGTGTCTGCCGTCATAAAGCCGTTCTTAGAAAAGTACCGATCGTTCATGTTTGTTTTCCCCTTTTGGTATCGCCAAGGCCATGCTGCGTAACGCGCCGCTTTTCCTCCTGGATTTTACAGCAGCGCTTGCGAAACACCGAATTTATAGATTATATCTACATATGATTTTGGGTACTGCAGCAATTCGACCCCCCCCCCTCCCCCCCAAAAAAATTATAAAACGTCTTGTCGACGGTGTGGTGTGGGATGGCTGTCAAAGCTGTCAGGCTGTCAGGGGAATGAATGCGAGGGCATGCCAGAGAGCCTCGTCCTGCCTAGCAACATGACCCGAAACACCTAAAATAAAGAAGCGGCGCTGCTCTGACAGGCCCAAATAAAAACCCCGGCTTTAATTTGGGGTGGGGTTGAGAAAGTGTATGTGTGTGTGAGTGTGTGTGTGGTGGGGGTTTATAGAGTAGTTCTTACCAGTGTGCGTCCTCAGATGAGCTTTCAGATGCGAGGACTTGGTGTAAACCTTCTTGCAACCTGCAACGAAAAAAATGAACGCAGGAAATGAACAACGGAATCAGGAAAAACGAAACCAAAGCGGGAAAGGTTTTCTTTGGCTTCGGTAATGTTTCCATTCCATTTGAGAAGCTAAAAACCAATCTCATCTTGTTAGCTGTAAACCCCTGCGCACCCCCCCTCCCCCTCCGCAGAGCAGAGCGGTGATGGCTTCTAAATGGCGGAGCGTGGCGTTTCAGATGAACTGCTTAGCGTAAATGCACTATTAATGGTGTCATGAGGCTTGCCTGTTTTACAATCTGGTCGGTCAATTTGATGCAACAGGATTCAATAACAATCGGGGGAGGGCTGACGTCAGCTCCCTCGCATTAATTCAGAGGCCTGGTTAAAAGGCTTTGGCCCGGGCCTGAATTATTCAACAGCGGACTGGAGTTGGTGAGGAAGCGCAGGGGGGGAGAAGGGGGCAGAGAGTGCTCGGATAAAGGCAGGAGAGTGATCGGTGTGATTTATAAACCTACACCTGAATATGAAACAGCTCCTGAACGATACACTTAGGAAGTCAACGACTGCAGGATGGCTTCCCTGATGGCCTGAAATCTAGTTAAACTGTTAGTTTACCTCAAGACTACAGCAGCGACACTGCTTTTCTTCTTAAAGAATACAAAATATTTCTTGAGCATTAAGAATGAAGTACTTCCATACCTGCAAAGTCACAGTGGTGTATCCGCCTCTTCTCAAGGTCAGGGTTTGTCCTGCGGTTGTATCGGACAGGCATGGCCCCAGTGGTGGTGGGGGCGGGCGCCCGTGCGGATGCGGGACTTTGATTAGCAGGCATACGCCCCGCCATTTTGGACGCAATGGTGGCGGCGTAAGATGGCGGTGGCGTCAAGTTATGCAGCATCTCTTTCTGCCGGTCCGGGCTGCCCGGCTCAGAGGTGGGCGGCGAGGGAGGAAGGTAGGGCGCTTTGACCTGCGTGTGGCCCTGGGCGAAGTGACCCGAAGGGTTGAGCGGGTACGCATGTGTTGGCATGGCACAGTAGGGCTTGTTGACAGTCTGTGTGGCTGCTAAGTGCAGGTCATGGAAGGAGGGCACCTCTGACGACATGGCGTGGGCATGACAGTCCGAAACGGCCTGAATGGGAACATCGAGATCCGAGTTGAGCAGCTGGAACAGATGCCCGTCCTGGGGAAGCTCAAAAGAGGGTATCTCCTCCTTGATGAACACTCCGTTTGAAGCGTTGCCCGCATCCATGTTAGTGCACGGCGCCGAGGGCGAGCTGAAGATGGTGGTGAAATCGGGGAGAGCCGGAGGGATGGAACAGTCTGGGGCCGAAGAGTAGGGTGAGCTCACCGGTTTGTTTTTCACCTGACAGGGGACGGAGGGCCGTGGAGGGCGGCACAAGCCGCCGCGCAAGTAGGCGATGTCAGGGAGGTACACGTTCATGTTGATACTGTAAGGAGAGCCCTGCTCGTCGCAGAAAAACTCCACAGAGGAGCTATCCTGGCACTGCTTCTTGACTGCAGGGGAATCCTGCAGCTGAGGTGTCAGGTATTTGTCCATCTCAAGCTTCGCCTGGGGGGAAAAAACAGAAGAGCTCTCGATTTAAACTCCCACAGACGAGGATATGTCAAAGAAAGATGATTTCATGACAGGTGGAATGCATGCGTTGCTCATTTCAGCAAGTATGGCAAGTTTTCGTCTAACTTGGGAACAGGACGAATTCTCTTTCTCTCTTTCTTCCTGTATTTGTAAAATCTCGTCTCATCTTATCTTGAACTGCTTACAATTTCACAACTAACCATATGTACGGCCGATACGGTTTGCGTCCAAGTTTCATAAGCAGACCGGAATGCGTGCTATGTGTGTAGCAGGTGACGCAGAGAACACTTGGGCATAAATGTGCATGCGGAACAGCGGGCAAAGTTTTAAAATAGACGTGTAGCACAGTCAGTCAGAAACACATCGACGACTCCTTCTCTACTACTTCCGAGACGAAAAACATGCGGATGGGGAATCAGGCCGGAGTGGGAAGATCACGGCGAGTCACGGCTACGCTGGCACCGTCGGGATCTTCCGAGGGGCCTTTGAGGGTAACCCTCGAACCCTCACTGACTCTGGAAAAAGGGTCGATTGGGAAAGACATTTTGTGCTGAACTATGACGACGGATCGTCGAGGTTGTCGGGTTTTCGCAGTCAGCAGCCAAACATTTATCACACAGCCTTCGGTAGGTATCCGCTACATTCCCCCCTGCGCTGTAAAACAGAGCTCATACATACCGTGAGCCCAAAACAGACTCTGCTGACGCACGGAAACCAGTAGCTTCACCGCCTTACTCACACACTCTCACACACACACACACTCACACACTCAGGTTTTCCATATAAACCTCCAATTATCATTAGAGCGCAATCAGCAGGAAACGGCCTATCAAACCTACGGGTTATTTGTTTGCGCTTGCAGGAGGGTGACACCCGGAATGCACCCGGGTTTGCAATCCCCCTCAAGTGTAGGGGCTATTTTGGGGTGTTTTTTTTTTTTTTTTAGTGTCCAGCTGTTCTCTTAGACGACTGCATAGGAACTTTCACTCTACTCTAAGAAGGGATGTGTGGGGAGAAAGGAGGAATCAAATGTTGGTGATGGTCAGGAGACCCTGAGACCTGCATCACCACACACACACACAGTGTATAAACACATGTGGGGAAATCCCTAGTGGGAAAATAAACACAAGGGCGCATCATGACAAGAGAAAGCGACATGCGTCTGAGACAGGAGACGAGGACACACCTCTGATCTTTTCATGCAAGATGAAAGGACAGTGGATCTATTCTACAAACACATAAATAACAACAACAACAATAATAATAATAATAATAACAACAACAACCTGTGCGTATTCGTTGGCCAGTCCCCGGTGGTCGGTGTCGGTAAACAGACCGGACTCATCCTGAAAGCCTTTCATCAGCGGGAGAAAGTCCTCATGTCCCGTTAACAGCGTGGCTGCCATAACGGCGTCCGCGAGACCCCGAGAGCGCGCTTTTCCTTGGACAGACGTGCGAGCCGAGCGCGTGGCGCATGGAACGAGTGCACGCGCGACTGTGCGTGCGCCTGAGCGTATACGAGTGTGTAAGGTGTGTGTATAGTATGTACGCGCTCGTGCTCACGGCGGATGTCCCGGTTTGTGTCTCCTCCCGTCTCAGGGCCGCGGTGATATGAGGCTGTTGTTGGATGGGCGGGGCGGAGATTAGAAAGTCAAGCAGCTACACACACACACACACACACCTCTGCTCGAATCATCTCTCTCACACACACACACACACCTCTGCTCGAATCATCTCTCTCTCTCTCTCACACACACACACACACACACACACACACACACCTCTGCTCGAATCATCTCTCTCTCTCTCACACACACACACACACCTCAGCTCGAGCTGCTTGAATAATCTCTCTCTCTCACACACACACACACCTCTGCTCGAATCATCGCGCACACACACACACACACACACTAGTGCGCTAAAGAGCAGCTACAATACATAACTCCTTTTTGATACATGGCGACCTTAACAGTGTTTGCATGCTTAAATGAAATCTGTTTTTTTTTCTTCTTTCTTTTGGAGGGGTTTGATTATTTCTTAAAAAAGTAAAAAAAAAAAAACAGGATTTTTACCACAGCATTTTTCAGAAGACAGCAACAGATTTTTTATTTTAAATATTGTTATTATTTTCAAAGAAGATTCAAGATTCAAAGAACTTTATTAATCCCAGAGGGAAATTGCTCATTTTAAAAGGAGAGTCACTCAAATCCTTATGCTTGCCCATTTTTTTCCCTCCTTACAACAACAAAAAAAAGGTGTTTACTTGCTTATATTGAAAAATGTAGCTACTGTGACTTTGCAAAATCAAAACACTACAATAATAAGTCCAGATGTGCAAAGCTTTATGTGTCATTGAGTTTTCAAGTCGTTTTCAGGAACTGGGTGATCCTTTTCCTAATCAGTGATTCTGTTTTTTTTTTTTGTTTGTTTGTTTGTTTTTTTTCTTTCACGTAGATGCTAAAAATTGCACTGAATAAATACAGCTAGATAAAACAAAACGCTTTCTTTTTTCAGGCAGCAAAGCAATAAAGTGAGTCAGCACACAAATGAATCAATAATAATAATAATAATAATAATATACAAAGGAGATAAAAATTGTAATAATTACTTATTTATTCTTTTGTGTGCTGATTTGTGCACTGCCTGCAATTTTATTTTATGTTTTTTTCAAATTAATTAATTATTTCTTAGCATTTAAGGTGGCTAAATGTCATTCGTCCTCACCTACAGGTGACACACTATTCACACGTCGGTAGGCAGCAAAGTTTGTTTAGAATAGTATCAAAATCAATAAAAAATAGCCCATTTCTGTTTTTTTTGTGTGTGTGTATGTGTAATACTGTTTTTTTTTGGCTGCGACAGGCTTCTCACTGGTTCATGCCTCAGTTTAGATGCTATTTATTCTTAATTGGTTATATATTTGTATTGGCAGTCATTGATAAGACAATAGTAAGCCCCTCCTACCTAGAAACCATGTACAAATTTTGTGGGCTCTCAGTCAAAATTGCGATTGCAACTCACAATCTTCAGATGCTAAACAAATAACATAATATTCAATTCAATCATGGCTGATAACAAAATTACTAAAATACTACTAACATAACCAGCTATGATCCAAATAACGTGCCCTAAACTCATTTACAGATCGCTCCGTACATTTTTTTTCTCTCCTCCAGCTGTACAACAAAGGCAGCATGTAAAATAAACAGATAAAGTTAAAAACTTAAAAAGTCTCCCATGCAGTATGCATAAACAGTATCTTACACCATCATATGTTGCTATGGTGAATCTAGGTGTGTTCTGTAGGACTTGACGTCACGCCGAACTGTCTGGTCATAGTTTTAATTATTAGGAACTATTGTAAAATACCTAGCTAATGATACCTAATGATAACTAATATTATTATTATTAGTTAGTTAGTTTCTTTTCATATTTAGAGTCATCACATAATTAAGATAGTAAAAAAAAAAGAAACAAATAAATAATTTCCCCCCATCTATAAAAAAAAGAAGAAAAGAATCAGAATTAAATCAAATTGATATTTCAATTTCAATGATTAGGAAAGGTAAAAAGTGATTAGGCAGAGACAAGATGTAAATGAGATACCGCAAATCAGAAATGTGTTCACTATGGTGAATTTGTTTCCCTTATAAAAACTGATTTTTTCAAATCTCTAACTTTTTGGGCTAGTTTTAGTTTTTACCATTTTTTTAATTGTCATTGGGATTGAAATTTTGAAAAAATCTGGCAACCCTGAATGTTGTACAGAACTACAGTATGTAGTTTGGGACGTAACTATAATAATTTTACTGCATATCACACTGTCTATGTGACAAATAAAATTTGATTTAAAATGTCTGTCAAATTTCTGAGATGCTAAATCTATGAACTAGATATTGAGAAATAGATGTATTTTTTAATTCAACATTTAATAAGTAGAAACAAAAAGTCTGAAAAATATAAATGCATCTTTGCAATGTTGGAAAATGAATTATTAAAAAAATATATATTTTGGGTTATAAACAAATGTAATCGAGTATAATATAAATTTAAAACTCACATGGACAAAAAAAAAAAAAAAAAACATGGGATTAAGCATACATGTAATTTTCTCCCTCAAAGATGTTAAATTCCTCTTCGTACTGCTACTATTGACCAAGAAAAGATGAGACGGACGAGTCTTACGGTATGTGAAGCTCTGGCTATTTATAAACATTAGTGTGCGTAGTGCCTTCTAGAATAAAAAAGAAGAGGCCGGAGACTCCTATTACAATGAACCTCGATAGACAAAAGAGCTCCTCTGAACGTTCAACATATTTCCTAACTTAAGCCAAATTCAAACGGCATGGTGACACATGATGAGACACACGTACACACACGCACGCCTTTGTAGTACAAACATGACAAAGAACCCAATTCCAAAACTGTAAGGAGAAAAAGTATTCTTTTTTATTTAAAAAGCAGTTTTTAATCGTACAAAACACGCTATACACAAAGTGACTTCCTGCATCCATAAATAAAACCTGTACGTTGCGTTTCTCTGGTAAAACAAGTCTCCGCGGGTCACTTGGACTTCGCCTTGAACTTTCTGTGCCACTCAGGAACGTCTTTATTGGTCTGTGAAAAAACAGAAAACAAGCTATTTTGGGCTTTTCCTTTGATCTTTGCAATGCATTGAGGTTTCATAAAAGATACGAAACGTCGGCTTGCCGTAAGCAAACAACCTCAGGTGCGTTTCAGGGTTTACTAGAAGGTCCATAGGGTTTACGAGGATCACATACTTTTTAATGTAAAGTGTGTAACTTCACCACAAATTATTAGCCAGATTCGATATAAGCTTTATATTGGAGGTGCTCCTTTACAGACTTCACATCGTTTAGAATATTTATATGATCAGGCCTTTCATGCCCAAAGTACTGATGATATTTAAAAAAATAATAATAATAATTTACTTGTAGCACATCTCTGTATTAGGCAAATACAACTTCAGAAAAATACTGTTTTCACTATGCAATTATTTATTTAAGAAAAAAACATGGAGGCAATACTAAGTACCCTCTTACCGCTTCCACAGGATTTAAGAGGAGGAAACGCTGCACCCGGTGATGCTAATCATCACCAGCTGTGCAGACCTCTATACAGTGCAGCCGGAAAGTATTCACAGCGCATCACTTTTTCCACATTTTATTATGTCACAGCCTTATTCTAAAATGGATTAAATACATTTTTTTAAAAACTTTTTTCATGTTGTCATTATGGGAGAAAAAAATTAATTAATCCATTTTAGAATAAGACTGTGACATAAAAAAATGTGGAAAAAGTGATGCGCTGTAAATACTTTCCGTATGCACTGTAAATGTAGAGGTTCGACAGTTTCCAAGACATTTAGGTGTACATCACTCCTTTAAGGTTTATTAAACGATTTCCAAACAATTTCTACAGCTTTACAGTGAGAAAGATTATTCACAAGTGGAAACCATTCAAGACAGTTGCTCCCAGGAATGCACATTCCAACACATTCACCCCAACAGTGTGCATCAAGAGGTACATCCAATTTTAAAGTAAAATTAGAAGAAGACTGAACAAGTACAGTTTGTTCGGACGGGAAGGCATATTCTGCCTAAAAACTTGGATGCGCGACTGAGGATCACAAAAGTGCATCTGAACAAACCAGACGTCTTCCTGAACGACGTCCTATGGACAAATGAGACGAAAGTGGAGTTGTTTGGCCTTTGATGCCGAACACTTCATACCCACTGTGAAGCACAGCGGTGTCAAGGTGATGAATTGTTTAGCAGCCACATGACCTGAGAACCTTGCAGTCGTTGAGTTGACCATGAACAGCTCTGTATACCAAAAGCATCTGTTCAACGGCTAAAGCTTGGAGAAAAATTGGGTCATGCAACAGGACAATGGTCCGAAGCACACCGGTACATCTAAAACAGAATGGCTAAAAAAAAAAAAGAATGAAGGTTTCGGAAAGGCTTAAGTCTAGACCTCAACCCAATTAATTGAAATGCTGACCTTAAGAGAGCTGTACATAAGTCAATGTGAAAAAACTCAAATGAACTAAAGTGAACAATGTAAAGAAGAATTCCTTCACAATGATGTGAGAGACTGATGAAGTCATACAAGGAAAATATTACATCATGTTATTGCTGCGACAGACGGATCTACAAGCTATTGAACCATGAGGGTACTTAGTCTTTTTTGTTTACTTCATTTTCGTTAAATAAATAATGGCTTGGTAAAAAAAATTCTATGTTGTGTTTGTCTAATACTGAGACACGCCAGATGATTTTATTAAAAAAAAACAAAAAAAAAAACAGAAAAAAACTACTGGACATGACTGTATATTGTATATTTAGAGATATTAATTTCTCCAGTACATACAGTATGTCAGAAAGCCAGGTTGTGCTCACACCATCATTACTGTTTGTATTGTTAATTATACAGAGCTCGTCTGTACTCACAAACACGGTAGGTTTGGGTCGGAGCTGGTTCTGATCGCCGTCAGCCGTCCTGCCGAGTTCTCTGGGCCGCTGTTGCGCTCCTGGACCGCTGCTGAACTCCGGTTCTGGCTCTCGGCTGTGCCGTGAGCGCATGCTGACCAGCACCTGTTTCATGGCAGAGAGCTCCTACGGGGAAGACACAGCCAATCAGAGGACATTGAAATCCTAAAAGCAGCAGAACTAATCTCTGCTTTCAGTTTAGAAAGATCTGAGGACTGACAATGATGCTGCATTAACCTTTATACTGTGTGTACTTTAGAAGTATGTAGTTAACTGATAATTATACATCTATATTGTAGCTGTATACTATGAAATATGATTTCTGCAAGTGATGCTCAATGCGCTCAGGATAATTGATGGGTACGTGTTTTACGATGTACGTCGAGGCTTAGCGTGACGATCACGTACAGCGTGCATACCTTCCTGCTTTGAACTTTATTACTACCGGTCGTTGTCGTAACGTATCCGAAAGCTAATCCTGCGGCAGGAACTCAAATATTCATTTAAATCCTCCAAGACGTCCTTATAGACATTAAACTGTTGTTTCAAAACAAAAGAGCGACCGCCTTCTGGAGTGACCAGAAAAGACGGAAAAGAATTTATCACCTAGGGTGATTTCTATGGCTCATTCGATAGAAATTTAAATACGGTGTAATATTTCCGTAAATAAAATAATAAATAAATAAAAAAAGATCAACATGACTGATAAAATCTCGGAGATGCTCTGGTAATTATTACATTGTCCAAAATTGCAACGTGAAACAAAAATAGATTCAAATTAGGGTTTATAATTTCATTTAAATTCTTCTGAACGATGAAAATTGAGAACGTCATCAAAACATTGATTTTTGTCTCAATACTTTCGGACATGTCTGCTTTCATAAAGTAGATAAATATTTCATAAATTTTTTTTAATTTACTCTAGGCACAACAACAAAAAAAAAAAACGCAATTTGTTTTCAAATTGTCAAACATCCTGTTTAATAATCATAAACGCATTATCTTTACAGTCCAAGTATTTATAATAAACTTTATACATTTTAATTTGACTATTACTTATTTATGGATTTATTATACTATTATTTTAACAAACCTTAACCTTAAAATTCCTTTAACAAACTTCCGGTCTATCCAGAAAGTAAATCACTTTCATTTAGGCTTTCTGTGACTAGTGCTGAGAAATATTCCAGTTAGTTCTTCTTTCTATCATGGTCACGTCCTGTCCTTGCATCAATCAAAAGACACCTGAGAATAAGATCGACTCGATGTTGTGACACGTTTCAAGTGTAATGCTTCCAAACCACATGGAAATCAGAGCTGGCACAGGTCTCGCTCTCTCCGTTTTTGTTTTAAAGTTGCCAAAATGTCCATCATATTCACTCACTCACTCACAAATCACATATTAAAACGTATATTAAAAGTGACAGTGATGAGACCTTGCGCAAAATGCGAACACAATCAGGTTAAAAAAAAAAATAACTACAGGGGAACGAGATGTAGTACACAGTGGTGGATGATTTCTGCTTTTACAGGGCTTATCCGCGCTGGAACATCCAGCACCCTTCGGTGATGAATATAGACGTGCCTGGTTGTGTGCATGTCAGGGGTCATTTAATATTTCTATTTATCACTCAGCCACCATATGCGCTGGCATGTTATAGTGCTGTGCGGGGCGAGCAGCTGTCCACGAGGACTGCGTGCTTTATGCCAACATGCCACTGGAAGTTGTGCACTCTGCAAAGGCTGCGCCAGCAGCGGCGGCGGCCGCGCTGGTGGGAGGGGAATGTTTGGTTGAAAATAGCTCCGAATTTCACAAATGTGTTATGAGCTTCTTCCTTAGGCATGGAGTCGGTGCAAGTGGCGAGGAATGAAAAAACGAGGACGGGATTCTTTTTTAAATGTCTTTTTCATTTAATTATTATCATGATTGTTAACGTTGTTTTTATTACTGCCTAAGCTCGAGTCCTGGATTCGCATGAGACGATTACAGTAGATCCGAATCGGAGCGATCGCACGGCATTGAAATTCATGACAAGAAGTTAAGCGGCGGGACAGGAATTTCCAGTTGCTTTCTGCACACAAAACAAATTTAAATAAATAAAGGGAATTCTTCTCCGGTCATTTGCGTGCAGATAATGGCAGCATTAAAACATTCCTGTGAAGACAAGTGCTCTTGGATGAACTGCTCGGTGACATACCGAGACCTGGCACCGGGAAGAATGATGTCTATGCATTAACCAGAGCAATTAAGTGCAGATGTGATGTTGAGAAAGAGAGGGACTTGTTCGAGCAGAGGCCAGGAGTCGCTAGCGTGTGACTAGCGTTTTTGCATGTTGTCTGCACAACAAAGAGAAAACACCCGGAGGCAACCGTGCACACCGTGTGTTCGTATGAGTGATCAGGCAGCAAGTTCCACCGAAACACTCCAGGCACTTTCAATAGCAACATTTCATAAGTCTTTTGTTTTACTTATCTGCACCATATCTAACACACGCCTGGTGGCAAAATTTCACAAGGCTTCTTTTCTCATTTTTACTAGACTCACCCTGACCAACATCACCCGAGCTGAACCTTAAACAGATCTTTAATTTGACCCGGATTGGAGTTACCGGATTACACGACGACACCTCCTCTGGGTGACGCAACGCCACCAGCCCTTAGGCGCATTTTCCTATGTGCCGAGTCAGCCGTTACCTCTCTGTGGCTCAGGAGCCGCTCCAGGTCGGCAGCCATGTTGTTTTTCACCTGCAGCAGAGATGCCCTTTCTTTCTTCAGTGCACTGTGGGAGGAAAAATAAATACAATTAAATTGTATTGTTTTTAAATCCCATAAATAAATTTAAAAAAGCAGCACACAAGAAGAAGTATTAACACTTTAATAGGGCACTCATTGAAATAAAAAAATTATGAGTTCTTCAAAAGGTTCTTTTGTATAATTCAGGATTCTCAGCTTCCTTACGACATAAATGTTGTTTTCAATAGGGATCTACACTAACCTTTTTGGGAGTGTGTGATCTACAGCACCACTGTTTAATGGGTGTACAGTGGTGGTGAGTTTAATGGGTGAATTTATAAGCCAATTCAGCCTAAAAATCTGAAAATGTACAAAAAAAAATATTGTTTTATTTTACCATCTTTTATGATGCATTTTTAATCCTGCACCATTTCTCGCATCACCTTCATGTTTGGTGCAACAAAGTTACCCGGTTTCAGCACTATTCAGTATTTAGTAGTAAAAGAAATGTAAAAAAAAAAAAAAAAAACTATAAAATTATTTTTATCCATGGTTTTTATTTCTCTTGTTTTTCCCGCTACACAACCACCAATCGAATCAGCCCTATACAGGTGTAGGTGTGTAGGACCTGTCTAATACTCTCTTTCAGCACACCAAAAGTATTAACCCTTTCATAAGGCACTCATTGAAATATGTTGAAATTCAAAATTAAGGTAAACAAGATTTTGTTTACTTTTGTGTACATTATCCAGTGATGCCACTTTTATGTTGCAAGTCAACGTCTGTGAAGTTACCATATATAGTTTCTCACCCATCAAGCTAATAATTAAAAAATAATAAGAAATAAAGTGTATATAAATATATACAGCTCAGAGGGTTAAGGCACCGGGTTACTGATCAGAAGGTTGGCGGTTCGAGTCCCACCTCCACCAGGTTGCAATGGGCCCCTTGAGCACGGCCCTTAACCCTATCTGCTCCAGGGGGGCCGTATCATGGCTGATCCCGCGCTATGACCCCAACTATGCTGGGATACATGAAGAAAGGATTTCACTGTGCTGTAATGTATATATAACAAATAAAGACTTCACTTAAATGAATTAAATGTGATTTTCATTAAGTGTAAAAATAAAATGCACATTTTCTACAAATGTGTTTTTCTCTTGAGGGACCGATACTTGTACTTTTAAGCTATGATTAAGGGTTAAGCTTACTCTGAAACAGATTTTCAGTCAACTCCCTGCTGCTTTACATACCTGGAATAAGCCCTAAGATAACTGAACCTGGCTTAACAAGCGTACTGCACTGTAGCATCTGGGGGGAAAAAAAAGCACTAAATACATTAACAGAGATAAAACAACTGGTTCCAATTTAAACAATGCTTTATTATTTTTAAAATTCTGAAATGTAGAGTATTTCCGATGTACAGCATTCCTAACATCTACTCCATAACCTTTTTTCATGACACATCACATCTGCAAAGGGAGAAGGATGAATCAGGAACTCGCCTAACCTGCTCCTCAAACAGACAGACAAAGGGGCTGATGATTTAAACTGAGTAAAAACTAGAGACTAAAGGACCTCAGTCATGAAGCTGGAAATGAACCAATTAACACATCTGCAACGTGGTCTCCATCACGAGCGATGCAGCATTCGCGACACCGTCGAACCCAGCTTTCGAAACGCCTTTGAAAATCCCCTTTGCCACAGTCGGTCTCAAACTGCACTACAGAATGTTTACAGAGACGACGCCACTGATGAGAAATGTCCATGTTTAAAGAAGGGGAAACCAGTGTTGAAGACAAACCACGCAGTGGGAGACAACAACTGCGCCAAAGGAGATTTTCAAAGAGGATTCGATAGTTGGGTTCAAATGTATTGCTTGTAATGGAGTTGAGCTGCAATGGCTGAGCTGCGCTATTGGAAAAATCTCCTTATCATTGTCTTTTTTTTAACTCTTTTTGGCTTTTATGAAGTTTTTGGTTGTCACTAAATTTAAATAAGTTTTTAAATAAGTATCATAAACTGGCTGGGTTATGAATATTTATCAACATACACACACAAAAGCATGAAGAAAATCAGCTATTTATTTTGCTATGTACATGCGCTCCTCAAATGTTCCTCAAAAGGTTCTTTGGATAATTCAGGATTCTCAGCTTCCTTAAGACATAAATGTTGTTTTCAATAGGGATCTTCACTAACCTTTTTGGGAGTGTGTGATCTACAGCACCACTGTTTAATGGGTTTAAAGTAGGTAGTAAATATATTTTTAAATCTTTCTAAATGTATAAGCCAATTATACAATATATATATTGTTTTATTTCACCATTTTTTTATGATACATTTTTAATCCTGCACCATTTCTTGAGTCACTTTCATGTTCATGTTTGGTGCAAGAAAGTTAGCCGACACAAGTATTTAGTAATAATAGTTGTTATTAAAATTAATAACTATATAATAATTTTTATCCCTGGTTTAATTTCTCTTGTTTTTCTTGCTAAACAACCACGAATGTGTGCAGGACCTGTCTCAGACTCTCTTTCAGACTAAATCATTAGTCAAAACATCAAGCGGACACGCCTCTCAGAGTGTACGGGCCCCTCGGGTGTGGCAGACTCATCTGTGAGTGGTTTTTAGTTAATTTTTTTTTTAATAAGTTTTGGGGCGAGACAAACTGGTCTCAGGTTAGTAACAACAAGGTTGTGTTGAGATAAACACAACCTTGTTTTTTTTTTAATCCTCTAGTCTCTAGCACGACATTAAAAGAGAAACACAAATAAGTCCTGTTGAGTTTTATGTTTATACCAGGAAAATGTGAGAACTTTCTAAGAAACACCGCTTGACTTATTTGTTGGCATGAAGAGCCACGATTACCAGAAAAAATACAAATAAACATCTTACAGTAATCGACTGCTTTCCTGGAAGGACAGGCTAGGTATAAATCTTTTTCCTCAGAGGCGCGCACACACAATACTTTATACTCATGTAGAAGAGACAAGTAAATAGCATGAAGCACTTATGAATACCTTTCCAGTGAAGAAGTCACCTGCATGTAAGGACATGACCTTAACCTAGGGTGACAGTATGACAATACTGTCGATCTGATGATCTGTGATTTCCTGGATATGTTGTTGATGCAATAAGATCTCAAAAGGATGCATTGCAGAAGCATCATGCTTTTAATCCTTTAAAATACATACAATTTGAATATTCGTAAGCCTGTATGAGTGACTTTCTGCTCGTTTCTTGCCTCATGCACGAAGTGATCCAAACACATTTTTTGATTGTATCCACAATTTTTTTTTTTTTGCACAAATTTATTTGTGGTATTCACCGAAGTTGTTATTTTTTGCTCTTTCTTCTTAAGAAAAAGTCTTACGAGTGGTCAAGAGCACTCTTACAAAGACAATATTAAAAGTATAGTTGCGAGCGGGCCCAAGTACTTTGCGCTACAGGAAGTTATTAGTTATTATTACTTTTTGTAATAAGCTTAAGGCAACATCATGGCACATAATCTTATAATCCACAGTTTTGCATCCTCAATGATCAACATCTGGCTATTGTATAAATCCCCGTGGAGGAGAATCCCAAAATCCAAATGGTTGCGTTTTGCAAACGACCCAAAAGAACTAACTTCCGGTTGAGTACTTCACATATACCTAATCTCCTGTTATACTGAACTTCCAGCCTCCTAATCATACAGTCTGACTGAAGACCAATACCCGCTTTCCGTTATCACCCAGATGAGTCAAGGTTTCTTCCTATTGCCGGGGAGTCCCTCGCCACCATCGTCGGTTCGGCTTGCTCACCAGGGACGGTCTGATCATTTTGATTGATGCATGTTTCCTTGGACATTTTAAACCAATATTCCTAATTTTCTTTTGATCCTGTAAAGCTGCTTTGCGACAATGACCACTGTTAAAAGCACTATGAAAATAAAACTGAACTGAATTGACTTCGATCATTTACTTCATGCTCAATTGATCCCGATTAAGACTATAAAAACCCCTGGATGTTTGCGTGTGTTCTGCTTCTGAATGGGCGTACATATTGCTGTTACATGCTAGAGATCACACATCCTTGATGAGACTGATGAATGGCTGCCGAGCCGTTTCAGATTGCCATGAGTACTCATTATGAAACTCACTATCCAGTTCAACTCCTATTTAAATATACATAAAATGTTAAATATATAAAAATGTGTGTTTGCGCTTATTCAATGTGCCATTGAACCACTTCTTTTTTTTTTTTTTTTTTTTTTCATCCCTCGGCCGATACGCATCTTTTGCCAATGCTGCATTTTTTATTTACCCCTAACACTAGTGCACATGCTCCAAAAGATCTAATGTTTACTTTTTATTATTATTATTATTATTATTATTATTAATAAACTTGAATCAACTTAAATCAATACACTGACTGCTGCAGTTATTCTTTTTTGTATTTCTACCTTTATCCCTTATATGGTCTTTAGGAGGCGGTACCTAAGCTAATTACATGCAAATCCTAGGCAGCTCCCAATTAAGATCCCGATCAAGTGGGATTCACGATTCAGCTGACCTGGGTAAGAGCGTGTTTGGATGGTTAAGAACGTTGGCCTCTTATTTTTTTTCCCTCAACAGACGATTGTGAGGAAATTTAGGAGAAATTTAAGAGAATGTTGCTGCATGAGGCCCACTCCATCACAAAAAGTGAAAACGTACGCAATAACTTATAATCACAAACCGTACCTCTTTAAACGAGTTACATTTACTCACTTGCAGCAATGGCTTATTGTTGCTAATATTTAGCCGGATTTTTATACACTATCTCTGTCTGTATCTGCAACGGCACTATCTGTCTGAGTGTCTGTAGCGACGCTATCTGAGGCCAGATGTTCTTTCTACAACAAATTAGGGCGTGCTGCGTCACCCTCTCGAATCCGGGCTACCGCTCTGAACGCGCACCTCACTTCCTGGTCCGTCTCAGAGAGACGCTCTTTTAGTGACTGGATCTGCGTGTCCCGCTGTTGAACCGTCTCGATGAGGTAACTGTATGGCTGCTGAGCCTGCTGGAGAAGCTGATTGGCTGTCTGCAGCTGAAACAGAAAACAGACACGAATATTAGATTAAAGGTGAGATTGAAAGAAAGTAAAAGAAAGAAAGAATCCAAGAGACATTAAAGCATGCAGATACACGTCAAACATCAAAAGAAAAAAAAGAGATTATTTGTTTATTTTAAGAAACAAATAAACAGTTTCTAGAGAAAACAAAACTCCTCCAATGAGCAAACCCCAATCAGGCGAGACCGACCACACTGGGTTGAGAAGACCTGAAAGCTACAATAACTCCAATAATAACTCTTTACAACCAAGGTGGGCAAAAAAGCATCTCCAAAACATAAGAGAGAAACCTATTGAGAACTTGACAGGTTACCAAAAGGTAATGGTTTAAAAAAAAGTACTTAAAAAAAAAAAACGCATTTCACGCAAGATGATTTTCTGTAAGCGGCACGAAATCAACCCATTTATCCCATTTATCTTATCACAAATCTCATCTCAAAACATTTGATCAGAACAGAACAGGAGCCTCAAGGAATATAAGCTGAAATATGAGACAAGTTACATTAGATGCCTCTGAACTGAGCACTCCATTTCCACTGAAGAACGGATAAGACTTTTAATTAAAAGCACAACGGTCGAGAAAGTAGGCTCGCAGCGTCCGTTCTTTCTCATTGCTTTCGATAACTGTCCCCTCTGAAATCGCCCAGCGATCATTCCAAGGAAGCGCACCTGATACATGAAAGACAATGGTGTGATTAGGCGTGAGAAGTTGCGAACACAACAGATCTATAGGGAAATATTTCGAGCATGTAGGTCTTTCGTTTTTAAACACACCAATCCATATGTGTCAGGTTTGACGAGATAATCAGACGTACACTGGCAGCCTTGAAAGAAATAATTTGTCCCTGCAAGCTATTCGGTAAATATCCTCGAGTGTGTATGAACAAGTGATCACGCAATCGTCTTAAGAACGTCCCAGGATCCGAAAAAACGACAAAACGTTCTGGCTACAAATCTAAAAGTGAAGTTGGGAGAAAAACAAGATCTGTGGAATGATCCTTTAATGCAGGGAACACTGTGAACTCGGAGTATCACACACAACGCTGTAGGACAGAGAGGAACAAGTGCGGACTTGTGTCAGTTCTTGGTCCAAGTTTGACTCTGGGCGACTCTTCGGCAGGGCATGAAGCCACGAGGAAGAACGATTGCCAGTGATACAGTGGATCAAAGAGCTTCGGATTCCTCAACAAGTATCAGCGATGGAGTCTCTGTACTGCTCTTGGGAACAAATGAAATGCTCGAAGCACCAAAAGACTCCGTCGGTTGTGCGTGCAGGCTGTGTTATTGCGTTCGTACGCCACAGACTCTTAGGTCATCATGATACTGATCCGCTGTAATAAAACCCAGTGTCATGTGACTGTTTCCAGCATGAGTTATGTTTTAATCTCAAGCATAAATCTGCAAGTTTATGGTGGTTTATGCTTCACAGTGTGTCATGTGAAATTTCCTTCAGGATCAATAAAGTCTGTCTGTCTGTCTGTAATACATTTAAGTGTAAGGAACTAAAAGAAAAAAAATGGATGAAATAAAGAAAGGAAGAGAAAAAGAAAAGAAAGCAGGATGGACATGAGGGAGATAAGGGCGATGGAGGATAAGATACCAAGGAAAGGAGGTGAAGAAAGTGAGACAAGTAGGTAGTAGAGAATGATAAACAGGTAAACAAGTTAGGGAAAATAATGATCGGCATTTAAAGTACAGCTAAAAAAAATAAAATAAAAAAAAGGCAGATTTTTTTTTTTTTAAAGCTTTAAGGTATT
>JAQQZT010000010.1:5901947-5923523 GCA_030068275.1 Clarias platycephalus | reverse complement strand
ATATATATATATATATATATGAACATGATCTTTCATATTTTTTTTCTGTATAGTAAATCTTTTATTATTATTATTGTTATTATTGATCTCTGGAAATATTTTTATGTTTTTCCCCCATGAACTGTAACCCATAATCAGCGAAATTAACAGGAAAAAAAATGCTTGAAATATTTCACTGTCACCTTAAGCCTCTAGAGTCTGGGTTCGATTACCGGCCAGGCTCGATTCCCGTCGCTGTGTGCATGGAATTTGCATGTTCTCCTCTTTCTCTGAGTGGGTTTCCTCCCCGAGTACTCTGGTTTCCTCCCTTAGTCCGAAGACATGCAGATTATGCTAATTGATTGCCCATAGTGCCCATATTGCCCATAGTGTGTAAATGAATGCGTGAGTGAGTGTGTGTGCCCTGCGATCGATTGGTACCCTGTCCAGGGGGTACCCTGCCTCGTGCCCTAAGCCTCTTGGGATAGGCTCCAGGCCCCCGCGACCCAGAATAAAGTGGTATAGACGATGAGTGAGTAAATTACATTTAATTAATCCACACTTGAAGTAATTGCAAAAAACTAATTGTTTTACATGTTATTCTAATTTATTTAGATGAACTGTACATACAGTGAGGTCAATAAGTATTTGATCACTTATTTGACACAGTAATTTACAAATAAATTGTTCAAAAATCATACAATGTGATTTCCGGATTTTTCTTTTTAGATTCTGTCTCTCTCAGTGGAAATCCACCTATGCTGAAAATTGTAGACCCCTCCATGATTTCTAAGTAAGAGAACTTGCAAAATCACAGGGTGATCAAATACTGTACTTATTGACCTCACTGTATAGTTAGTATATGTTACACTGTATATTATTGTGTTTATCCTTGTTACTCGGACATTAAAATACAACCAAGTATTAAAGTTTTAACAAGCAGGTTTTTATCTCTTCTCTCTTTCTAATTAGAGAGATCGGAGCAGAGATTAATCTGTAACTGCTAACTACATTGTTAAATTAGGCTGGCCATTCAGATTTAAATCGTAGGTGGAACAGGTCTGAAATGACTCGTACATGTTTTCTGCTTCGACTCTCATTATTTGCTTTCCGAATAAATCATAAACGCTTCCCTTTAAACTTCCTCTAAGGTGACGACGGCAATGATTTTTACTCGTACGTGCAAGAATAAAAACGATCTATTTTTGTCTCAGCTAAGAACTTTATACCGTTCTGAAAACACAGAAAGCTTGGGGTTTTCTCAGATGCGGTTCTGACGAAGTGTGTACATCGTGGCCACAAGAAAACACCCCGAAAACCTGTTAAATTAGGGATCGATGAGATGACCGGGTTAAAGCATAAGGGCTCTGGATGCTGATCTGTTTAAGATGAAGAGATGGACAGATCATAGAAATAAAGCGCTGCTGCATATCTCTCTCTCTCTCTCTCTCTCTCTCTCTCTCAGAGTAGAATAGAAGTTGAGGCCTCAAACCTACATTTATTGTAAAAGATGCTTCTTTTAAACCTAGAGCACAGAAATCTGATCCCGAACCGGTTGGTAAAGTTGTCTCACTTTCTGCCGCCTGCATGGTGATGTCATCCAGCTCCTTCTCCAGCTTCTCGTAGGTCTCCAGCCTCACCTGCAGCTCGGCATTCTGGGATTGCAGCTCTGTGATGCGCTTCTCCGATGATGACTGTAGCGCGTAGAACTCCTTGGTTAAAACCTGAGTGAGAAAGACGGTGATTGAGACGGTTCTTCTTGGTCGATTTAAACTTTTTATGCTTCAATCGATTAAAGACTATGCCACCATACTTTACAATCACAGTCAGAGATTGCCTCAGCCTTTCATACAGGAATCTGAAAGGAGTTCAATTGACATGACTCAACTTCCAGATGACTGAGAATCTTCACAGCCACAGGAATTCAACATGAGATGCACAGGATCTCTTACATTTAAATATATTTGCACTTGTTTTAGCACAACTGGCTGATTCTATAGAGCAATGTCTAAGGAGATCAATGGCATTGTTGCTAACAAAAAACACGGCGTCATCCATGTTTTTTTTCCCCACTCATTGCTTTGTAGTTCAAGAGGTCAAAAATGATGTCATTTCAAGTTCTGACATCCCTGAGTCAAAAGCAGCATTAGCATTTAAGCTCTTACAATTTGGTGATGGAGGGTCGCTAATGTTTGCTCTATACTCTATTGCACAATAAGGATGAGTTATTTGTTTTTTTTCTCGGCTTGCATTGTACAAGTCTTAAAAAACAAACAAAAAAAAAACCCACAGACAAAACACTTCTTTTATTTAAAGTTGAGAAAGAAAAGAATAGACAAAACAGCAATCTGAGGGTAAGGTAGTGTAAGGTGATGGAAAGGACACCTGCCTCCAATTTCCTCTGCTGTTTCTCACACTCTATCTGACACAGGCCGAGGTTCCCGACAGTTTCCTCCTGCACCATCTGAGCACGTTCGGCTTCGAAAGCCTTCAGCTTCATCTGGTTCTGGAGCTCTGAGGCACGGCTGTCCGAGCTGAGCTGGAGCTGCCTGAACCTTGTGCAAACACAAAAATGCGCATTTCAAATTGCAAATTGGTGTTATTTATGACAATAATACACACACACACACACGCATGCATGCACAGGGAGATCAGTTTACACTTCTTTGAAGGTGTGTGTCATTTATGCTTTCTTTCCCTCACTACAGCACACGCCCAGACATCTGTTCCAGTGTGGTGCCTGGGAACGCTTAGGCGCAAGCGGAGTAACAAAGAGAAACGCAGCGGCTCACGTACTTGGTATGTGAAAGCCGAATTTGCATCGAAGACACAACTGAGGACTTCAAAAACAACTATGAGGAAGCGGTTTGACCGAGTTACTGAGAGTAACTAAACAGGTTATATGCAAATACCGTAGCTTGTTAGTTAATAGCGCAGGCGGTGCACGAGCATTGGCTCACGATCTTTTGAGTTGGTCATTTGCATTTTTTTCCTCCCTTTCACGCTCACCCACACACGAGCACACTGTATTGACGGCATGTATTTTTTTATTTATTTTTTTATTTTTATTTAAAACACACATTTCAACAAATCCTGGCATGTTCGTTCAACCGCTTAAACTTGGCAGAATATGATGAACTTTTCATCTTAGTTTTTCGTCTGAATACTGTTGGTTGCGACGGATACCACTATAATAGCATAATCATTTTTAATGCGTTATGAACACGGTATCGAGGCAACATGTACACAAACAAACAAATTCGAGCTTTACTTTATCCTCACATGCTAGTCGCAAAACTCTCTCGAGCTCCAAATGACCTTCAACGACAACATGACTTCTCAGAACGACTGTACTGATGACACACCGTGACACTCGCAATCTAGTGTTTGGTTAACGTATGGGTGTGTGCGCTATATGAATGACGGCAGACCCGGCTCATGCACTACATCGCCTTTCAGCTGGAGATCCGAGGCTTATCCGCGAGTCAATCTTTCTCACAAGAATACACAAAAGTTGCCTGTCGTGTGACTTTGTCAAAACCTTTGCCGGTTCTGGGAAAAAATTGCGAGATTTGTGGAGGAACGAGTGTCACCATGAGTCATATCATCTATGTATGTGTTCAGGTTGCAAGTTCCACAACCATTCGGACACAACATTTCATTGGCATGTTGATCTCAAATGCAAACAGATGAATGATGGTCTGGCTTCAGGGTTCTGCTGCGTGTGAAAGGAGATGAAACTTATTGGCTGCTGCTCATCACTAGCACTAGTAGACGCAAAACCATGATCTATCACCCCGGGGGTGCATCGAAAATTGGTTGGAGGCTGGCAAATCAGGGATAAAATCATTGACTGTGCATTCAGCATTAGTGAGGATCCCATTGTGGTGTGGGCTTTCTGAACACAATCAGGCACAATCAAGTTATTTGAAACCTGTCTTGGTCTACGTTGACATTGAAGCATTTGGCAGACACTCATACCCAGAGCGACTTACAGAAGTGCTTAAGTTTCCTTCATTGGACAGATCCTTACCCTGGGTTACTAACTTAGCACCAACAGTCAAAAGCTGTTGGGAAGGCTTTTTTTTAGGTGGAATTAGCCCAAGTACTGAAGAAACAGCTACGTCTTAAGTCGACGTTTAAAGGTTGGCAGAGATTTGGCTGTTTGGACATCTAGAGGAAGTTCATTCCACCACCAAGGTGCCAGGACAGAAAGGGATCTCGATGCAGGTCTTCTTTGATCTTTGAAAGATGGTGAAACTAGTTGAGCAGTGCTAGAGGATAGGAGGGAACGTGGTGCGGTGATTAGACCCGAGAAGTAACTGGCCGTTTTTAGCTTTGCAGGCAAGCATCAGGATTTTAAACTTAATGCGGGCAGCTACGAGAAGGCAGTGCAGGGAGCGGAGAAGTGGGTGAACTTTGGAAGGTTGAAGATGAGGCGTGTAGCTGCATTCTGGATGAGCTTCAGGTGACGAATGGTGGACAGGGGCAGACCTGCCAGGAGCAAGTTGCAGTAGTCCTGTCTTGAAATGACGAGGGACTGAACAAGCACCTGAGTAGCCTGTGAAGAAAGAAATTAGAGAAATCTTCTGATGTTGTAAAGAAGAAATTGACAAGAGCGAGTAAGGTTAGCAAAATTGTGCGGAAAATGACAGTTGATTGTCCAGAGTTACCCCTAGACTGCGGGCAGTTGCTGAAGGAGTGATCTGATTGTTGTCCAGGGAGATCACAAGGTCTTGAACTGTGAGCTGCATTGTTTTGATTTTTAGTTTTGGTCTCTTGGTATCTTTTCTGCATGTTACTGCCCTCAAGCTTCAGAACCTGGACGTGCAATCCGATGACTTTCTATGCGAACACCTTTTCAGAGCATGAAAGAATGAGAGCGGAATGAACGACATTTTTGGAAATCCACGCTTAGAACTTATTCGTAGTAAGCGTAAGCAGCAGGGACAATAGGGATGGCTAAGGTGAGGGAAAGTTCTAATTTGTGTCGCTGTACTAACAAAAGTAAGACACCAGACGAGTATAATGCGGTGTTGTGAAGAAGTGTTTGACTTGGAGTCTCTTTTGGCAGAGAAAATGTCGTTTGACAACATAAGAGAAGAACTGCATCTATTCATGTTTTTTTCAAGAATGCATGAAAGTTTCTTAAAGTCCCTAATGAGTAGGAAGAGGCTCACTAATTTTCTATACCGCTTATCCTGTAAAGGGTCACGCGAAGCCTGGAGGATATCCCAGGGGCCTCGAGCACATGGAAGGGGTACTCCCAGGACAGGGTGTACGTGTGTGCCCCGATCCATCTCAGGGCACACACATACTTAAACAATATGAGGAATTTGGAAAGGCCGAACCTGCAGGTCTCTCAATATTGTAGAGGAAACCCATGAAGCATGGGGAGAACAAGAAGACGCCAAAGATGAGACGTCTGTAACCTGTGATACGGCAGAGTGTTATCAGCGGGCTCGCTGAGGAAACTGAAACCAACTAAATATATATTAATGGTCTGAGTGACTTGCCAAAAACACAAAAGATCGGACAGGGTGATTAGCGGTGACAAACAAAACAAACAAAAACATCTGCACTGCTAGTCATTATACAAATTTTATAAGATTCTGCCTTGCCATTCATTCTTAAGTCACGTAGAATCTTCAGTCTTTATATACATAACCTATATGCATATGTTACTTTAAAGAATAACCACTTAGCTCACACCTTCAAATCATCCTTTTAAACAACTTTTCTCTGATCCATTACTTCGTTTTATATACACACAATACTTTAAGGATTAGAATTCAAGAGTAATCTGTAATTACTAGGTGTCCGTAATTACTACTAAGTGTGGCAACTGACATGTACACACACAGACACGCAAATATTTAGTTAGTAGCACAGCGTTCATTCTGAACAATATACAGAATGCAGCTCTACCTGTTGCAGCCTGGAAAAACTTTCCGCTCTGCACCCGAGATGGCACGAGGAGATGCTATCACATGAAAACACTTCAGATTGTCCTAAATTTAGCTAAAGGGCTTTAGAATGTCTTGCTTTAAGGATAGCGAATGTTATCATGAATAGTTTAAAATTTTATCGCCCTATAAAGTTTTCCTAGTCAATGTTGTTAGCAACTGAAACCTACATTGACATCAGTTACTGTCTGAATGTATGCATGTGATATTTACTATAACCTAGTATGTGATAAATATTTTGATAAAAAGTTGTGTTTAACCGTAACAAGCTGTATACATGTACGTGGAACAGAAATGTTATATACTGGATTCTCGATTGGTCATGTGATCCTAACATCTTTTAAATAAAGAGGTCATGCACAAGACCTGTCAATCACCTGATTCATGAACACACTTTTACCTTTTTTTCTGCATCATGCAACCAAACAGACTTGTTTCACTGCAATCAAGTTAATGAAAGCAAAATTTGACCTTAACTAAGGTCACCAATGAGCACAGTTATTTGATTGCACAATCTAGAAAATGCATCAAAATGCAGTTATCATCTGATTTAAGTTCAGCGCTTATCTGATCGTAGCTTTGTTTACTGAATACCATCCTGTCCTTATCTAACCCTAGATGCACTCACCTATAGATACAGTTCAAAACAATCAGAGAAAAAAATGCAATGTAGGAATCCTTCCAACCCCCCGCCCCCCACACCTCCAGCTTAAAATAAACTGTATCATGTGATGAATATGAGACGATTTATGAACTGTGCTCATTAACGCAATTATCCAGTCAGCCAATCATGTCGCATGCATAAATTCATGCAAACAAACAAACATAAAAAGAATGATCGCTGTGACTTGGTACGGTCAGTGGAGCCAGACAGACTCATTTAAAGTATTTCAGAAACTGCCGACCTCCTGGGAAAAATGAATCCAGTGAGTGTGTGTTTATGAGAAAGCTCAGAGAGAATGCCCAAAGTGTTTGAGTTGAAAGAAAGGGTTACAGCAACTTAAATAAGCACTTTTACAACCGTGCTGAGCAGAAATGCATCACAGAACAGGCCACATAACGAAGCCTGCCCACAACGTCTAAAGACCACATCAAGCTCGGATGAATCTAAGGTTACAGTAGGCAGTGAAAATGGATGGATTTTTTTCTTTTTTTAGTCACAGAGATATATTCACATATATTCCCTCCATTCAGATACGTAAAAATCAGCCGAAGCTCTTCTTGATCTATATAATAACCGTATACTTTACACTGCTGCTGGAACATGACAGGCTGATTTGAATGAACTGGGGTGTATGAAATGCGTGTTCTTATTAAAAGTGTCCACTGAGTATACCTTGTGCTAGTCTAATTTGTATAAATCCTAACAAAATATTTTGACCATTCTACAAATATGAAGACCAAGACAGGCTGAGAATTGTCTCACCATTCAGTCAGGAATTGAAATTTTTGTCCATCTGTCTTTTAAACTTTTCCCACGTTTCAAAACAATGAGTCAGAGTGACCATTACACAACTCGACACAATGCAACCTACATTTCACTTTTCCCCTCATTTCCCTTGTCAAAACAAAGCGAGAGTGGCACGACTAGTCGCCCGCAAAGGGAGCCCTGAGGCATTTATTGGGTTGAGGGCAACAGCGGGGAAAGAAGCATATGTCATTTGTCCCCCCCACCCCCACCCCCTCCTCATCCTCTCCACCCAACTCCTGGGTGAATTCGAGCGATCCGTTCCCCAGGGCCAGAAAAACGTCGGCTATGCCCAACAACTGTGCACCGAGGAGTCACTGGAATGCCAGGCATGCGTCTGGAGTGCAGTGACACACTGCGAGCCTGTGACATGGGCAAATAAGGGCTCGGCATTGCTAAAGAAGAGGAGGGGGAAAGAATGAACCAATGAGTGAGGATGAGGGGTGAACAAGTGTGTGCACACTCCCCCTACCGGAAATGACAAAATGGTAACAGCCTACAAGATTAAGTATTGAAAGATTTACACCATTTACACCACTTACACCTGCTGCCAAATGAATAAAGAAAAAAATTAAAACAAAACGGTGCAAAAAAAACTGTGGAAAGTTAAAGCTGTCAAACAAGGAAATGATCAATCAAATTCATTAAGAACATTGCATGTGCACTCAGCTTACCTGTGATGCATTTTCTGAAGCGTTTTGTAATACCATTAATACCACAGTAATTTATAAAGCTTGCATGTCACCGAATTCCTGCAAGATGCGCTGAACAAATTCATTAATCAAAGTGACGTGCCTGTAAACTTTTTGTTCAACTAATTAATCTCATAATGACTAAAGAAATTATTTACAATTTAAAAAAAAAAAAACGCTTATATGAATTCTATATATTCGGTCAGGCATTTTTGTCAATCGTTACATTTAAATGAACGTGCTGTATAGGGATAAACAGCTAAGAAAGGTCGGTCCTAGATCAGAATCTTGAGGTTCCTCATAATTTTAAAAGACAAGGCTTTGAAAGTAGGAATTCTTTTGGCTGTTTCATAAATCTGTTAGTAGAACAGGGTAACTTTGATTGCCATGCTTTAAATGTCTGGTTGATGGAACTTATGGAAAAAATGCTTCTAATTATGAGAAGTTAGGAACAAGAAACAGCACGTGTAAAGGTAGGGATTACATCATGTATAACGTCATGATTAAGCTTCCACTGGATTGGTGGAAAACATAATGTCTCAGGTAGAGCTTCACTGCAGCTTACCATAGATTCTGTGACACTTACAGTGTCTGTAAATGTACAAGATAAACGAAGCACCAGATTTCCAGGCTGAAGGCTGGTTTTCAAATACTCTCCAAAAATCTCCCCTATTTGCGCAATAAGGCTCTGATATAGTAAGTGCCCTGTACCTGAATCATGCCTTGTGAAATAAATAAGCTTTTGTTGTCCCCTTAAGGTCATCATGATTCTAGAATTTATATAAATATATGACTAATGTGTAGTATTTAGGGTTTTCTGAGGCTTTTGCGAGTTTTAGTCAATACACGCCAGCTCATAGGAAACACCAAAACAGCAAGAAGCAGACACCTGGTGAAAAATTCTGGTGAAGAAGTATTCACTTTCACTTATAAAGCTACGTCTATAGTACCGTTCCTTCATGTCATTGTTATTCAAGACATTATATTAAGACAAACGGTTAATGCTTGTGTGCGAGAGGGCATAACTGTTGCACTTCCTTAAATTGTTAGGACATCGGCTTAACACAGACGCACCTAGTGACTCAGCTAGGTTCAGTTTCTGCCTTATAAACCGTTGAAGCATGTAGAACTGGCCAGTGAAGTCAGCAAATGCTCATAAGTAGAGCAACTCACCGTCCACCCTCCTCTCCTCCTCCTCCTTCCAAAACTCGATCAAGTTCAGACACAGAACAATGACTCACTAATAGATGAAAATCCATACAAATACAGTAGAAAGTCAAACCGTCATCCACTTTCTACAGCTGTACCTAAACGTTATTAGGTAAAATGAAACTATAATCTGTTGATATGTTGAGAGCAAGCTACAAATACAGGTAAAAAGATCTTGTAAATACAAATTTATCTACATAGTTATCTACACTGGTTCTCCATATGCATTTAGCTGATGGACAAACTGGCAAATCAATATCGAGTAAATAAACTGTACCTCTGCCTATATCAGTATTTTAATAAAACTGAAATAAAATAAAATAAAAGGTAGGCTTACACAGTAACAAAAGAAAGGGTTGTGTTCTGTGCATCAGTTGGGTGTACAGGCTTTAGACAAATAACCCCAAGCTATGGTGGAGTAAAGAACATAAAAAACAAACAAAAAAATTATAATATGGTGACATGATAAATAATGTCGTGCCAAATGTTGGTGACACGTTCGCCCTACAAAGCCTGAGAAAACATGAGAAGTGTCAGTGTGTGTCTGTCTGTCCTTTTAAGAACGCCGCTGTCAAAGATAATTATAGGTATTCATGTCCAACAGACAGGTCTTTCTCGCTTGACATTTTGGTTTCGTACCTCACCAGACGACAAAATAATGTAAGTAAGTGTATTAATAAGGGAACGGTATGTACACCCATCTATTAAAAACCACTGACAGGTGAAGCGAATAACATTGATTCATTAAAATAACAGATGTAAAGGAGTGGAATATATTAGGCGAGCAAGCGTGTGGGACTTAGAATAGTCGTAGAATAAATCGTAATGTCTAGATGGCTGGGTCAGAGCATCTCCAAAACGGCAGATCTTGTGGGGTGTTCTCTGTATGCAGTGGTTAGAAGCTAACAAGTGGTGAACCGGTTAGTGGACAGGGGCATCAGTACCCAAGGTTCTATCATGGATGTATGTCAGGAGTGAAAGCTAGCATCTCTGGTCTAATTCCAGAGAGGAGCTACAGGGTCACAAATAAAAAGTTCATGCTGGCTCGGACATAAAGGAATAAGAACACACAGTGCATTGCAGCTGGCTGCGTACAAGATTACATACTGCAGACCAGTAAGAGTGCTCATCCATCCATCCCTTCATCTAAGAACCTCTATAGTCCAACTAGGGACTATAGAGTTCAATGGTAGCCATTGGAGGTCAATGGTGACTATTGTATTTATTCCCATTTTACAACCATGGTAGGTCATCCAGTCAAAAGTCACACATGCAGTAGCTCAATCTGTATGTCTTTGGACTGTATGAGGAAACAGGAGTACCTGGAGGTAACCCACCAAGCATGGGGAGAACATGCGAAGTCCATGAGGTGAGATGGAAATCGAACCCATCTCAAGGAGGTACAAGACGACCGTGCTACCCATTAAGCCACCGTACTGTCCAGAGTGCCCTTGCTGATTAAAACACTAAAGAAAACACCTTTAATTAGCATGTGAGCATCAGAACTGGACCATGGAGCACTGTGCATGGTGCTTACCTGGGCAAGAGGTGGCACAAAGACAGAAACAAGCCAGAAAAGGTAATACGAACCTGGGGATTCATCCAGCTACTTCTATCAGCAGTCACATCACGCTCTGGGTAATGTTCTGCTGGGAAACCTTGGGGCCTGGGATTCATGTGGATGTTACTTTGAGACATACCACCTAATGAAACTACATTGCAGACCAAGGGTTTACACACAATCTACACAGGATTAAGCAGATGATTTTAATTTTAAAACCGATCAGTGTATTTTATGCATCCTCAAGTCTTGTTGTAAAATTTGAGACCTATAATAACCAAACCCGAACAGTGATTATACCATTAACATACACCATACTTTAGGAACCACGAGGCACCATACAATCAGTCCAGGAAACCATTTAAAGGATAATATACAGATTTAGCTAATTATTAAAGTTGGAAATACAGTCTGAATTTGTACAGTATACAATTAAGAAGCATTCAAATGTGCCCAGTGGCACAATTGTAAGATTTTTCCTTTGATACACCACCACAGTGAATTTGAAAAGAAGCACTCAAGATAGGACTGAAGTGTAGACTTTCAGTTTTAATTTCAGAAGTTTAACCAAAAAAAAAAAAACTTTTTTCCTACAATTGTCAATCCATTTTCACAAGGCCAAAGTAAACGAAAAGCAGTTGAATACGGTTGAGGTCTCTGGATGATAAGACAAGCACTTGCGCCACTCATGAGCTTCCCAGTGCATTCCTTCATTTTAAAATTGCACCACATTGTTGATTTGCCCATTTCTGTTATCTCTCTGGCAGCTCTGCTTGTTTATTTTAAGTTTGATGATGGAGCCCTTCACTTCACACCTTTTTGCAACACACTAACATTTCCCATGAACTGCTACCAAATACAAAATTCAACACTTGGAATCAACACCAGATCTTTTATTTCATGACAAAGAAACAGGCCACGACTGGCCATCAAACTGTTTATCAATGAACTATTCGGTTACTTTGGCACCTGGGAAAACAGACAACAACAGCTGAGATTCCTAAATGATTGATGTAGTATTGTTAAGCAACTTAAATTAAAACTGAATTTCTACTACTGAATCAACCACACTTTGACTGCTTTATTTTAAATCCCTGGTGCTGGTGTTTTATGTGCAGCGAACTTTCTTTACCGGCTTCTTCCATCTAGTACAAAGACATGGGCGTGTGAGGAACAAAATAATTATGAAAAATGTTTTCGTTGTTGCCTCAAAGGCAAAACTTGGCGTTCTTACAGCCTGCTTCCACAGCATATACAAAACTCATTCAGAACAAAATGTGCTGTCATTGTTTCGTGCTTATCATTTCTCCTGGGAAGTGCAAACTGGAAGAGAAAGGGAAGTCATTTAGATCTGTAATAGGCACCATCATGTCTGCAAAGAGGTGACATGTTGAATGGTTGCAACAAATTAACTGTAACGTATAGCATTTCAGTAATCCATTGAAATCCCACAATGCACTGGAATAGGTATCTGGCCAAAACAAGGGTCAGTGTATTTTAAACCCAATCAGATAGCACTGGAAATAAGTTTCAGGTTTAAAAATAATCTGCAGACAAGATGATCTTGAAATCTTAAAGCAAATAACTGGTATGAAACTGAAACAATATCCACAAACATGGCTTTCTCTCAAACGAAGCACAATAATGAGCAGAAACATTTTAGTTTTGAAGATGGAAGAAGTGGAGTGAATATGGGGTCATAATCAGAAATGTGAGGAAAAAGAAGAAAAATGTTTCCCACTTTTTTTTTTCCAAAACCCCAAAGTTTTTGGGATAGTTTGCTGTCTTTTCGTGTGCTCTTTAAGATCTGGTTGGGTTGTAAAGACTGAGAGACCTGGCAACCCTGCACATGAAGCACCTCTGCAGCAGGTAACAGCATGGCAGATTAGATTGCAAGACACGAACGAAGTAGTACTAGTTTATTTTAAATGTTTATTTTATTTTATTGAAAATATGCCCTCAATTTTAAGCAAGAAAAAGGGATGTGGCATGATAGATAAAGATAACTGATCTTATCATACCACAAACAACAAAGGGGACAAATTGTGACAAACTACGCAGACAGATTATATATTTAAAAATAATTAAATCCTCAGCCAAAAAAAGGATGGAAATTAAATATTGACCATTGTATTTATTCCCATTTTGTATGACTGTGGTAGGACCTCCGGTAAACATTCACATGAGCATTCACACACACTACAGGTGATTTGGGAACACCAATGAGCCTAATCTGCATGTTCTGGACTATGGGAGAAAACCGGAGTACCCTGAGAAAACCTATCAAACATAGGGAGAACAGACCCGACGAGGGAATGGAAAACAGGACCTAGAGATGCAAGGCGACAATGCTAACCACTAAGCCACCATGTTTGGGGGGTTGATGGTTTAACATTAGATGGTGATGTGTTTCCAGGAGGAAAATTTTGCTTCCTTTCCTGTTTGGTAAACCTTGTGTCCATAACTCTGTCCCACCTGTCTTCACTTTCATCCACTGGGTCTCTGGTTGATGACGGGGCATTGATTGGCTCATCAGTTCACACCTAGGAAATCTTTTGCCCAATCACAGATGAGACTGAATTTATGGAACCAATCATAATGCAAAAGGAGGGTTTATGGCAAAAGATGGGAAACTAACAAAGGTAACCTTTTTGTTGGGGTGAAAAAAAAACTGATTTATTCTTCTGTAATATTTCAGTCAGATTAGGCAGGACAACTTCACGCATGTCAAAAAAAAAAAAAACTTACTTAGCTATTTAACTATTTACTTAGATCAGATCAGCTATTTAAACTAAGTTAAGTTAGAATCTCGAATCAGAATGGTTTCAACTGGATAAAAAAAAAAAAAAAAGTAAAAGTTTAGTCTTGCCAGGTATCGTCCTTCCAATGTGGTGGAATCATTAAACTAATGTGTTTAACGTGGAGCAGAAAAGTCTTCCATCTATAACTTGCATATTTGTTTAACATACCATGTGGAAATTTATATACAAACCCTTGAACACTTCATCACCATACATGTTCACATGGGACTGAGCAACAGATGTGGCTTTACTCCAATCATCTAGCGAGAGAAAACACTTTAAATTGTGGAGACGTCAAGACTTCCACTGTTCACTGATTGACCGGTTTTGGTGTGTGGGGGTCTCTATGTACTGTATGATTACACTACATCTGTAGAAACCTGGCAAAGAATTCACTTGAACTACTGAACTAGAAGTGTGTGAAGTTGTAGAACTTTAGGCAGTTTTACACCTTTTCCCTTTTGGACATAACGTTTGACAGATTTCTGATTACAAACTGTTTATGTCCATTTTGCAAGATTTGACATGTTCAAACCTTGATCGGTCAAATCACATTCACTTAGCAATGTGTTAGATACTTACAACACGGACTCCTTATTTAAGTGGATCTATGAAGGAACTCAGCCAAAGTGACATCACGTTTTTGTGTGTGTTTTGTTTTTTTTAGACCGTAACAGAAATTTAAATTTTTCATATTTTGTGTATGTGCGAAAGTTTTAGGCACAATATTATCAAATTTAGCTATATATTCATTTTGTCTGTATTGTTATGTATAAAACCATTGAATAGGTCTAAACAAACCTTAAAAATTAATACCAATTAAAAAAAAGTTACCAGAAGAACTAATTCTTCAGCATGCTCAGTAAAACCTACTATCTGTTTTAACTTCAGTACTGTTCAAACGTCTTGTGAACATACAAAAGAAATGCCATAAGAAAAGATGCTTTTGAAAACATTTCTACATGATATAAATGTATATAATGAGCACTATAGAGTAATCAAATAAACACAGTCAATATTTGGTGTAAAAACTCCAAAACATTGCATTAAAATAACCATGTAGTGTTAGATACAGATTTGTGTAGTTATACAAGTATATAACAGCTACTAGGCTTTACTGAGCGTGCAGACATGATAAACATATTTAACAAAACTTGTATTACAGATAATATGGTGCCCAAGACTTTTGCGCCGTGCGTGACATATACATATAACCTACATAGAGAAAAGTATTTGGCCAAACCTGCAATAACATTGTATCTAAATACATAGACTTATATAACCTCTTCCAGAAGGCTCTCCTCAAGATTTTGTCGTGTTTCTGTGGGAATTCGTGCCTATTCGTTCTGTAGAGCATTTCTGAGCTCAGGCACTGATGTTGGACAAGAAGGCCTGGCTTGTGATCTCCATTCTAGTTCATCCCAAAAGTGCTCGATGGGGTTGAGGTCAGGGCTCTAAAGGGTTTTTAAAGGGTAGTGTATTAAGCTGTGTTCGAAATGAAATGAAAGTATTTTGTGAGCATATTTAGGGTTTAAACTATAAAAATAGGCATTTCTTAGACCACATCCAAAATTTGTGGCCGATCTAGGACCGTAATCCCCGCAAATTTCAGGTGTCTACTGTACACATATCTATCTATTTTTTTTTGTGTGTAAACACATTATAAAAACTAACAGCTTTGGGTGTCAACTGAAGCGCTTCAACTGGATACATTTAATCCAGGCGCACCTACGCACCCAGCGCTGCCCTGACTCGGGGCAGTTTGGCTACCGACTGTTTAACCCTTAAAGCTTGTTGAACTGGACTGAGGAGTCACCAAACCTACGAGAGCTGAGTAATGTACCATCCTCCCTCCTTCTCCCAAAATTATATCATGTTCGGGCACAGAACAATGACTCACAAATCGATTCAGATCCATACAAACGGCACGCAAACTCTTTTGTCTGATTCGTGAAACGCTAAACGGGGTGATGACATGTGACAACCCGCATGTTCATTTCCGGAAATAAGAAAAAACAATTAATAAACACCTTACACGGTTCTGGGTTAAGCAATTCCATCCAGATTTGATTTGTGTCACCTGAGACATGGTAGCAAAAGGAATGCTATTAAATCAACAACACTGGGATTAACGTGCTGTGGGTTTTAGGCGTGAGGCTTAAAATGGGGCAGCTGAATAAACCGTGTGGTTGTAAAAACAACAAGAAGAACAGAATTATCATGTCAACGCCGATAACCCACATTCATTCTAAACCCTGAAAAGCAGAAGAAGCATTTATTTTTTTATTTTTTTATTATTATTATTATTATAAACCTGGAACTCCTTTTTAAAGAATGCTTTCGCAAGACCTGAAACTAAAAGGCTATTTAGCTCTCAAGTAATTACAAACAATGCACTATATACTGTATGTGCTACGAAAAAAAGATATAATAAGTCACTTGCAATCACGATTGTAGTTTGTAACAATAACATTCATGGACACTCACTGCTCTAGGAGATGATCATATTTGGCCTGAGTGTCTCTTTCAGCTGCGGTGGATCGCTCTTTCTCGAGGACGGCGTTGTCCCGTGCCTCACGGAGGTTTCTGAGGGTGGATAAAAAAAATAAATAAAAAACTCAGAGATGTACTGGGAAAAAGCAAAATGTCCAGTGAGGTCTGTTCAGTGAAGTTTTTGATGAGTTAGGAACTTATGTACACCGCACAAGGGGGATCTAAAATAAAGTAATCAAGATGTGATTGAAATGTGCAAAAAAAATGTTTTCATTCATTGTTCAAGTGACATTCTGTTCATTTATTTATTTATTTTTACAAAGCTATCTTCATTTCTCCCTGTCTCAAAAGTAATCGGACAACTGCCTGATACTGTGTCTTAGTTATTTAATGACGAGGGAGATCAAAGGTCTGGTGTTGATTCAAAGCCTTGACTTTAACATGCAAGTGAAAGAGGAAATTATTAGGCTGAAAAAACAAAACTGACCTATCAGAGAAAGAGAGAGAGAAAGAAAGAGAATCTTTAGGAGCGGCCAAATCAACAATACTTAAAAACAAGGAACGCACTGCCGAGCTCAGTGACAGGAAAAAAAAAAAAAAAAAAGACCTGGAAGACCAGGGGAGACAACTGTAGTGGACGATCGTAGAATTCTTTAGTTGATGAAGAAAAGTAGAAAAGCTTCACACCAACTAGCCAAGTCTGGAGGAGACAGGTGTATCACTGTCAAAGTCTAAATGATGATGGGTTTACCTCGACATGTACACTTCGAGAACAGAAAGCAAACACATAATAATAAAAAGTTTACTTTGATTATGGGGGAAATACGTGGGAGGAAAGGAAGGGCTCGTGTTTCAATGTATACTACATCAATATCAAACCTAGTGGAGGCATTGTTATGAGACGGGTGTTACATGACTGCTGATGAAACTGGGTCACTGGTGTTTATTGCTGATGTGACTGCTGATAGAAGAATCAGGAAGATTTCTACTTTCTGTTCAGATTCAGTCAAAATGATGAAACAAAGTTTCATATCGAAGTTGAATATCAACCCCTTAATCACATATTGATTGACATTAATTTTCAATCATTCTGGTGATAAACAAAGGCAGAAATAATATTAATAATAATAATAAAAAATAAAACAGTTGTCAGTGTTCAAATCCTTGGTTGTTTATTTATTCATTTATTTATGTATAAACAACAAACATGTGAATACCAACAAATTACCTTTACTAATTAAAACAGTCAAATAAAAAACGGATTATTCATTCCTAATCTTCGTCCTGAGCATAAGAATCATCCTTTTAGCCATCCTGGCTTCGCACATACCAAAACCTACAGACTAATCTTAGTCAAGTCACGAGACAACAATGACTAATTACTAGGGAGGGACGACCTACTAAAAGCATCATAATCTTTAAGAGATTTCTTTTTCTTTTCTTTTTTTTTTTTAAGTTAATGTTGCTGTTTTGCATTTCACTTCGGCACAACCAGTGGAGCCACATTATGAAATGTTAGACGTTTAGAGCTTTTAATCCGCTCTTAACAACCTTAAAATAAAAAAGAAAATAAATTTAATGGGGTGACATTTGACTACTCAAATTACTTCAAAGTGTTTACTGTCATACATTCAGCTAAAACTGTAATCAACTTTTTTTTTTTTTTAAACAATTTCTTTTTAGAATTAGAGGATCTGGCATTTCTTTTCTTTTCACTTTGTGCGATGATGCATCACGTTGATGTAAAAGAATGACGTCATTACTGCTAGTAAAGTTATTAATTAATAAACATTACATCTATTTTATTACATCTAGAAATATCTTTGACAGATTTGGACAATGTTTGTTTGCATTAGGATTTATTGCCATGTCAGGTTCTCAGGATATTCCGTGGCAGATACAGTCTTATGCAAAAGTTTAGGCACCCCTTGATAAATAACAGATTTTGGTGAAAAGATGTTAAACACAGTCTCCCTGGGAAATGGAAAAAAATGCACAGTTTTTTAAAGCAAACATTGACGCATAATTACCAAAATTCATTTGTTATTTATCAAGGGGTGCCTAAACTTTTGCATAAGACTGTACATATTAAACATTAAACAAATTTATTCGAACTAATATAATATTATGTTATAATGTAAGGGATTAAAAGGGTTGTGGAAATTTCTTTTGAAAAATATTATTATAATAATAATAATAATAATAATAATAATAATGACGGATTTGGAAAAAGAAACAGAATGTACAGAATGTCTTTATTTGTACAGAATATTTGTTTTTTTATCCGAGTTAAATTTATTTTCTATTGTATAATTCTTTTTCATTCATATTTAATTCATATCTATAAGGTTTTATTTTTAAGGTCAGTCATTTAAGCATTTCACTGCATATCGTACTGTGTATGACATTGTATGTGACAAATAAAATTTTAAGAAAATTTGAATTTGAAAAACAAGAGCGTGTGTTTTGAATTTGAAAAACAAGAACAGTGCTTTTGCTTTTCACAACGGTCGCAAATCAGCTGTACAGAATAAAAAAATGATTGAAAATATGTGATGAGAAAATATGTATAAATCAGAATGATCAGATTTGTCACTGACGAGTGAGATGACAATTGGAGACAAATGGTCTCGAAAGCCCGGAATGCAACACAGCGAACACGATGGCGCCACGTCACGGTCGAAGCTTTGGAAGTGTTAGAGCAAGGTGTAGCGATGAGGAGGAGACACGGCTGGACAGAACAAACGGGCTAAAGCGCTGCTGCACCGATTTTCTAAGGTTCTTAGGCCCGAGTCCCAGCAGTGCCGCTACAAGCAGCTTTGTGGGTAGAACAATAGCCGTGACTTTTATTCGTAGACGTTTGGACAGCATTGAAAATCAAAGGGGAAAAAAAAAAAAAAAAGACTTAACTTGAGTGCTTAAGGGTTAAGTGTCACCAGTCATGAGAGCAGAGCTGTTTGTTAAGTCTTTGGTTTGATTTGTTTTTCTGATACAGAAGCAGAACCGCAGCAGCTCCACATGCTTAGAGGAATGCAGCAGCTCCACACACACACTCCCCCCTTGCCCCTCCCCCCCCCAGAAGCTTTAAACACCTGATGCAACACAGTGTATTTATTAAGACTTAAATCAAGGTGTGTGCAAGCACAGTAAGCACAGAAACGTGCACTCGGACCGAAAAAATAAACACGACGTACGATTTTTGAGCCACAGGTCAAGAGTCAAAGTGGAAAGTTAAAAAAAAGGGGGGGGGGGGTAGAAAAAAAACAACAAAAAAGACATGATGGCAAGTTGTGTTTGGACAGAATCTCACCTGTTCTCCCTCTCGTACAGCTCTTTAGACGAACGCTGCAGGCTCTCGATCTCCTGGCTGGTTTTCAGTCGGATGTGCTCCAGCTCGTCCCTCAGCCTGTTCTCGTACTCGGCCTTGTAGTGATCCCTGGTGGAGGGGCAGATCACTGCTTTGACAACTAAATACCATAATTCTGAAGTAATTACTTTGAGTGTTTGTATGTTTTTTGAACAGAATAAAGTGAAGAAAGAAAAAAAAAACAGGGTCTAGAATGAAACTGCCTGGTTTAAATACAGAATCAAAAAATAAATCAAATCATTCCAGATGGACACGTGTAGCTGGTCTGTTTGTCTTTTTTTTTGCAAACTAAACCATAACAAAATGTAAAAACAAAAACGATAAAAATGTAGATTAAAATCTACTAACTTGAATCATTAAATATTTCCACACTGTGTGAATTTTTTTTCCATGTAAAAGACACTAAAGAAAAAAAGTTGCGTTTATTATGTTTTTACTGAGATTATTTCCACACTGACTGAATTTTTTCCACACTGTCTTTTTTTTCTTCTTCACTGTTCATTTCAAAGCCCAAAACAATTAAAAGACTTATTTCCCCTTTATTAAAATTATTTCTTTAAGCATAATTAATCTGGTCCAAATCCAAGTCCAAATATGTTGCAGTTCCTGTACAATCCTGCAGGTGGTGCTGTAGACTAATCAATCCCACATTGTCAGGTAGGAGGAGCATCCTGTGTGGTAGGAACTAATTATTTACCATGTTGGTTTAGATTTGTAACAAAATCTGTGAACATAATTAAATGTTTATGCTGGAAGTGTGTGTGTGTGTGTGTGTGTGTGTGTGTGTGTGTGTACAGACCTAGAAGCCACGTATTTGTCGTAAGCCTCCTCCCTGGCCTTCTTGCAGTCCTCCAGCTGTGTCTGCAGCCTCTCCAGACGATCCTCCTCGTGAGCACAGCGTACGCTCAGCTCCATGTTCTGCCTGTTCAGATAGTCTTTATCCTTCTGGAGCAGAGTCACAGACTGCTGCAGTGTGGCCACCTGCAGAAAAATTATAATAATAATAATAATGAAATATTACACCATGATTTATTATAATTTTTTTTTTAAGTTAAGCTGTGTTGGTTCATTACCTCTTTACTGAGATCGTTCCTCTCCTTGGTCAGGGCGGTTTGCGTCAGCTCCGTCAGCTCCTGCTTCTTCCTCAGCTCTCTGAGTTCTGTCTCATAGTTGTCTCGCTCTCTGAGCCAATCAGATAATTCGTCACTCTAGTTAAGCTGATTTCCATGAGAGACTCATGAAGTCGTCAAGCAAACAAACATACGCTGACACAAATTTACATTCATCATCATCAATTCCTTAGTGCATCTGTGCCGTTATATTAGTTTTTTTTTCTGAAAATGCCATGCATTTGTCCGTGTTTTTATTATTACGGTGGGTGTTCAAGTCAAACCTTTTGACTGTAGAATAAAAGGATGCAGTCAGAATTTCTCTAAATAACGTCCTTCCACACTAACGCACGCATTCCAGAGTTTTGTTAATGCAAGGGAGACAGCTTTCTCAGTACGCCGGAGTAATGGTCGACCTGCCTGCTTCACGTCTGGAACGCTGGCCTCCCAGGAACTCCTTTAAATGGCGCAAAGATGTGGAAATGACTTGGAGCGAGGTCTCTTGTACAATCAGTTTTTTTACGCCTTCATTCACCAGAATTCATTCATTCCTTGATTTTTAACGCCGTGACAGCTTCTACAGCAAGTTTCATGGCGAGACACTAGATAAGATGTCTAAAATTTCTTTGTTTTTAGAAAAAAAATGTTAAAACTAAATTTGAATTTACTTGTTTAAAAAACTTTTTTTAAAGTTCCAAAAGAATTACAGTCAAATAAAATATGTTTGATGGACTGAAGGGTTCTGCACGATGAACACTGTGGTGGATTTTCTCTAGATAGTAAAAATGCAAGTTTCCTGTATCTTGTATAAGTGACTTGATCCTAGGGCTGGGCGATTAATCGAAAAGTAATCAAAATCGACATTCAGAACCTATAATCGATCAAATTTTCCCAGGTCGATTATTTCGATTACTTTCCCTTTAAAAACACT
>JAQQZT010000010.1:5890744-5901490 GCA_030068275.1 Clarias platycephalus | reverse complement strand
TTGTTATTACATCGCATATAGTGACATGACAAGATCGCTAAGATCACCTCATGCAACAGTGTTTAGAGAGTTCTATTGTCATTACAACAATCTGTTGTTTACATTGATACATTGCACATTAAAATATTTGCTTACAGAAGATGCAAGAAATTCACTGTTTAAAATATTATTTACAGGATATACAAGAGTTATTTTATTTAGAAGAGACTGCTTATTTTCTACTTTTAATAAGAAAAACTGAAAATAATTTATTTTGTTTCCAAAAGTGCAAGTTATTTATATAAAGTGCAAAGTGACTGTTCGTTTTAGGCAATGTGTGCTTTAATTTCAGTTGTTCAACATTGAGGTTCAATAAATAAATAATCATAGATAGTAGATAGCGTGTGTTTCCTTCAATTATTTTTAAATCAAGTAATGCACCCTTCATTCAAAAATCTCTCACTTGTAATATGTGAGCATATTTACTGTACAAAACTTGTCAGTGAACTATGAGGGCAAAAAATAAATAAATAAATAATCGTTCATTAATCGTAATCGAGTTAAAATGTTCAATTAATCGAGATTTAGATTTTAGGCCAAATCGCCCAGCCCTACTTGAACTCAATGATTACTAAAAGGAAATGTACGTTTTTAATCCAACACCGGGATTTATTTCGTGTAGTTTATTATTTAGACATCGGTCACACTCTGATTGCACACAGCGTGTGTTTAAGTGTTGACGAATCACAAACTGGGCCTCCAGAACTGGACTCTATAAGTAGCCCCTGCTCTATAGACTTGTGTGTTTGTTGAACATTTTGGAGAAGAACCACAGATAGGTGTACTGGTCAGGACTGACGGTGAGGTGTTGAGGCGTCACGACCAACAGCGTCACTGAAAGGTTCATTTCATGGAGCGTCATTAAAGACATGATTGTAGTGACATCTAGTGGACAGACTTTGTGTAGCACAATCTAATTAACATAATAGCTGAAACAAAATAACCACCTTCACACAGTCATGAAAAACAAGAACAAACTAAAAAAAACCCTTATGTTCTAGCAATTCCCTAAAGTAAATCGCCTTATTTGGAGATATTCCTTTGAAATGTTCACAGATGTGTGAAATCCTTCTCTTGAGATATAACCATGTGAACGAGCCTTTATTTAAGCCAATTTTGTCCCATAAAAAAAACAAATAAATAAATAAAAAACTTGTGTGATCGGGGTTCACATGCTCACCGCTTCACTTTGTCGTAGTTCTGCCGTTTGTAGTCTCCGTCCTGGATGAGCTGCTTGGTGTCGGTCAGGTCCAACGCCAGTCTCTGGCAGCGGATCTCCAGCTCCGAGCGCGCTCTTCTCTCCTCCTCGTAACTCTAGATCGACACCAAACAAATCAGTGATAAACCCGGAGCTTCAGGAGCTCCTGGTACTGATGACTTTAGACTCGGCCTTGTATTCAGTAGATCACACTGACGGGTAGAGATGGGACTCACCGGGGATGACCCGATTCGATATCATCACGATACCTAGGAGTCGATTCGATTTGTATTGCGATTCTTTAACTATCGCGACTTACTTCTTCCGTGATTTTGCTACAGAAATCAGCCGATAATCACTTAACTTTTACTGATCGGTTGTCTCTCGACTGGCCGATCACAAACCGATACTGTTACAATGACGCGAAATACACAAGTCGTACACGTTAATTACTTTTCTAAAGCAAAACCACGTGTGCTAACGTCCGCCAAAAGATCACATCCTGGATGATAAGAGGAGCGGACAGTCTCTTAAAAAATGCATTTTTTTTGTTTTTTATTCTAATATTTATAAAGAAACCTCTGCCCTCACTGCTTACTAATAAGGAGCCACGATTGACTCACCAAATACAAACTGACTGATGTGTGTGTTTATTTAAAAACCTTTGATGTAACATGTTGAGAATAGCCTGTGCTCGACTCAAGAGCAAAAATGTTTCCTTCCTTAACTAACGTAACGTAAAATGCGACTGTTCTGCTAAACACACACAAACACATCACTTTGTATTTGCCGAGTCAATCGTGGCTCCTTATTAGTAAGCAGCGAGGGCAGAGGTTTCTTTATAAATATCAGAATAATAAAAATTTTGATCTATTTGATCTATATAATTGAAATCTATTTTGGAATGAATCTGACAATACATAAAATGCATCGCGATACACGACTAAATTCCCTCCATCTCTATTAACAGGTGTGTTATTTCCTGATTATATCTGCGGTAGCAGAATCAACGTGACGAATCGGAGGAACACCTAACCTGCAGACTGAATAAAAATTCTCTGAAACCTGACGTGATTCAGGAACGACAAGGTCACCGGTACCTCCATGAGGGATTTGCTTTGCTTGCGATGGCTGTCCACGTCGTCCGTCAGGTCGTTCTTCTTCACCTGGAGCTCAGTCATCTGGGCTCTTAGCGGCGTGACCACCTCGTAGAAGCGCACCTGGATACACAGTGAATAAAATCCTGTGATCATTGACACACGTTCACGTGTTATGTTATAGATGAGCGTGCGTGCATGCGTCCTCACCGCTACGTATTCGGGGATGGAGAGCTTGTCTTCGGGAAGATCTCGCAGCTCCAGGTACTTCTCCTCGCTCAGCTCGACGTCCCTCAGGCCGCGCCGGATGTCCCCGGCTCGCTCGCACAGCTGCCTGTTGGTGTCCTCCAGCTGCTTCTGCCGCACCAGGATGGAGGACATTTCCTGTTTCCTCAGAGCCTGCTGCTTCCTGTGAGAGACGCCTTGTGACGGTCAGAGTGGGATTAAATAATCAAAATAAAAATGGTGCGTGTGTGTGTGTGTGTGTGATGGAGCGCTAACCTGTTCTCATCCTGTTGCACTTTGAGCTGGCTGTCGAGGCGAAGAGCGAGGATCTCCTTCTGATGCAGCGCGTCATTCAGCTGTTCCTCCAGCTCCTCCATCTACATCACACACACACACACATATATATATATATATATATCAATCTAATCCAACATGGAGCGGGACATAAGCATCGTTCTGATCCCTCCCTCACTCTGGTCAGGTGCTCCACTTTCATGTTGTCGATGATGAGGTTTTTCTGCGACAGCTCGATCTTCAGGAGCTGCAGGTTGTGCAGGAGCTCCTTCCTCTCCAGCACATGCTTGGTGACCCGGTGGGCGCCGCTCTTCTCGTCCGAGGACGAGATGTCGTCCGTGGGCACCGTGGTCTCCAGGCTGATCTCCTCCGACTCCAGAGAGCTGGAGATGTTCACCCTCAGAGTCTCCTTCGGCTTTTTAGTGGCCATGTTCCAGCTGGCCTCGGACACAAGAGGAAGAGGAGGACATTAGAGCGGGACACAGAAAAATATAATGAGACAGAGAAAGAGACACAGAAAGAGAGACAATGAGACAAAGAGAAAAAGACAGACAGACACACACACAGAGAAAGTATTCAGAACGAGCTGCATGTGTGTACTTTATAAAAGACCATAAATAAGATAAGCATGAGGGACATAAAGAAGGAGGCATGTGAACATAGAGTATTAAACAGCAGCGAGATGTTATATCCACTGTACTGTAGTCTGACTGTCCGTGTCTGTGCAGAGAAATAGGGAAGAGAAAAAAACAAGTGATAATGAAAAGCAAAGACTGTCAGAATAAGAGAAGCAGAAGGGGAGAGAGACAGAGAGAGAGAGCAAAACAGACAAACAGAGACAAAAAGAAGGAAAAGTGGAAAAAAACAGACAGAAAAGAGGGATAGAGAGTCAGAGGGATAAAAATCAGTGAGCAATTCAGACAGTGAAAGATAAGCAGAAAGTGGCAAATAGATCAGGAGAGAGAGGGACACAAAAAAAGAGACGCAGCCAGACAGAGAGTCAGAGAAATGAGAGACAGTAGGAGAGAGATGAGAAAGTGAGAGTCACAGGGGTGAGAAATAATTTTTTTTTAAAAAGATTCAGAGAGAGAGACAGCGTACACACCCCCTGAATATTCCTAAATATAATATATCACTACTGTTCAGATAGTTCTTGCTATTGTTAATATTGATTATGTATATTTATTATTACTATGTTTTGTTTGTGTACCTAATATGCTATTATGTCATATCTAATATGTTTATAATGTTTATAAGTTCAGACTGGTGTTATTTAATGTAATCAATGTTTTATAATTGCTTTGGCAACAATGGACTATTTTTGTTAACATTGATGTCAATAAAGCTCTTCTGAACTGAACGAGAGACAATGAGAGAGAAAGACAGTAAGACAGAGAGAGACACAGTGAGAGAGAGAGAGAGGGGGATGAGAAAAAGACACAGAGAAAGAGACAGCGAGAGAGAGACAGACAGACAGTGTAAGACAGAGAGAAAGAGACAGTGAGACACAAAAATACAGTGAGACAGAAAGAGAGACAATGAGACAAAGAGAAAAAGACAGTAAGAGAGAGAGGGAGGGAAAATGAGAGACAGTGAGAGAAAGAGAGACAGACAGAGACAGTGTGAGAGAGAAAGAGACAGCGGGACACAGAAAGAGACACAGAAAGAGAGAGACATGAGACAGAGAGTAATAAAAACACAAACGGTCACTTTAGTAAATGAACAGTGTTTAATTCTCCTCGGCTTTAATCAGATGTTGTTGGAGACGCGTGCAGTTAACGATCATGTAAAACTCTCGCGCTTAACTTCACTTCCGGTCACAACTCCGGTGAAGTTTATAATTTAATTCCAGCTCCTCGCTCTAACAGCCTACCGACCCTGCCAGACAGATTTATCCAGACCTTACCGACACAGCGTTTAAACAAACCACACAGTAAAAATCTAACTTTAATTAAAATAAACCTACGCACCCGAATGTTTTCCTTTTTAAGCGTCCCGCCGCTTAGAGACAACTGTAAACAAAGCACAGCGGAAACCATCTCATAATGACGTAACTTCCTTTACCGGACTAAAATTAAAGCGGTTGACGTCCAACTGTTATCGCCACCTAGAGGTCTGGAGTATAAATAAATAAAGGACTACATTTATTATTTAGAGCAAACAAACAAGCAAAAATAAGCATTTTTTTTTAAAATAAATATTGCGCATTATATGATCATACTTTAAACAAAGGATTATTAAATTGCTTAAGAACACATTAATTCTTTTTTAATTATTATTATTTCAACCCAAGCATAATCCAAACTATTTTACATTTCTTTTATTTACTATTTACATTTGTTACGAACACCTCTAGCCATCACATTTCGCCCTTCTCATAGCAGTAACAGTTACAATATCTTATTAAAGTGGTGGTTGGATGTGCATGGGATGTATTAGACAACAGGTCGGTGTGTCAGAAGCAGAAAAAATTGGGTATGCATAAGGATTTGAGTGAATTTGACATGGGCCAGATGGTGATGAAAAGATAAGCTTTTTTATTATATTATTATAAAAGTATTATTATAATATTTATAAATATTATACTAAATTTATTGCTATGCGTTATATATAATATAATATAATATAATATAATATAATATAATATAATATAATATATTTATTGCTATACGATATACATTTTGTATAATAATCGTAGTAATTTAGCATATAAATAAATATTATTTTCTATATTTATTTATATTTTTACAACACAATATTATTCATATTTTATAATATTATGCATATTATATGAATATAATAAACATAATACTGTTTGTAAGTGTGTATAATTATATATATATTTTTTTGGCTGATACTGTTCATACAGTTTGAGCGCCCTCTACTGTTCACCGACTGAAGGAAGTGAAATTCTACTTCCGGACTTTTATTCTGAAACCGGAATTTTGTATGTATTTTGCATGTTGGCTCGCAATACATGTCGAGCTTATTATTATTGTTATAATTATTATTTGTAATATTAAAGTAAGACTTTGTAATCATGTCGAGTGATGATCTTATCGGTCCCGCTTTACCCCCGGGGCTACGAGCGAGCAGAAGTGACGAATCAGACGAAGACGACACGAGTATGTGAAGTTAAACAAGTGCTGTTATTTAAACTGAGCGACGCTGTGACGTCATACGGCTTGAAGCAGGATTTTTAATTGTACTCTTTACTCATGTGCAGTCATAGGTCCAGCTCTGCCTCCGCTTTATAAACGCACAGAGTCCTCGAGTTCCTCCAGTGACCAGGAGCAGGTCGTGTTCAAGAGAGCCAAGTACTCAGGGTCAGGGGACAGGCTGCCTCATAAGTAAGGACTTTAAATCATTATAGATGTTTAATATTATGTCCTGATTGACTAATTCACCATTACTATCTAAAATGCAGGAATAGAGCTCATGATGATGATGATGATGATGAAGATGATGACTTCTTTGGTCCAGCTCTGCCTCCAGGATACCAAAAGCAAGACAGTTCACCTGAAAGGTGAGATGAAATAAACACCCGTAGATAATCAGCGCTGTGAAGAACACCCTTCTTTTTCTTCTTTACTAACTGTAGGTCTCGCTTTCGCTCATCCTCCTGGCTTCAGATTTTCCAGACCATCCTTCCTTAAACCGCTAATGCGTCCTTACCTCATTTTGTCTGGAAATTTTCATCTGCTTTATCCAGCACTCCCACACACTCGATCTTCTCAACGCATTTTTTTTTCCTTTCAGTACCACTTAGCATCTGGTAGAGTTTTGTAAGTTGCGTCATCGCCACCTATAGCATACAAAAATGCAGTTTTTGTTCACGTCAAAGAAAAATATTATCAATTGTGCATGTGTAAATTGTTTCGCTCAGGATTTTGACCCAAATCTATAGTGATAGTTAATAATTAGAACTAATCTGTGGTTTCTGTGAAACGCCGAATAATGGGAAAGGAGGTGTACAGATCATGGATGAACTGCGGGTTATTCCAACAGAACAGCACTGAATGGTTTTTAAGTTGGTGTCCCTCAAGTTCGAGTACTGCTCCCCTTTAATGCACATGCAGAGTGAAGGCTGGCCCGTGTAGTTCAATAGATTTGCAAGTGTAGATCAAATGTGTTGCTGGTTGTGATAGAAAGGTGTCAGAACACAAAGTGCATCACTGTTATGGTGGAAAAAAGTGTGACTTACTCAATATATATATATATATATAAAATATGTTACGCTAAATTGAACCTCACTGAAATGTGTGTATGGCAAAAAATGTATACACACTTCAGGAAAAGATAAGCTTATATAAGTATTATTGTAATATTTATAAATATTATACTTATATTTATAATATTATAATATTATAAATGTATTGCTATACTTTATGTATAATATAATATTTATTGCTATACGCTATACATTTTGTATTATAAATGTAGTAATTTAGCATATAAATATGCTTACATATGCTATGTAAATTTTTACTTTAATTTAAACTTTTCTTGCATCTCTTGTATGTGTAGGCCGCCGGTGCTTGGGCCCGCGCTGCCTCCAGGCTTTAAAAAGCAGCAGCATGATGACGAGGATGAGGACGAGGATGAAAGCAGAGGGGTTCTAGGACCTGCACTTCCTCCTGGGTACAAGGCGGAGTCCTCCAGCAGCGGCGGAGAGGACGAGGACGAGGATGTCTTCGGGCCCTTGCCATCCAGAGGGGATGCTCAGAGCTCCGTCGCACTGGACTTTGAAAGGAGGGCGAAGAGGATGAAGGACAAATTACTGGGACGGGAAGTGAGTGTTCTGCTTCCTGTACTGTTTTGTTAGGAAATAAAACTTCAGATCCAATTAATGAAACTTTTGATCCAATTAATTTGTTGCGTGTGTTTAAGGAAGAGACTGGGAAGCCACAGAGGGAGAGCTGGATGACTGAGCTGCCTCCTGAGCTGCAGCACGTCGGACTGGAAGCACGAACCTTTAAGAAGAGATCCGGACCCGAAAACAAGGACCGGTCCATCTGGACCGACACACCAGCCGACCGGGAGCGCAAAGCCAGGGTGCGTTTATTTCCAGACCATCTGGAAATAAACACTTATTTTACAGCTCAGTCTATTAGAATATCTGGTTTCGCATGTTCACACAGTATTTAAAAAATAAATGAATAAAAAAGGCATGGCAGGGGGTCAAAACTTTTGCAGAAGCCGTATTAGATGCCTAATGAGTTTATATAAAAGTAATCTAAACATTCTTTAGATGTGTAGATATTTGTATTACCAGATTTGATTCAAGTAATGCATATCTGTGCAAAAGTTTATACCCCCGAGTTTGGACTCGGGGGTATAAATGAATTCCTCCTTTAACATTTATTTTATTTTGTTTTCCCCTCCCCAGGTTAAAGATAAAGGTGTGCATTTCGAAAATCCAAAACATTAGGCAAAGATTCAAATAGTTTATTTATTTATTATTATTATTATTTTCTTTTTTTCCTGTGAACTCCTCCGTCTTAAAAAGTCATCATATAGCATTTGACAGATATGTCAAAATATTAGAATAAATGTTATAGCACCTCGTTGTCATGGGGTGTGCAAAAAAATAAACCCACTAAACCTTTATTTCTAACAGTTATAATTCCTGTTATAATCTGCTGTGTGAGAAGTAAACATACTGTAAATCCATTTACCAGTTAAATCAGTCCAGTTTTGTCTTTTACTTTTTCTCTTTAAGGAGCGTCAAGAAGCGAAAGAAAGAGGAGAGAAGGTCAAAGACGACAGCCCACGGATCTCAAAGAAAGATCTGGAAACGGCAGACAAAGTCTCCAAATACAACGTGAGGGATTTTTCTTTTTTTTTTTTTTTAAACATCTATTTCATCCCCTGACCTTCACAAAGACTTTGCACTTTGTTCAAGTCACACTGGGACATGACAATGAAATTTCTGGTGAATTAAAGTGTGACTTTTACAGAAGATTTCACACACAGTATGGTGATGAGACTCTTAGACGTTGTGAAAGTTCCTGGTAGGCCAGGGTTTCAGATGTGAAGCAGGCATGGCTACTTTGATGGTGTCCCAGCACTAGTGAAACACTGGGATAGTGTTTATAAATCATAAATCCCAGTTTGACTTGAACACCGCTCGTAAATTTTGACTCCAAAACCAGGTCTTATCTCATGTATATCATTTTCTAATCGCCGTTTCTCTTCATCAGGATTCCAAGAGAGGTGAATCGCTCCTGAGCATCCACGCCAAGAAAATGAAGAGGAAAGCCGAGGAGGATTCCAACAAGCCGGTGGAGAGGAAGCCCTTCGACCGGGACGCCGACCTGCAGGTCAACCGCTTCGACGAGGCGCAGAAAAAAGCCCTGCTGAAGAAGAGTCAAGAGCTGAACACGCGCTTCTCACACAGCAAAGATCGAATGTTCCTCTGAGGAACTGATTACACTGGGACTGAGAAATATGGTTTAAATAAAAAATAAAAAAACAAGTCAAACTATTTGTGTGTGTAACGTCCCACATTAATAATAAAAAAGAATTATACAATATCCTTAGAAAATCTAGGCCGTACAAAACACAATCCCTGCGATACTGCTGAGCGATTGATTGCGCTGATATCTTTTGGTTATATTTCAGTCCCTGAAATGAGTCCCTGTCTCCCAGACATTTTCCTTACAAGGCAACACAAGCGGAGAGTGTTTACAGGGTCTCGGGTTGGTTGAAGAACAGTTAAAAATTTATTAATTGCTTTTATTTTAACCAGGGACTGAAAATGTTACACACGACACCTTTAAAAACAGTAACATACAGGAAATCATGCAGTAATGATTGATAGAATTATTATCAATTATATTGATAGAATTTCAGAATAACTGGACTAGATCACCCTGCACAGTCACATAAAGGTGTAAGCTTATTATTATTGTTATTATTAAATGGTGTGAGGGGGAAACATCTCCTGTTCAGTTATTTCCTCTTTTTGTAATAGAATGTACATCATTAAAAATACTGTGCAGGAAAAATATATTTTTCCAGTTACATTAGTGTGATATTGTACAGGAATCCTGTTTTTCTTTTTTTTCTTTTTTTTTATTAATAAATGAATGTCAAATATTTTGTGTGTTTGTTTACTGTGCTGTACATCCTTGCCTTTTGTTAAGATAAATAAAAATGTTACAAAGAATTTGGATCTTTTCTTCCAGTTTATGTATGTAGTCTTTTATATGTTCTTCTAACTAATAGTAATAACTAGAGAGGTACATTTTCTGAAGAAAATGTGAGTGATGCTTGCTATAGCAAACCTCGGGCCCGCCCATATCTCTATGACCATGGGATATACAGTGAGGATCAGTTTCAAAGCTTCTATGGAAATTACCATAGCCGGGAATGCAACTGTGAGCACTTCTTTCAATAGGGAGTACCACCCCCTTATATGACAATGGGGCAAATTTGGGCACCACTTGCGCCCCTGGGGTACAACTTATATACCCTCTTGTGGGGTATGTTCTGGCACAGCTTGCAAACCTCTTCAAATGTGGATATTTTTTATTAAATTCTTGCTCTGTGCCAGAATCCGTCAATCTGTTGGTGGTGTGTGAGGGCCTCTTTTAAAAAAAAAAAAAGTGACAAAATATTACCTTCTGAAGACAAAAGTTTAACTTTTTAAAGAACTTATTGGTTAATGGGTATTTTTTAATTTATAATTGACATGTATAGTGGAAATTTAATGTAACACTCGCACTGTGAGAATGAGTTCATTTGAACTTCTTTTAACTGTTAAGGTTACAGTCCTAACTCAGGTCGCTTAGGACTACCCCCTGCTTTCTCGCACTACAAATCTACAGAGCAAGAAACAGATATGTAATTAGTGACAATTACCTTATTAGTAAAGAAAAAAAAATAGCA
>JAQQZT010000010.1:5791041-5801620 GCA_030068275.1 Clarias platycephalus | reverse complement strand
TACACAAAAACTATCTCTGTAAATAACCCAGAAAAATGACCCAACAGCGGCAACCCAGCGTTTGGGTAGAAAAAACACCCCAGCGTTTTTTAGAGTGTAACAACTCATATGTCTTGCTGACGTTCATAAGGAGGTTGTTCCTCTGACACCAGTTCTCCAGGTTTTTAATCTCCTCCAGGTAGGCCATCTCGTTGTCGTCGCCACGACAGTGTCGTCAACAAACTTGATAATGGTTGTGGAGTTGGTAATGGCCATGTTGTGCTACTTCTACTTCCTGCTACGTCTATCTGCAGTCACATCATCAGCAAACACCATGTGCAGCAAACGAGAACTGACCAACCACGTTTAATCTGACTTGAGTGTTTCCAGTGGTTTTATATCTTGAGGTACATCTTCTGTATTTATATTCATGAAGGTGTCATTTGATTGGACTTCTTTATCAAGGAACCGCTTCTACAATCATCCACTTTAGTTGTCTCTTGTAGGTTTCAAAGTCTTTTGATGTAACCGATTTCCTTCTTTTTAAGAAAGCACCAAATTGTTGATTTTATTTATTTTTGTATTATTTTAATTGTGAAACAAATTAATTAAAATATATAAACCGATTAAACAGTTCCTTCCTGTAGAACCTTAAGATCTTTGACTCGGGGGCACCACAGACATGAGACAAGGTCTTATGGGAAAAGGGTAGTTTTATTTGGAAAATGAGGAAAGATGGGGAATTTAAGGAGAGCGGAAGGGAAGAAAGAGAGGAAAAGAGTGAGGTTATATATTTTTTTGTATCCGTGTCGGAAGCAGTGTCCAGCTGACATGCACCCCCCATCCCACCCCCCCTCTCAGTCCACCTTTGTTGCAGTCCCAGGCAGAAGTAAAACATGACACAGCCGAAGACTGACTCTAAACAAAACTGAAAGTGAAGAAAACATTTGGGCGAATTCGCCTGTCACGACAGAATTTACAAAATTTGGCAGACAAATGATGTACCTTTATCTAGAACGATTTACATTTTTAGCTCGTTATACATGTGAGCAGTTGAGGCTTAAGGGCTTTGCTCAAGGGTCCAACAGTGGTAACTTAGTGGTCATGGGGTTTGAAGCTGGGACCTTACGAAGCTTAGTCCAAATACCCCTGACCCCTATCCACCCCTATTGTCATGGAGTGTAGCCAAGGCAGGATTGCTGTTATAATAGAAAAATCCCCTAACATTGTGTTCTCACACACACACACACACACACACACACACACACACACACGAATCTCTTTATTGGGCCCAGATGTCTTCCAGTGATGAGAAGTTTGGATCATTTTAGTGATGTGGTTTAGTGACTCTCGTTCATCAAAATGAACAACTCATTTTTTGAGTCATTTAGTTCATTTTGTTCTTTTGATCAGAAATAAAATGTTGCATTTTCAATTAACAGACCCCGCAATTAACAGACCCCACCCCAACATGTCTACATAGACAAATTTTGGCTATAGTTCTAGGAATTAAAATATTACAATGCAGCTAAGAACATATTATGATAAACAGAATGAGCAGCTCACCTCTCATATCTTCTGGTCGAGTCGTTCGTTCTTTTGTCACGTGACCCCTATAGACGCTTTGCAGTGCAATATCGCTCATGACAACGCTTCCCTTGTAATGCACTGCATAGCATCTATGGGAGATACGTGACGAAAGAATGAATGACTCGGACTAGAAGACTCATGAGATGAACCGCCCAATTCTGTTTTCTGTACATAACCCACGGAGGTTTTGTGATGTTTTCCGCATGCTTCTCTGCAGCAAGAACTGTCAGGAGAGAAGGAAAAATTAATACGGCAAAATACCATAACATTCTTTAGATAAAACTGCTGCTTTCTGCCAGAAAGTTGTCAAGGGGAAGTTGCACTGAATAAATACAGTTGGATAAAACAGAAACTGTGTCTTCATGCTGCAAAGCAACAAAATGTGATTCTTTTTATAAACTCTGTATATGACAATAAACACTTTGAAACTTTGAACATTAAACCTTATGGGGCCTAGCAGGAAAAGAGTTCAAGGTTGTTGATCTGGCCTTCAAATTCCCCAGATCTCAATCCCACTGAGAATCCATGGAATGTGCCGGACAAACAAGTCTGCCCCATGGAGGCCACACCCTGGACCCCACAGAGCCATAATACTCCAAAGGATCCCCTGCTAACACCCCGGTGCCAGACAACACAGCACACCTCCTGAGGTCTTGTGGAATCATGCCCCGAGGGGCCAGGGCCTACCCAGTGGCACACGGGGAACTTCCACGTTATTATGCAAATTGTGTTGCGTTTTACTGTTATCGTGTATAATCATGCATAAGTCCTATACTGTTATCTTATTGTTGAAAAAGTAAACAATCTGCTTTTTTATTTTTTTTATTTTACTCCCTCACTGTTTCCAGTAACTCATCAGTTCCACTCTTTCAGTTCTGCATTCTAACTTTGCTTTTTGTCCCCCTCACTTGGTCTCCAGTTATCCGGAGTTGGGACTGTGGTCATTGGAGTTTTGGTCGAAATTAACAGGAAGCCTGTACTTGGAGCGCTGGGTAACATTAAAGATATTCCCCCAGAGTTAATGCATCTGGCTAATGCTGGCTACTTGCTGATCGCTATTGGGGCCATACTTACCATCATGGGCTTCCTGGGCTGCTGCGGAGCCTGCTGTGAGCTAAAGTGCATGCTTATGACTGTGAGTGACCCCTGATCTCGGCTTCTAGAAAAAAAAATTGCTTCTTATCCCAAATGTAGACATAAAAACCGGGATATAGTTTGTGTCTGATGCTTGGGACTGGAGCTACCAAGCAAATTATGTTGACAAAAACTGTATTTTACTTATTTTGTAATTTATTATTTTAATTAATTTGAATGACATCTTAAATTAACCATTTGTAACAGAGATATTCTTAATTTTAAAATATAATCTCAAACTGCGCAAAAATAGCATGTCTTAGCTAGTCGTCCAAGATGGCCTCATAATATTTAAGCATTCAGTTATATAGGAAAATTTTTATATATATTATATTTGAGTGACACCAAACATATAGCACCTTGTGTGATCAGCGACATTTGCGGTTAGGAAGTAATTTTTTCTTCACCAAAGTATTCCTTTACTAAATATATATTTTACTAACTCTGTTATGGTGTTACAGTTCTTCATCATCATCTTAATCATGTTTGTCGTGGAGGTGGTGGCAGCAATACTCCTTCTGTTTTACGAGCCTAAGGTAAGAGCAGTGATCCTGAACATTCAAGTGCAGTAGAATTTTATGTACAGTATTATGTCAGCCAGTTAAAACTCATATCCTGATCAGTTGTCTTAGATGGATATTCAGAGAGACCTGCTTGTAAAAAAAAAAAAAGAAAAGAAAAGAAAGAAAAAAGACTTATTGATCGTCCGCTTGCGCAGCTTTTATACTGGGTCCAGTAGGATCTGAGAAGATCCCAGAAGAAGCAAACCTCTACTTTTGATCACATGCTGCATCATATACTTTGTCTTTAAAAAAAATGAATAACTTATGATTTGGGACATTTTATGGAAAAACATGAAAATTAACTAGCATGTGCAACAGCATAACATTTTATAAGATGTTCTTGGTAAGAACTGGGAAATGTTCTGTGACTTCTACTTCCTTTCCTAAAAATTCACAGTAATAATGCATGCTTCACATATTTCTCAGCAAAGTGCGGACTCAGTGCTGACCTAAGCGTTAAAATTCATGGGTTGTTTTTTTATTTTGGTGGAGGTGCAATTGGGTTGTTCTTAGACCTTGGACAGTTAAGAACCTCTTAGCCAAGACAGGCAGAAATTACCTTCCTTTATTTCAACAAATCTGAGCAGTTAATTGCTACATACAGTGACCAGACTAACGGACATAAACATTCTGAAACAGTGGGATGAAGTTGTGTTTGTGACGGTTAACTCGGACTCTCTCAACGGTTTACTTTGTTTCCTCAGGCGCAGAAACTGCTGGATAAACTACGTGAAAAAGTCGCTCAGAGCATCAAGCAGAAATACGGGAAAGACGACATCATCACTAAAGCGTGGAACGAGACGATGAGTCTGGTACATCACTTTACACTGCTGGGTTTTGGGCTGGACTGTTTTTGGGCTACAGACTAGTTTACATTATTATCATCAACAGGATGACACATGCATTTCACACAGCAACATAACGCTTAATATTACTGTATTATACATACAATTGTAATATTGTTGATTCCTGAACTAAAGTGCCAGTGTGTGTTTGTGCGCTTGTAGATGAAATGCTGTGGATACAATAACTACACCGACTTCACTGACTCCCAGTATGTAAACAACACCTCCCTGTACCCCCAGTCCTGCTGCTCGAAAACAAATGACAAGTGTGATCGCGGAAAAGCACAATCAGAGGTATTCGTCCCGAGTCCACTCCAGCAGTCTGATCACAAACCTTTTAATATGCCTTTAGATTTACCACAAGCAGTTTCAAGGATTTTCCTACTTCTAAAACCAAAACTAATCCATCAAATTTTTAAAAAACGTTTTTGGCAGCATGTGATCGGGTGTTTCGACGCTGTGGTGACGTGGATAAAGAAGAACTCTGCTTTGATTGGCGGCGTGGCTATTTGTGTCGTTGCTATAGAGGTAATGGAACCTTTACACAACATTGGACATATTTTAAAATTAATACATTCACAGAAAATAAATATACACAAACACTGGATTAGAAAATAGCATATTGTCCATTTACTTATATGAAAAAAAATAATAATAAAAAAATATTAATAATAAATAAAAAATTTTTTATTATATATATATATATATATATACACACACACACACACACACAGTAAATATATTATGGTACTTTTGTGTCTCTTTTAACAGGTCGCTGCAATGATCGTGTCCCTTGTGCTGTACAAGAAGTAAACCCGGAAACTTGCAGGTGTAAGCGCTGCATGCTGAAACGTTAGACGTCTTACGGGATACGACAATACAATTTGTGTACAGAACTTTTTTTTTTTTTTTTTTTTTACATATTTTATAATCTTGTACGTTTTATTAATAACTTTCTAAACATAAAACCTCCTCATCAAAATGCAAATATGAGCTACTGAGTACAGAAGATATATTTTGTATAATTATAGGTTTGTTTACTCAAGTACAGAATAGCTTTGTTATTGTTGGCATTTCCATATTTATTTTTTCTAAGCAACAATAGCATTTGTTCATTTACGAGAGGGATGTGATTTTTTACAGAGCCGTTTCACAGGAAGTGGTCTGATCAAGCTAAAATTTGGTATATATGTTAGTTTGTATGTGAATATTTACTGATGACTGGATTATTTGAAAGCGTACGGTAGCTGGCAGCTATAGATTCTACAGTTTCTTTAGAAACCCCTGATGGATTTCCTTTGCATATAGTTTAATTGCTTGGCTGCATGTCAGTTTAGCATGCTTCATACAATTAACACAGACCAGCCTAATGAGTTTGGGGAGACACACATGAAGACAACCAACCGCCAATTATTCAAAGTGCTGATGATCATACATGGAGGAAAGTGGCATCTGCCCTCTTCTGCATACACAACCTCAGCAGCAACCTCATTTTCCCTCGTCTGTACCAACCACTCAGCACCACTAATCACCGGCCTGATCATCAGTCAATCAGATGTTTTTTTATGCTTGAATGATTCATAGGTCACTGTCTGTCTTGATAAACAAACACATTCTTATGAAACTGCTCAGATACAGGGACTGGACTGAAAATGAGAGACGAAAAAGTCCTTCAGGAAGCCCGGAGAACTTTGGAAGTAAAACATGACTCTTCCAACTAAAATCATGCTTACAGAACGGCACTAAAAGTATTTGTTCATAAAATCACTTGCTGTTGGTACGTCTAGGCCTCAGACGTATTTAGAATGGTTTCTCTTTACCCACACTCATTTCCTGTTTGCATGACATAAACATCACAATGCGTCAATGGATTACAACGACATTTGGTATTTTCACCCTACCTTGACCTTTGTTGATGTATGAGGATTTTCTGTGTTTAACCCTGACCCTGTCTTGTTTGCTAATAAACTTTTGCATATGCATTCATATAAGACCTAGAGAGTGCCGCTGTTTGTTACAGTTCTAATTATAATGGAAAAATAAAAAAAATAAAAAAACACACAAAGGAATACAAAGTTGGAAATAATTCTTCTGAGTTAAATTAATCAATTAATTTTTAATGCAGTTTTCAAAGAAATTGAGCAATTTTAGACACGTCGCATGAATCATCATTTAAAATGACCATATAGCAGTAATGCACGATGCACTGGAGTGGGCGTGTCACCTGCTCTAGAAGATGGAGGAGGTCCGTTTAAAATACAGGAACTGAAAATAGCCATTATGAAATCATCGATTTCAATACTGTCATCTGCTTTTTAAAGTTGTTTCCTCTTATAAATCTAGTTCTTAGAAGACAGTCTGATTAAAAAAAAAAATTTGTGAAATGTGACAGACATTTGATACTACTTTAAATGTGCACAGATGTGATGATAAAAACAAGCAACACCACCAATCATGCATAGCGGCAACTGTACATACAAGCTGTAACAGTTGCTCAAGTCTAGGCTCAGCAACGTTATGTGGCAATAAAATAAAGGTCAGCTGATGACCTGAATGTAGTGAATGACCAGAGTATCACATCTATGGAGTTTTTTTCCCCCCGTCCCTAATGGACTGATGGGTCTGTGAGCATAAGGAATCATTCTCACACATGAACTGGCCATCCAGTTGAGGAGCGAAATTAAAGCTAAAGGCCTTTTGATGAAAGCGACGGTAGTTTTTTGGGAGGCAAGCAGATGAAATTAATTTTAACATTTTCTAATTATAAATTATCACTGTAGAGGTGTTTCATCATATATATCAAAGAAACAGTTGAAAAGCTTCATAGAGTCTACAGACCAGTGTTATTGCATCATAAAATATAAGATCCAATCATGATCCCGTATGCAAATTGAGGTTGTAATGCAACAACACTTAACCAGGAGAAGCATTATTTATCTTATCAATAATACCGAATTGGATTGTAACTGGATTATGGACTTTTTCATGGACAGACCAAAGGTGGGGATGATGGAAGAAAAGGTCTCTGCGGAGCTTACAATTAGCACAAGAACACTACAGGACTGTTGCCTCAGTCCCATAATCTATATCCTATACACCCAACTGCGTCGCCACCCACAAAAACACTGTAATCCTTAAATACAGAGATGATACAACCATCCGGGGCTTTATCAAGAATGGGGACAAGTCAGATTACAGGAAACTGGTCAAAAACATTCTTCTCCATGGAGAGGAAGCGACCTCCTCAACATATACAAGATCAAATAAATAATCATGACTTCAGAAGGAAGCCCCACCCTCTGCTGACTCTCATCAAAAAAAGACTGAGGTGGAGAGGGCTGACAGTCACCTGATTCTGAGCTTGACCAAAAACACTGTTGAAAGGAGACCACCAATGGCTGCACTTCCCCACTGGACACGCCCCCTCATCCATCACCTAATGAGGACTTATAAAGAGCATCCTCACATGTGGTATTACAAAGTTTGCAGAGAGGATCATTGGATCCGTCCTCCACTCCATGGACACTTTATACAACAACGCAACAGGAATAAATTACATAGTATCCTCAGGGACACACACACACAGCACCCAGCTCAATCTCTACTCAGACAAACTGCAGACAGGACAAGAATCTCACACAAAGCATGTTCATCTAGAACAGCATTTTTTGTCCAGCCACAGTCAGACTGATGGCAAAAGAAACAAGGGGAAGAAAAGAGCATGTCTGTCCCAGTCATATAGAGACATGTCTGTCTCCGTCATATAGTTTTTATTTCCGTCATATAGAGACCTACTGCTATAATCATTGTACATATACAGTATGTGGCATAAGATTGAGCTTACTATCCTTCACCTAATTATTATCAAAGAACAAAGTGCAATATAAAAATTATGATATCAAATGTGCTGTGAAACCTTCAAGACTAAGTGCAGTTTGGAAATTTGAAGAAGTGCAATAGTTTGATATTTGTGGATCATGTTTAAAACATAAGACAGTACACTACAGTACTAGATAATGTTATAATGTGTTATAATCTGATAAATCCTTCTACTATTTATTCTTTTGTTCTCATTTTTTTAATCACTGACTCAGAGGGCTTCTGTACAAAAGATTCCAATGCACTCATACTTTTTGTTTGTGTACAAATGTCAAAATCTCTTGACTCTTGAAATAATTGTTGGCCCTTGGGGGCCCCCTACTGGCCGCAAGCAGTTGCAGCTGGAGGTGATGTTTCCAAGTGGCAGATTTATGGCTTGATCAGGAAGGAACATGTAGACACTTGCTTAAATGGTATGATTGTTTTTACTTTACGCTGAGATTGCACAAAAGAATGCAAATTGAGAATTTTTTTTTGTGAATTTAGAAATTTATTACTTCATAATAAATACCAAAAATATATATATTTATACATACAAAATAAAAATGAAAAAATTTTTCCATTATACTTAATACATATGATTTGAATAATACTTTGCTATAAAAAGTGCTGTAACTTGATTGTTGATGATTAGTTGGATTATGTGATGAAATTAAATCGATATCTCAGATCAAGATAAAATGACCAGTACTTCGGCTATACTGTATTCCACCTCACTCATTGGTGAAAGACGGAAAGTCATTCCTCTGCCTCGTTGGACAAACAGTGGACGTCTGAGCCCACGCTGATGCTGCGCCGGGACCGTTTGTGTCCCTCAGAAGGCCACTGTGGTGCTTCAGGAAATGACAAAACTGTCAAGCTCGTTACACCAGACAACGCATTTCCGTTAGATGAATACAGGGTGGTCTGGTCTCCAATTGTCTGGAAAGCGATAAAGTCGGGTGTGGAGCGGTTGATGTTGGTTGAATGTTGGAATGGAAGCCTTGGCTTTATTTCCTGCTCCAGCACATGCATTACAGGTGGAGTTACGTTCAGCATCGTCGACTCGTTCTCATTGTTATCTTTCTTCAGCCCATCTTCTTCATGTCCTTGGCTCGGGTTGAACTCCTTCCTGGTTGGAGGCACATGAGTGCTGGAGGTTCCTCCACAGCTGCAGATGGTGCTCTGGGTGTCGTTTCCGAAACCCGACAGCAGCGATTCTTCCAGTCCCTCGTACCGCCCGGCGTATCTTTCTTCATCCAGCTCCTCTTCATCTGAGTAGGAGTCAGGGACGACCAAAGGCGTCAATCGCTGCAGCTGAGCAGTGGTTCTGCGAAAGGCTCCGCCCACAATGCTGGAGGGAGAAGGAGCCGAGCTAAGGAGTCGGTTGAACAAAGTGAGGTTGTGGTGGGGACTCCCGGATTCTTCCAACTTCTCGGAGATGTCTTCCAGAGGCTGGAAGTGCATCTCGTCCTTAGGAATTCTGAAGTTCGGAAAAATTGGTTTCACGTAACTGTCGGGAACTAAGAGAAGTGTAAAAACCACTAGAGAGTGAGAGCCATCGTCTCCAGATAACAGATGCTCAAAGCATGTTCTGCAAATTTAAATCACGAGGTTTATAGTTTATGTTTAACTCTGTCGTTTTTATCTCTGCTTCTAACTCATTTTAGTGACAGAATGATAATTAATTTTGCATGAAAAATATAGATACCTCAACAATTGGTCACTTTTGACGTTAGTTTGAGAACAGTGTGATCTATTATAGCGCTCGAAGTGTGTAGTGAGGCACCTACGCCATGTCAAAGGTGGAGCCCTGGAAGGAGGGTTTGCGGAGGACGAACAGCGTTGCGGCGGTGTAGGGGGGCCGAGGGTTCGTGTCATTCCAGTAGCGATCCCTCTCCATTTTGGGCAGATCGCCGTACATCTCATCTACTGCCATCATCGATACCTGGAGAGTGGAGTGTAATTCAGTAAACATTTTATACAGAGTCTCTTAATTGTGCACTGATTATTTCGATCTGCTTGAAATGATTTTTGAAAAGAAGTGTCTCATGAAAAACTCAAACATATGAATGAATATATAAAGTGAAAAATAAATAATGCATAAAGGAAACGGATGAATGAGTTAATGGACGGATTGATGGATAGATGAATGAATGAGAGAATGGATAGATGACACACCTGGAAGTTCCTGTCTATGAGCCAGTTGGTTTCAAAATCATCGTCATCCTCACCGAACGGATTAATCAGCTGCTCTGCCACCTACATTTACAAACAAATAAACTGAGAAGATATTTGTATGAGCAATGACATTTGCAGGAATTTTAATGCGACTCAGAAGCAATTACGGAACAAGACATTGTGCTGTTATAGAAAAATAATAAATATGGGATAGTGTGATGTGATCGAACATCCAGTAACCACCCTAAAGATGATGATCTTTACGACAGTTTGCCAATGCTAAGAGCACATTTATTAACTCACTAATTCACAATTAATTAATTTATTTTCTGACTTATTGTTACATACAGACAAAGTAATGAATTACATTTACTCGCATTACTGTAATTAAGTAGATTTTTTGTGTACTTCTACTTTTTAAAGTAGTTT
>JAQQZT010000010.1:5777015-5787497 GCA_030068275.1 Clarias platycephalus | reverse complement strand
AAAAGTAGAAGTACACAAAAAATCTACTTAATTACAGTAATGCGAGTAAATGTAATTCATTACTTTCCACCTCTGATGGTCAGTCCAGGCCTGCTCCTAACCACTTATCCCCAAATTCCGAGCCAATCCATCCCAAATTACGAACCAATTATAAACTCCCACTCTATCCCAAATTTCCAAACAATACCAAATTCCCAGTGTTACCCAAACTGCTACTCTATCCCAAATTCCCCAAACAATCATAAATTCCCACTCTATTCCAAATTCCCAACCAATCCCAAACTACCACACTAGCCCATATTCTTACTCCATCCCAAATTCCTAACCACCCAATTGCAAATTCACAACAAATCATAAAATCCCACTCTAACCCACGTTCCAACTCTATTCTCCATTCCCAACCACTCTGTCTCAAATTCCCAACCATGCTATCCCATATTTCCAAACACTCCTATTCCTAACCATGGTGCCTTGAATTTCCCATAATAATTTTAGGCAGTTTTAATGGGTTTCAAATCAATTAAATTGTATTTGTACAGTACTTTTAACAATGGGCATTATCGCAAACAGTATTACAGAAATAGAGAATTATGGATATAAATTAGAATAATGTAAGGAATTGGAAGGAGGCTTGCTCTAGTTGTTTTCCTCTAAAAGCACAATAAGAAGAATTCATATTACACATATTGTCTAAACATAATAAAAAAATAATAATAAAAATAAAAACCAATATCTGTCCAAGATAGTCTTGGACACGGCTGATGCAGACAGCTGGACACTAGTCCAGTACTGAAATTCCTACAAAAGTGGACTTCAAATTAACTTAAGCATCTCCTGATATGCTGAACTTCCAGCCTCCTAACACACAGTTTGACTGCAGATCAATCCCTCGTATATATCTATCTGTTATCACCCAAATGCTGATGGGTTCCCTGTTGAGTCAAGATTTCTTGAGGAGTTTTTTTCCCCCTAGCCACCGTTGCCCTCGGCTCACTCATCAGGGGAAATCTGATCATTTTGTGTTTTGCATATTTTCTTACACATTTCATATTCTGTAAGGCTGCTTTGCGACCATGGCCACTGTTACAAGCACTGTATGAATAAAATGTAATTGAATATCTTTGAAGAAAATATTCAAAATGAATGCACTCATTATAAAACACACGTGATACGTACCACAAATTATAAAATGTTATAAAATAACTTAGTATTAGTAATAATATTAGTAATAGTTTTCCAGGTAGTAATGTAAAAATGTATACAATAGTTCTACAGACTTACCACGCATGCGCAGTCAAAAAAGTACTTTTATTAAAGACTGGCGTGGATAAAAGAAACTGACGCGTTCTTTGAAAAAAAAAAAAAAAAAAAACTTTTGAAGATGAAAGGATTAGGATCAAACAAAGCGCAGTCGTTGATTTAAACGCCGGTACAAACAATAAGCACGCGACAGACGGTTCTAAAACAGGAACTACGTCTGCATGAAATCCTTCACGTGAGTTGTTAAAACAATGTTAGTAAGAACTTCAAAGTAGGCTTTGATGGATAGATTAACGCATCCAGTCCATGATGATATTAGAAGCCACACACCTGTACGTGATGCTGATGGCGGTGTACATGGCGAAAAACGCCAGGAACTCCTTGTAGAGGACTTTATAGATGCTCCCCTTCCAGGCCAGCAGCAGCTTGGAGAAGCCGCAGAATCGCGCTTTGGCCACCCGGGCCGTGTAGGTCACCGTCATCTCGGGCTTCACAGCTTCCACCTGGACTTCTGCAGCGAGGAAACCCTGTCTCAAGTGCTGACACTATTGTGCAGGTTTTATAAGGTTTACTCAGACAGATAGACCCCAAAACTGTGCCAAGTCTGAGAAGAACAAACCACACACACAAATAAAATAGATGTGTCCAGACTGTTTTTTTGGCTTTTGGATCTGACTCTTATCCAGGAGCTGTGGGATTAAATCTTCATTAGGAGGAGCTCATTAATAAGGAGTCCCTGCTGCTCAGAGCACTGACTCATTCTCTTCATCATTGAGATGTTGGATATGATTCTGTGAATCAAACATATAACTATTTATAATAAATGCAGTTCAAAGTGATTAACAGAAATTTAAAAAAGGAATTAAAAATAAATACAAATACTAAAATTACTTTTCACTAAGGATTGGTTTCCTTATTATTGTTCATCCACAATAATCAAATCAAACGAGTCAGTTTAAAGAGTCATTTAAAATGAACCGATTACTTTGTATTCCTTTATGACTGGCCCACTTGTTCTTTTAGGGCTTATAAATATATTGTTTATAGAGGACATACAGATTAATCCACTTGTTCTTTTAGGGCTTATAAATATATTGTTTATAGAGGACATACAGATTAATCCACTTGTTCTTTTAGGGCTTATAAATATATTGTTTATAGAGGACATACAGATTAATCCACTTGTTCTTTTAGGGCTTATAAATATATTGTTTATAGAGGAGATACAGATTAATCCATGATACGACAGTTCAAGCTTATTGAATGTGATTTGATGATGCCGTGCAGTGAAAAACACACACACACACCCAAATCAACAATATTGTCTGTTCATTATCTCCATAAAAATCATTTTGAATATCATTTGAAGCTTTTAGGGTTTTTTTTCCTGGAAATCTTCACCCTCACTGACGTTTCTGAAGTAACACACTGTTCTGACACTGCAGGGTCTCTTGTTTGTACAGATTACGATCACAGGATGAAAGGTGGCCTCTGCTGCCCCAGTCACTTCACATTTCTCATTGAAGCTTCTCCTACCAAACCTTTTAATTTAGCCAGCAAAGCGTGTGCTTTGGAAATGTTGGTGCACCTTCAAACAGGTGAAATAAAAGATTTTACTTAATTGTGAATGTTTAAATCTCTGGAATGATTTACCATTTACAACATATTGTATAGACAATAGATTTTTATATATGAATGTTCTTCTGATTTATATATAACAAAAAAAATAATAATAATTCTAGAGCTAGATCCAAATCTTTACATCCAGCATTATTTCTCCTGGTCAGTTAGTGATGCAAGACCTATATTTGCATGATGTAACCTGACTGTTTCATGACACAATAACAAATTCTTGTCATGGTTAGCACTTCCAGGGTCGAGGGTTCGATTTCCATTTAGGGTCTGTGCGTGCGTATGTTCTCCTCATGCTTGGCGGCCTTCCTCCGGGTTCTGTGGTTTCCTCCCACAGTCCAAAGACATGCAGATTAGGTTAAGTGGCATTCCCAAAATGCCCGTAGTGTGTTTGTGCATTTCCTTTCCAGGATAGGGTGAACAGATGATGAATGAATGCCTACTAAGTGTTTTTAGCTCATGTTTTGGCTGCATCATTATCACTGAGCAGAAAGTTAGCTACTTTCGTTCCATGTTTACTTTACGTTAATACTGTTGGATTAAACAGTGTGTGCAGTTAAACATAAAGAACAGCTAAGTTATATAGGAAAAAGAAGCTTAATTGAAAAGCTTCAATGGAAAAAAATGGAACAAAAATGCCATTCAATAAATTTCTCTGTGTATTAAGAACATGGTTGGTGGGTGAAATATTACCTAAGTCACAGGTGATGGCTCGTTAACGCTTATTATTGAAATTACCTGTTTTTTTATTTTTATTTGTTGAAGCTCTTTAAAATAAAATAAAAAAATTAAGAGAGAGAAAAATGGAGCAGGTAAAACATTCTTCTTTACTATATGCTTCAGTAGAATTCAAAGAAACATCCTGATGCAGTCAAATGCAACTCAAGAGAAATACTGTCAGCATTATCCTGAACAATTAACTGCCAAGATTACAGAGTTTGTACACAAGTTACAAATAGAAATTTTTCACTGAGAGAAAAACGTAACACCGTAAAACGTAAAATAATACCATGAAGTAACACAAGCTTTGTAAAGATGTTTACTGCAAACTGTACGTGTATAGTGATTAGACGTATGTCACTTTCTCCCAAAGTGACCTCCACCTGCTTCATCTGGGACCTAAAACACTTACACACCGTCGTTACTGTTAACATGATCGCTGAGTGAAAAGTTGAAGCTTTCCTCAGCCTAAATAAATAAGTACAACATAAAGCTGACGTTTTGATCTTTTTCACCATTTAAGTTGTCCACAATTTTTTTATTTATTTATATTTTTGAACTGGACCTACATACTGTAGCTGAACAGCCAACCTCGACTAAAATTTTAACCACCGACCCTGTAATCTCATTCCTAAATAAAAAAAATAATTAAAGTGGTTGCTTTTTCACGCAAGTACCAATTGAAACTCGAAAGGCGGGGTCGAGTGAACTCAAACTAGCGGCTAAAGATGGTGTAAAACACCAGACAGATGGAAAAAACTTGCATGTGGTTTGAAATAAACTTCATCGCTTTATCGTAGTTGTAGGATCAAACTGGGTGGAGAAAACCTCTGCAGAAGTTAAGATGACCTGTAGCTTGAACAATAGGGGCACACAGATTCCTAACACACCCCGACCGCCAAGATTGTGTGATGTAACGATATTACCGTCGCTAAGGAATATTACATCGGCAAAATCTCCAGTGACGCTTACCTTTATGTATATAAGTTAATCTAACCTGCCATCTGTTACAAGACTTACATGATCAGAACAAACACCATGCTAGTGTTAAAGAGGAAATGATTATACTACAGGTGCACTGCATTATGGGTTGTTTAGTTTGGTGTGGGGAAGTAGAAGCTGTGATTGTCCTCAGAGAATACTAGCACAATTTACAGTAGCTCTCAAAACCTGACAAAAGTGCGCTCTTTTCTTCTCCTCGAGGAAAAAGCGGACGAGTCGTTTGAACCAGGTAACAAACAAACAAAAAAACACGCGCCTTTCTTTAAGCCCCGCCCCATTCCGTTCCCAGGAGCTCTCTCGGCTCGTGCGGAGATGCTCGCACTGCTCTCGGTCACAGTGAATAGAGAACGCTTCGAACCCATAACTATCAGCCGAGGACATGTTCAACATTGGTGGTAGTTAAGGATGGGATTGAACAAAGAGGGACAAAAAGTTAGAATATGGACTTTTGTTTTGTTCTTTTCCGTTCATCACAGTGAAAACGTCCAAAATGAAAAAAATCCATAATTGTTCCTGCCTTTGTTTTCCAGGTGATTGAATCCCTCACCATGACATAATGACAATTGAGTCATTTAAAGTGTTCTATTTATTGTGTAGTATTGAATTCCACATATTCCATTGTCTTATTTAAATTATATTATAAATAAACTGAAACCAGTAGAATAGCTTGTGCTCGACTAAAGAGCAAAAATTTTTCATTCCTTAACTAACATCACGGGCTCACACACAAGCTGAAACGAATAAATTGAAACACTGTACCAAATTTTTTTAGATAAAACACACGTCATTCAGTGTGTATTTGGCGAGTCAATCACAGCTTTTTATTAGTAAGCAGCGAGGGCAGACATTTCTTAAAAATGCAGAAATTCTGATATTTATAAAGAGACAGTCCTCTCATCATCCAGAGTGTGTGGAGCGGTGAGGTTAAACACCTCGGCCGGAACTGGGAACCGCTCTTTATTTGTGATAATGGTTTTACCCTTTTTTACTCTCTGCAGACTAAAGGCCGAGCTTTTTAAACACTTCTGCTATAAGTGGGCGAGTGAGGGTCGGCTTACGAGTGGTTCGGATAACCTTTGTCTTGACCGGGCGAATAAGGTTTGTTGTATTAAAGCTTTTGGCAGACGTTCCTCCCACATGGTTTTGCTTTAGGAATAAACCTTTTCCAATCTGACATCTTTTAAAGAGACTTGGTAATATTTCCAGAATGTATTCTCCGTCATCACGATAGTATCGGGTCTATATGAGAGATGGCCGATCTGTAAAAATAAAGATCCGATAGATCGGAGCACCCTTAGTGGAAACGGTTATTGCGCAGGGATCACACATCATTCTAAGCAGACGTTCCCTCTACAAGCTTACTTGTCGAAACTGTAAAAAAAACATGTCTGTTCTGAGAGACGAATAACCAGAGAGGCTTCTGAATGAGGGTCAGATTCTAAACAAAGAAAAAAAAGTTCATTCGCAATCAAAGATCAGACACACTTTTTTCAAGCAATTTTTTTTTTTACACAGTATTTCCCATCACACAATAAAATAACATCTCAACGGTATCCAACTGGATTGAAATAAGGAATGGCGGTGAGTAAAATAAACCGCTTCTGTGTGAGAAACGAGGCAGAGAAATATATAGAGAGAGAAAGATAGATAGGGAGAGAAGAACACGCTCACAAGGAGGCGCAGGCGTATGTAGAAGCGTTCCAGATCTGATGATGATGAGTATGGTGATGAAGATGTGGGGGTTAATGGACCAGAGAGCGTTGACCATAGGGTGTGTAGATGTGTGTCTGTGTGTTTTTAAGGGAAGGTAAGTCACTTGTTGGGGGGATTGTAGGGCTCCAGAAGTTGTTTGGAAAACAAGTTGACTTTGTCAGCTCCTCGTACCTCGTGAGGCAGTAGAGGCAGTTTGACTATGTGGAAATCCTCATACAGATCCTCCATCTGAAACACACAAACAAACACTGATTCTTGGTCATGGTCGTATTATCAAAGGTTTATCACAAGAACAGAGATGATGCTGAGGATCGCTTCTTAACCAGCTTCTTAATCACAGATATCAGACTGAGGCCCTGTTCACACAGGATTAGTATTATCTCAGAACGTCTTGTCATTTGTAATAATTAAGTAGGTTGTCTAGGATCTTAATCTGAATCTGCCATGTTTGTACTTTGTAAAGTAAAAATTCCTGTAAGGCCCTGTAATAATTCTGCATTTGGACGATTCCCAATAATGAAATAATTATACAGTGTAACCTTGGATTACGAGCATAATTCGTTCCGGAAGTGGGCTCGTATTCCAAAACACTCGTAAATCAAAGCAAATCTTCCCATAAGAAACAATGGAAACTCAAATTATTCGTTCCATGGACCAAAAAAATAAATACATAAAAATAATTAATACAAAATATAAAGTAAAAATAAAACAAATTAACCTGCACTTTACCTTAAAAAAAAAAAAGTAAAAATAAATCCCGACAGATAAGTGTTTCCGTTTATGCGCGCAGGCGCTGTGTGTTTGTGTTTGAAGCTAAAGTAAGAGGAGACTCTTACTGTCAGCCCCTCCCCACTCCCCCTTCTCATCTTACACAGTAAACCTTTCTCCTCTCTCATTTGAATTTCTCACACACACATTAACGGAAAGACTGTTTTGTCGGAAAGTTGGGACACAGCAGGGGAGACGATTACCCACAATTCCGCAGCGCAAAAGAGAGAAAAGCCGTTGGCTCAGATGTGATCACGTGACGCTCAGCATCAAAACAAGAAGCGCATGCGTGATACATGATACTCGGTGCTCGGAAAACAAGTATTGTCTTGGTTTACAAGTCAAAATTTATTTAAAATCTCTGCTCATCTTGCGGAACACTCGTAAACCGCGTTACTCGCAATCCGAGGTTTCACTGTACTGGTAAAAATTTCTCTGGAAAACTTCCTAAAACAATCAAGTGAGAAAGATCAAATGATCTGCTTGCTGTTGGTGGATGCACCGCAGATGTACACATGCACACCCACCTGGTCCAGGTACTTGGACTGGATCTTGTGTCTGGCCTCGCACATCTTGCACGGCCTCTCGACGTCGGGAAACACCAGCTGGTTGACGATGATGTTGTGTGTGTCGATGCGGCACTTGGCCAGTTCCTGGATCAGCCGCTCGGTTTCGTACAGGGACAGGAACTCGGCGATGCACACGCAGATGAACGTCGTCTGCTCCTGTTTCACGATGCAGAAAGAAATGAGAGAAAGTTTAGAGCTCCGAAAGACGGAACCAAAAAGGGAAAAATAAATAAATAAAAAAAAACACCTGGGACTCACCGGGTCTTTAAACTGCTCGCTGACGGAGCGGATAACAGGAAGCGTCTCCTCCAGTTTGGAGGCCAGTTGATCTGCGTTCATGTCACCCAGCCCCAGCATGTTACACATCTACAGCCAGAGAACAAAACAAAATACAACCCGGATTTTATTGTTTACATTCACTTCAAGTTTACAAAATGATGAGGTTTAAAATATTATAGATGAAATAATAAAAAAAGGAAACTATATTTACAAAGGTGACACACTGGACGTTTTCTCAAAGGTTCCTTGATCATATCTTTATATCTGTGTTTTTCTGAATGCGTGTAATCACTGTTTTGTTGGTCGATTCAATTGATCGAATTGATCGGTGGGTCTTTGATTCAGAATCGATTCACTCTTTAAAAAAATCATTTTGTAAAGTAAAAAAGAAAAAAAAGAAAAACATAGGTAAACTTACAATGATGAATTCCTTAAAAATATGCACCACATCATGTAATATGCATCATGTAAACATTGCTGTTTTTCTTTTGCACTTATGTGATGTCTAGTGGTGCATTACCGCCACCTACTGGGCTAGAATTGGGATCAGAAGTTTGGCATGGGGAAAAAAAAAAAGAGAGAGAAAAAAAAAAAAAAAACATTTGAATGCTTTCCCAGCTCTCATCACACCTCATTTAACTAATAAACTAATTAGCAACATTTCTCTTAATTGAACTGGGTGCGGTTGAGCAGGAAACACAACACAGGCTGTTAAGGTCGGGTGAGGAAACTTTCCATGACAAAATTCTATACAAGCCGCCGCTTACGTCATGTCATCAGCGCAGACGGCTCTTCCTCAGTGCTTTACTATGGTAACATAAAGCGCCTCATATATTTGGAAATTTCACAAGGAAATTTAAGATGGGATATTTATGAGACTGATACCATACAAATTATTTGATCAATTTACAAAATGTATGGAGGAAATATTATTGTGCTGTTGTTTTACAGATTCATAGCCTATAAAATAGTCAGGATGTATTCATTAAATTGAATTAAAAATTACCGTATCATATTAACACTATCATTAAAACCCCTTAAGCTAAAAAAACAAACAAAAAATTTCTGAAGTGAAATGTTCACTTGTTGCCTACGGCGTTCTTAGTTCCCTTTCTGCTACCTGTGACTTTGAATTAGGGCTGAAACGATTCCTCGACTAATTCGATTACAAAAAAGCTGCCTCAAAGCTTCTTTAAATTAATGTTTTTGTGCAATTATTTGTTTGGCGTGACAGTTTTTTAGTGTTTGCATCTGATAAAAGGCTTTAAAATAAGAATGTATGACACTGTAATGCACTTAATTCATCTCAGTCAACTTTAAGCTATTCCTTGTATTGTGATTAATGACAATGTTTATTGTGATAATGTTTGTTTTGATAAAACGCTGTATGCATTTAAAAAATAAAAGTAGATTTTTCTAAAAGGAAAAAAACAATTAATCATTGTTTCTCTTATACATTTGACATTGCTGTTTAATTAAGCAAAAGTACATTTTATCCGATTACTCGATTAAATTTTTTGGTAGAATACTCGATTACTAAAATATTCGATAGCTACAGCCCTACTTTGAATCACACTTTAAATTTTATTAGATTATTATTATTATTTTCTTTAAGTCTACCTGTGTTTCACTGCTCTGTTAACAATCTGTTTTTAAATTCTGCTACATCATCTGAGATGCCCTGGTGTTTTATGATTTAGTGCGTATTCCTGATTCCCACTGAGGGAACTGCTCAAGAGCCTGTTTTTTTAACACATAAATTTCCCAGCATGCAGGGCAGCAGACCTGAGAGATGAAGGGGCTGATCTGGTTCTTGATCCGCATGAGACGTCCCAGGCCGCGCTCCACGATGGTGGGGAAGTTGAGCAGACGCAGCGTGTGGCCTGTAGGGGCCGTGTCGAACACCACCACGGAGAAGTTCATCCCCTTTACTAACCTACAGCAGTTTAGCAGATAAACCGAATGATCAGCAAAGTCTGGCGCCACCTGGTGGCTCATGGACAAACTGTCACGTCAACTGATTTCTATACATTCACTCACTCATCTTCTATACAGCTTTATCCTTTATTCTGCCCAGAATCATACATTTTGTCAAAAGCACGGGATAGAATGTCTTTCAAATAAATTTTTCTGCTCAAAAATAGCTGATTCAACTCATCATGTTATTTGCCAGGTGAAGTGGGTGTGATTATAAAAACTGTACTGGACCCCTGGCTTTAGTCTTTTAAACAAACATGGCTGGATTCTGAGCAGCCACAGTGTATAAGAACAGTTATACATGTGGATGAGAGAGAGACACTGGTGGACGTGGTGTCTGACCTCATGACCTCGGCGTAGCTCATGGCCTCGTCGATGCCGGGGAAGGCGCTCATTGCTTCCTGCATCATCTTCTTGCCCATACTCAGCATGTTGTCCTCTTCGAAGAACTCATCTGGGAGCTCGGCCACGCCCAGACTCGGGTCAATCTCCTACACACACACACACACACACACACACACACACACACACACACACACACACACACACACACACACACACA
>JAQQZT010000010.1:5743133-5753362 GCA_030068275.1 Clarias platycephalus | reverse complement strand
AACCATTTAGGGCTTTGTATGCAAGTAACATTATTTTGTAATTTATTCTAGACTGAACAGGTAGCCAGTGCAGGGATAAATATTTAGAGTTTTTATATGTTTCAACTTCTACTTTTGGAAGAAGCCCACATACTGCACACTAGAGAGCTTTACACCCGATTGCTAATAATTGATTCCAATGATCAGTTAAAGCGGCTGTAAATCTCATCTCTTATAGGACAATTCAATAACCTCAGTGCAGGAGACGACCACATACACACCACCGGAAACACATGGTCAGTCCACAGATCTTTCAATAAATACTCTGTAAATGTTGAGGTTAACATTTTTGCATGTTGTATGGTAATCTTATTTTATACTGTTTTTCAGACGGAGAGCCAGAGAGACATGATGATGATGAAAAGGTCAAAGCACATACACACACATACAGTATATGACTTTACATCATTGTTAATATTGTGTCAAAAGCTTCACATTCATTAAGTCTGTGCATTCTACCTAATATTATATTCGACATTTGATTCTTTTAATTAAATCTCTAAAATGTCTTTTTTTAAAATCTGTCACCAAGTTCACTTACAGGGACAAAAAACTTTTTCATTTCCAGTCTTAATTTGTGTGTGTGTTTTGTTGCTTAATAATTTGAATGGTAATATTTTTACTTATAATTAACTTGGATGTCATGCTTGGACAAAAGCTATGGCTAAATGCAGTGTGACACGAGGACAAGCAAAACCAATCAATCAGTAGATTTTATTGCTCTTCATTGGAAAACAAATCTACTTTTTTTTTTTTTTAAATACTGTATATAGATTTTCTTTCATAGAGCTTAAATTACATCTTGTTGTATAAAGTATTACCTGGTGCATTTGACCTGATTCTGAAAATGCATTAATAGCATTACGCATGCAAACTTTTCCTCATTTCCATTTGCAGCTGAATGAACCAGTACAGGAGAGCCAAGACGCAGAAGAGGTGGAGACTGAAGCGGGGGGGCAGGACGGGGTGGGCTGCACGGAAGGTAAAGGAGAGCCTGACAATACCAGCAAGTGACACGGTAAGGAACTGGAGTGTGTGTGAATGATTGTAGAGACAATATTTTATATACACCAATGAGCCATAACACTAACACCAATGCTGTTTAAACCGAATAACGTTGATCAATTAATGTATATAGCAGTAAACTGGTGACAGGACCGCAGGCTCCCAAAACTCACACATGGCCACAGGGACTAAAGGTCAGTATGTCTGGTCTGACCCCAGAGAAAACGTTAATGTAGCACATGTTAGCCATAATAGAAAGGCACCAGGGGACCCAGGCAAAGCGTTCAAGTTTGTTGATCCGGCTTTCAAACTTGTCAGATCCCAATCCGATTGAGCATCTATGGGATACACCGGGCGAACAAGCCCGATCCACGGTGGTCCCACCCCACGACCCACAGTAATCAAAGCTTCCACTTCCAATGTCCAGGTGCCAAACACCATAGCAGTATTGTGGAGTCATACCCCGACGGTAACCTAAAACCTATAGGTTATAAAGTTATGGTTGATCGGTGTGTACATATGCTGTACATATCATTTCATCAAATATTGATCTCTAACATGGAAATTGTCTAATTTGTGCCTTCCACTAATATCACATTTACACTGGCTGTATTGTAGTGCTTTTTCATATTATAGTGCAGAAATAAAAAAAGTAGAGGATGCTTCCCCCCATTATATAGCACTTCTTAATTATATCTATAAACGATATTTTTTTTACTTGTGAATTTTCTACTGATCATGAATCAATTATTAGTCATGTAAGATAATAATATATTATTATATTGGATTCTCTTCCACTCTCTCTCTCTCTCTCTCTCTCTCTCTCTTAGAGCTGGGCCAATGAGTCACTTCCTGATCAGTAACTCTACTCCTGCTGTACAGTGAATGCTGTATCATATCGTACTGTGTATGACTGTGTATGTGACAAATAAAAAATAGCAAACTCTACTCTGGGAGATTTGGTACATAGTTTGGGTGAATTTCAACAAAATCATCAATATCACCTACTGATAAAAAGAGATCACCAACACACACAAACAGGCATGATTGTAATTTAACACACTGCTGTAAACTATTATTTGTATTATCTAGAAAGGCACCAGGGGGCCCAGGCAAAGCGTTCAAGGTTGTTGATCCGGCTTTTAAACTTGCCAGATCTCAATCCGATTGAGCATCTATGGGATGGATTGAGCATCTATCTGTCTCCTACTAAATCCTGTAAACACCTCCTCATTATGTGCTCGAAGTTTTTCGGCTTAAGCATCTGTTCTTGCGATGTACGCCCAGTCATGATATCTTTTAGCATTGCTTAATTTGTTGTGTTTACTGATCATAGTATTGTTAAAAGTCGTCTTCAGCACCAGTATTCAAAGGCATCTATTTCTAGAAGTTTGAATTTCCTATAGTTCACCAGCATGTAAAAAAATAAAGAAAAAATATTGCAATAATACATCTTTAATTGTGTGGTGTATATGGAGCAGTGGTTAAAGACAAGACATAATGTATATCTGAAAAAATAAATCGTAAAACTAAAACAAGGAAATAATCAATATGATGATCCAGAAGAAATAAAGACATAAAGAACATGAGCAAAATAAAAAGTTGATGTAATAAAGTGATAGAAAAAAATGGAACAAGGGTGATACTCTATTTTAAGATTCTCTTATTTAATATTGCTTTAAAATTTTACAATAAACACCATTAACACTTACTGTATAAGGAACAGTTTCTTATTATGATAATAAAAATCTGGAACAAACTTCAAACCATTTCATTGAATTAGGTTTTCATCTAATATTGACACATTTAATAAATGATACTCATCAGGGCACTTAATTTGCAATCATACTGTATGATTTTAACACACATCATCAGTAAGCAATAATACATAAAGGGCCATAATGAGTCTCTAAAATAATCCACATAATGACAAAAGATGAAGGACTATTTTTCATTGATTTCCATTTTTAATTTAGCAATTCATGACACATTACATATTTTAGCCATTTACATTTCTGTTCTCACTTATACTATAGCAGTTATAGTCGTTGCCTGGCAGAGGTACCTCAGCGGGTTAAGGCTCTGGGTTACTTATTAGAAGTTCATCACGTCTCAGCTCCACCAAGCTGCCGCTGTAAAAATTTAAACCTACTTCGACCCCTTTTGATTCGACTGTCTGTTGCTAACTCCGGCAGTCACGGTTACTTAGGAAGGATACGCGCTCTCGGCGCAAAATCACTGGTTAACTAATGAAACAAATTATAATCTGTTGATAATAAATGGTGCTTGTAGAATTGTTGTATAAGAGTGATATCACCAATTTCATAGCAGTCATCAATTTTATAGCAGCACTTTTAATTACCTTCAGATTGATAGCCATTAGCTCACATTTTGTTTATATTCAAGCAAGCAAAGCCAGAAGCTGTCGAGAATAAATCAGTTAAGACTAAAGCAAGAGGCATTTGAAACACATCTTCCAAAAACAGTGTTACAGCATATCATCACCCAGCTGACTGGTGACAACTGGAAGTTTAGTCCCGCCTTGAGACGGAAATCGGGGTCAGAGCGACCGTGTCTTTCAGTTTAATTTCATGAGAAGGCGCCCTCAGACACAGCTGCGGATTATTCAGCCGGTGAGTTAAAGGATGATACATAATGTAATAAAGAAATAAATATAGTTGAGTCATATGTGTATGTGTACAGTATATCACTTCCTAATCTCAGAAAAACAGAGAAAGAAAGAGAGAGCGAGACAGAGAGAGAGAATGACTTGGCAGTTTTCCTCCCCATCATTTTTCTATTGCTTCCCTAAATTCACTTAGCTTTAATCTTTATAAACAGATCGGCACGGCAGTGTAAAGGATCTCGTCTCGTTGATGTGTTGGTGTAGATTGTGATCAGGTCCTGTTTACTAGACGGTGTATTTCCCTAAAGTTGTTTGTGGTCGACCCTATTCTTTATTCCTGACCAACATGGAGCTTGGCAAAGCTTCAACACTGGGTACCGCGATAAAAAGGAATTATATATTATGAAATGTCATAAGGGATATCTTTAATAAAAATAATAATAATAATAATAATAATGAAGCACTAATAGTGAAACTCCTTTACATGAGATATACTGTTTATACAAGTATCAGCTTTAGATTTTTAATAATATGAGTGTCGGATTACAGCCTGCATCATTTTATCATCTGACTTTTCAAGCCTGTATAAATTCCACAGTCCTGAGGTCATATCTAAATATGTGGCGGTCCTCAGTGACATGCTGCCTGATCTGTTCACTTAAAATAAACAAATTAATGGAGAAAATCGACCAATATTAGATAACTCTTAAAGCCCAGAGCATTTTTTGGCATTACAGTACAGTACAGTATAGTATAGGGATCATGATTGTGCAACATACAGTACTGTAGAGTGACATATTCTTTTATTCCAGCACAAACTAGGCTACATGATGAAATTCATTTTAATTCATTTTCACCCACTTTACCAACGTGACTGAGCAAAAACCGTATATATGCCCAGAAATAGGACAGATATATGATCATGTTTAATGTTTGGTTGTTTATATGTCTAATAATAATAGTAATAATAATACAAGGTGACATGGTGGCGTAGTGGTTAGCACTGTCGCCTTGCACCTCCAGGATTAGGGTTTGATTCCCGCCTTATGGTCTGTGTGCATGGAGTTTACATGTTCTCCCCATGCTTGTTGGGTTTCCTCCAAGTTCTCTGGTTTCCTCCCACAGTCCAAAGACATGCAGATTAGGCTTATTGTTGTTCCCAAATATGAGTGAGTTTGTGTGTGTGTGTGTGTGTGCATTCTACAATGGATTGTCACGCTGTCCAAGATGTACCCTTCCTCGTGCCTTAAGTCTCCTGCATTAAGCCCCTCCCCATGACCCTGAATACAGGATAGAGTGGTATAGGAGATGAATGAATAAATGAATAATAATACAAGCTTTTAGTGAGTCGTCATTTTTGTGATCTCATATCCCGTATCTCATATTTAACTAGGCTTAAACAGAAACAAGAAACATAACTGACAGAAATAAAGCAGTGGTGCATGACATGCTTCGTCGCTTTTTGAGCGAGTCTATCAGTGGATCTGTTAGAAATTGTTTGTGTGGTGTTCATTTTAGATTCTGATGAGCGCACAGAAAGACACAAAATTGAACAAGGACTAGAAGATTGTAGACGTCATGGGGAGCACGGTATGGACTTGTAGTGTTTTTCTTTTTCTTTTGATAAATACTTTGGATTTTCTCTCAAAATCGCTTTCTTTCTATTAATAAAGTCTCTGAAGGAAGTGCCTCCATGTCCATCTCCATCATTGTCTCCTACGTCCTCATCCTCATCTGCTTCCCCTTCTACCTTGCCTCCTTGTCCTTCTCCGGCAGCATTTCCTTTCAATTCTGGGAACAGTTCCATAGACCTTACCCACAGCGAACAGCAGTAAGTAGGACTAACTCAAAACTCAGTGCTGCGTAACACACTCAGAGGAAAGCACTCTCTTCCTTATACCTCAGCTCACTCACTGGCTAGTGTCACTTTGATTGATAGGGGAGAGGTACTGTAGCATGCTCCTCCTACACAGAGAGCAAGGCCAGTTTTTTCTCTTTTGGACTCCCAGCAATAGAAATCGGTCGCATCGTTGGGATTTAAAATAGACTTCCAATTTTCTATTGTGAAAAAAAAAATCTTAAAAACAAAAGAAAAAAAAACTTATCAAAGCTCTCTCTCTCTCTCAGGTCTGACTCAGCTGATAATAGTGATAATCCTTCTCAAGCATCAGGTAATCTATATCACTCCAATAGAATTAGAGCAGATTAGGGATTAGACCTGAGCTCAATGTCAGTTTAACGTCTCTGTGAATTCCTTTGTAAAACACTCATGTCTTTAGTTTTTTTGTTCCACGAGTTTATATCTCTCCTACAATAAAGTACTCACTCATGTATTTGTTATGTGTTTGTGTTGCAGGTTGGGATCTACCAGTAAGTAAGGGAACTCCAGATCATCACTTTCTAGTGACTCACTACTGACCCTGTAGTGTAGAGAAGCATCAGTACTAATCCCGGTGTCAGATATCAGTTTGATAATGTTCGCAGTTACTCACACTTCAACATCATGTGGCAAGATAGAATGTAAGCATAGTGTGCATTGTGATGTTAAAGACTACAGCATCTTACAACAATATTGTTAACCTCACTCACTCTCACTCATCGTCTATACCACTTTAGCTTTATTAGTACTACAACAAATATCTGTACTTTCTACTTCACTACATTTCTGCATGGCGTTGTGTGTTGTGAATAGTAATACCTGCTGTCTATTGGACATAATTACATGATTTGCCTTCCCTGTGTGAAGCACTCAATCACGTAGCAGGTGTTTGCAGGATTTGTGTACTTTGCCCACCCCTAGATATAGATACTAGGACAAATTACACACAAACAGTAGCACACAAAATTAATCTTCATAACTAGAGCAAAATTTGTACTATTATTATTATTATTATTATTATTATTATTATTATTATTATTATTTTAATAAGTAAATAAATATTTAGAGTTCTGTAGGGTTTTTGTTTTACAGGTCACACACTATATACATACAGTATTAACTAGAGAGCTTTACTTCCGATTGCTAATAATTGATTCCCTGATCAGTTAAAAGAAGCTCTAAATCTCATTTTTCATAGGAAGATTCCAGAACCCCAGTGCAGGAGACAAATTTTGCGACTACATACACCTCAGACAGTCAGGGTAAGTTTACTAGGAGTCCCTCATTAACACCACACATTTAATTTCAGGACAGCTACATACAGTATTTTCAAGCTTTTTCTGTCTTCCTTTTTTATATTTTCTTTCTTTCCTGTTCTTTTAATAAATACTTTGTGAATGTTAAAGTTAACATTTGTGCATTTTTATTTTATACTGTGTTTCAGACGAGGAGCCGGAGAGACATGAGGATGATGAAAAGGTCGAAAAAACATACAGACACATATAACTTTACATCATTGTTAATATTGTGTCAAAAGCTTCATATTCAGTAGGGATGTGCGTTCTACCTAATATTTTTCATTCTTTTTATTAAATCTCTAAAATGCTTAAAAAATTAATAAAAATGTTTTTTTTTTTAATCTGTCACCAAGTTCACTTACAAAAGACTTTTTTATTTCCATTCTTTATTTGTGTGTGTTTTGTTGCTTAGTAATTTGGATGTTTATATTTTTACTCATAATTAACTTGGACGTGATGCTTGGACAAAAGCTGGTCCTGTAAATGCAGTCTGACATGAGGACAACGTGCCGCACTGAAAAAACAAAACCAATCAATCAGTACATAAAAAAGATATTGCTTTTCTTTCATAGAAGTTAAATTACACCTTTTTGTATAAAGTATTCTTAGGTGTATTTGACCTGATACTGAAAATGCATTAATAGCATTAAGCATGTAAACTTTTCCTCATTTTGATTTGCAGCTGAATGAACCCGTACAGGAGAGTCAAGGCAGAGAAACGGTGGAGACTGAGGCGGGGGGGCAGGATGGGTTGGGCTGCACGGGAGGTAAAGGAGATCCTGAAAATACCTGCAAGTGACACGGTAAGGGACTGGAGTGTGTGTGAATGTGTGTAGAGACAATATTTTATATACACCAATGAGCCATAACACTAACACCAACGCCGTTTGAACTGGATAATGTTGGTAATCAATACCACAGGCTCCCAAAACTCACACATGGCCACATGGACCAAAGGCCAGCATGTCCGGTCCGACCCCAGAGAAAACGTCAATGTAGCACAAACTGATAAAAAAAGGTCATGCTAGCCACGATAGAAAGACACCAGAACACCCAGCGCACCACGGCCTGCTGCACACGGGACCCAGGCAAAGAGTTCAAGGCCTTCAAACTCGGCAGATCCTAATGACCAGATCTTTAAGTTATGGCTGATTGGTGTAATCATATACTGTACAGTATATAAGATATAATTTGATAACAACTAAGTAAAATGCCCCAAGTGTAACCACACAGTAAAGCAATATTATCTCATCCAGGCCTCCAGTGTGAAGTTCATTTTACAAATACACACAACATTTCATCAAATAATAATGATTTCTAAAACAGAAATCATCTTGTTTTTATCTTTCACCTACTGTATACCACATTTACTCTGGCTGTACTGGTGTGTTTGTTTTTATAATGTAGTGCAGAAATAGAAAAAAAAAATTAGAGGACGCTTCTCTCCTTTATACTGTATATCACTCCTTTATTATATTTTCTATAATCAATTTTTTAATTGTGACTTATTCTACATGTTAGGATTTTATTATTATTATTAGTCATGTATGGATTATTTCTCTTAAGTAAGTCTCTCTCTCTCTCTCTCTCTCTCTCTCTCTCAGATAATAACTGGGACAGTGAATGTCCTGCTCAGTTCCTCCTGCTGTACGGTTAATGCTGCAAAATCTACTCTGGGAGATTGACAACAAAGACAACACATGCAAACAGACATGAATATCATTAAACACTATACTGTGAACTATGTACGATGTACGTCCAGTCGTGATATCTTTTAGTATTGTTTAATTTGTCACCTTTGCTGCATAGTATTTTCAAAAGTCGTCTCCACCAGCACCAGTATTCAAAGGCTTGGATTGTTTGCATCATTCGTGTCATCAGCATGAGTCAGTACAACATGAATAAATATTGCAATAATACATTTGTCTGTTTTAATTGTGTGGTGTATTTGGAGCACTGGTTCAAAACAAGACATAGTGTACAGTATGTTTGCAAAAAATAAAAATCGTAAAACCAAAACAAGAAAATACCAGTCAGTGCAGGTAGATTTGATGAACCTTTTTCAGCCAGAATCATCTGAGTGAGGAATAATACATGATGGTCCAGGCCGAGGCAATGTGATAATACATGACATGAAGTGGAGAACTATTTTACAACATCATTTCACTGTGAAGGAATGTACTGTATACAGTATGTGACTTACCTTTAATACAATCGCTATTGTTAAAATTTTACACAATTTCGTAAGACTTTGAAGGCTTAATGACTTTTGCTGACACTGGAGACTCCTTAACTAAATATTACAAACATTTTTCCATTATAGAAAACTGAAACAGATTTTTCTTCAATAAACAACTGTTTATAATTTATTATCATCCCTCAGATTGAACTCTTGCAGTAGAAACAATATTAACATTAATAAATAAATAAAAATCACAGTGAATCACTTTTGAAGTCCACCATGTGTTCATTACATTTAGGAAAAGAAACGTCCACCCTGTCATGGTACCTTTCATAACAGGGTGGACATGTGCAAAGATTTGTGGATTGATTTTATTATTATCAACAGACTTTTCCCATTAAATAAAATATTTATTATTGAGAAAGGACAATATAACTTCTTGAAAATGTACATTTTACATTTTATAATCACTGTGTGATAAAAATGTATTTATTTTCAGTTTGTGGATGATAAGGTGGACATGCAGTCAATTTACAAAAAGTGCTGACCGACAGCCGAAGATCTATTGAATAAAGTTCATGTGAAGTTAAATAGAAAAGCTTAGATTTTTTTTCTTGGACATTATGACATCTAAAATGGACTTTCTAGTGATATTGACCTATTAACTAATAATAAAACCATAAGGATGACAAAACTAAGGGATGTACAATAATGATAGGAAAGGTACAATATACGTATTAATAAAAGAAAAAATAATATAATATGCTTTAAAAATGTTCCTACTGTTTGACTTTGACTGTCGAGAGTGAGTGAGAGGTTCTCGAATCTCCAGCAAAAACCCAAACCCACCTGCTGAGTTCTTCTTAATACTTGGAATAGAAACCCGGAGTGGAAACACCAAAGTGTAAACAGAGTTGAGAGCCGAAGTCATGTAGTGTTTTAGTGCTATGAAAACAGACCACTGGAAATGCCACTCAGAAACCTCTAGGGTCGATGAACGTGAGACCTAAACGAGTGGATTTTTAATTCTGGTCAGCAATCATGTTTATATTAAATATGCTTTCCTTAGTTATATGATGACCATCTATATATTTTTCTATTTAACTTACACAAAGTCTTATTGTGTCACGGGGCAGAGCGGTAAGAGATGAATCCAAGTGCAGATGAATGACAACGTTTAGATGAGAGCGAGGTAGGAAT
>JAQQZT010000010.1:5661568-5675894 GCA_030068275.1 Clarias platycephalus | reverse complement strand
ACACTCTAACACACACTCATACTTTAGCATACACTCTAACACACACTCATACTTTAGCATACACTCTAACACACTCATACTTTAGCATACACTCTAACACACTTTCTAACACACACTCTAAGATGATAACTCACTACAACACACACTCATACTTTACCACACACTCTAACGCACTCTCCAACACATACTCATACTTTAGCACACACTCTCTAATACTTTTTGTAACTCGCTCTGGATAAGAACATCTGCTAAATGCCTAAATGAACATGTAAATGTACAGCTGTTCTGGAACAGTTCTTGCAAGAACAGTATTGTGTCTAGTGTATTTGTAAAACCCATCAAGCCCCATGATGAAACTGTCTCTCATAAAGACCTTCACAGGAAAGCAAAACCAAAACGTTACCTCGGCTGCGGAGGAAATTTAGAGTCACCAGCCTCAGAAATCACTGACTAACAACAAGCACCTCAGATTAGAGCCGTTATCATAATCCCTCCTCCACTAAACTTTACACTTGCCACAATGCAGTCAGACAAGTAACGTTCTCCTGGAAACTGCCAAACTCAGACTCGTCCACCAGATTGCCAGACTGAGAAATGTTATTCATCACCCAAGAGAACATGTCTCTATCGCTCTAGAGTCCAGTGGCGGCATGCTTCACACCACTGCATCCGATGCTTTGGTGATGTAAGGCTTGGATGCAGATACTCGGCCATGGAAACCCACTCCATGAATCTCTCTACACACTGTTCGTGAGCTAAACTTAAGGCCACATGAAGTTTGGAGATCTGTAGCTATTGGCTCTACAGAAGGTTGCCGACCTTTATGCACTATATATTCTCTGATTTTACGTGGCCTAACACTTCGTTGCTGGCGTTCCCAATAACTTCCACTTTGTTATAATACCACTAACAGTTGACGGTGGAATATTTAGTAGCTCGGTAATTTCACAACTGGACTTATTGCACAGGAGGAATCCTATCACGGTATCACGCTGGGATTCACTGAGCTCCTGAGAGCGAAACATTCCTCCACAAATGTGTGTACGTAAAAGCCGTCTGCTCAATTACAGTAGATGCTTGATTTTATACACCTGTAACCATGGAAGTGATTGGAACACCTGAATTCAATGATGATGGATGGGCAATATACTGTATGTGTGTGTGTGTGTGTGTGTGTGTGTGTGTGTGTGTGTGTTCTGATCTGAACCCCAGCAGGGCGCAGCACTCTGACTCCACGCTCACTGCACTGCCAGAGATGTGAGACTTGGAGAAGAGTTAGAGATTTGTTTTGCTTTTCTCTTTCTGTCTCTGAAAGCTGAACATGATTTTTTCATTAATCTTGCGAGAGCGCTGATCTGCCTACAGTGAGGTGCTGAAATAAAATTTAAACTGTGACATGATGTCATTCTGTGTGTGTGTGTGGGTGGGGGGGGGGGGGGGGGGGGGGGGGGGGGGGGGGGGGGGGGGGGGGGGGGGGGGGGGGGGNNNCAACACTCTCGCTCTCTCTCACTCCCACACACACACACACACACACACACACACACACACACACACACACACACAAACACACACACACACAGTGCTGTTTTTTCTCTGTCCTTTCTAAAACCACAAATCATAATTATAATTAACAAAAAATGGTCCAAAGAAAAAACAAATCTATGCACAATTATTTTTCTTATTTTTTTTATTTTCAACTCCTTCGCTAAGTCTGTTTCTTCCCCTCTCTCTCCCTACTGGCTTGGGTTTTTGTTCCAAATTCCGGTTTTGGCACGGTTCGGGACAGTCTCCGAGAGGAGGAGGAGGAAAAGCCTAAAATGGCCGAAGCCACATATTTCACACCTCCTAAAGAGTGCGACTTCAAATTTCCTCTGCAGCACGTTTACCACGAAAATACTGAACTCTAACAGCGCGGCTGCGTGAGGCATAAAAACCTGCAGCTACACAAATATAAGTAACGTTTAAGCTAATTAAGCTGTTTTCCAATTTTTTTTTTTTTTTTTAAATATGATGAGCTTCCATGAATGTCGCTAAAACCTTAAAATCAAAATCCCATAAGTAGAACTTTTAAATAAAAAGCTTCGTCAGCTGCCAGATGTGGATTTAGTTTTATATATAGAACGGGTTTTAATCCTGCGTTTTACAGTAATAACGTAAGGCCACAATTAAACACAACTTTAATAATAGTGTGTTCAATTAAAGTTTTTCAGTAATTCAATTATCAACTCCATATTCACTACGTTTTCCTCAAAATTCATCACTCAACAAGACCTATAGCAGCTTTTCAGGCAAAAGACAGTCACACTGCAAATACAGTAAAAAAAAAATATTATAAACTTTTTAAAAACTTTTCTAGTCTCAAACTGATGACGAATTGATAAAGCCATAAATGTGTACAATTATATTTATATCTGTAATTTTCATCCTGTAAAGCTGCTTAGTGAAAATGTCTGCTGTTTAAATCATGACAAAAAATTTAATTGTATTGAAGCTACAAAAGTTTTGTGTAGAATCAAAATGAAACGAATTTGTATTATTATTATTTGTTTGTGTGGGTTTCGGACCCGAGTTGTCTCTAGCGATGAATAGACGCGCTGACACTCAGGATCAATAACAAGCTAATTCTGACAGAGAGAAAGAAAATGGATTAAATATCAGTATCATGTAACAAACTTGGAATTTGGAACTGGAAAAGTTTACATATAAAGATTTTTTTTCCTTGATTCATTCCTGTATCTCTCATAGCTCTCTCTCTTCATATACAGAGAGAGAGAGAGAGAGAGAGAGAGAGAGAGAGAGAGATGTGTCTATGAACTGCTTAAGTAAAACACCTCATGAAGGTTTCAGTATCGCTTTGGGAAAAGACGGGGTGCGAGCATGTCACGGCTAGTACATCCCGCCATGATCTGTTTAACGATCCCACCTGCTCAAGCGCTTCAGGTGCCTCTTGTATGCAAACGAGTCAGTTTACTGAACTGAAGCACTAATGAGCTGGTAAAGATGTCTGCGAAGGCGGATTCACGTTTACAGCATATCACATAAAACCCCATTACCCGCGCTTTGCTACAGTACGAGGCACTAGCGCTAACCGTAACTGTTTAAGTTGTTTCACTACTATAGAACTACTCGCTGCACGTTCTACACTTTAAATCATAAGATGATGATGATGATGAGGGAAACTTTGAGCGTCATTTGACTTCTGATTTTTCGATTCGTGATCATTAACACGCGCAGTCCCAGGATGAGGAAAAGAACTGTGATGATTGCGGTCTTATAAATCATTTTGTTCCAGTAATATTGACATAATAGCTAATAAAGCAGAAGTTGAAGGTATGTTTAGAACTAGCTAAAATGTCCCGGTGACTGACGTATTAGAAAAAAATCTGCAAGTGTTTCGCAGGAGACACGGTCCCGCTCGGCCTACTCGGTCGCGCACGTTCTTCCTCACCATACACACTCGTACTCGCACTTATCTTTAACACCTTGTCGCAGGCGCTCTTACATTAACGGCTTTGTGTTTGTGCCAGGAAGGAAGAGTTCAGTATTAAAGTGAGGAACATGGCTGAGCCTGTTTGTTCATGGCAAGATGCAACACACACACACACACACACACACAAAGAAGTAAAAAGCATCTTCCCACACCAATGGCCCTGAGGTTGTGCCAACACGAACTATTGTACTCGCAGCTCCCTGACGCTCTCTCTCTCTCTCTCTCTCTGGCACACAAAAGGAGCGCTCACTACGCGAGACTGACAATGAAGGCAGCATTTAGCGGTGCTAAACAAAATGTTTACAAAAGCAATAATCACAAGGACAAAGAGCCGAGCCAGAAAAACAAATAAAAGTAACCAACTTGCTGGATGGAAAATACACACGGAGGACAAAAACAAACAAACAATAAACCCGCTGCTGTTTTCTTTTTCTTCACGACGATCATGCGGCAAGGTCACTGAATAAACGAACCACGTGGATTAAACAAAGCCGCATAAGAAAAGGAACATTAAATTAGATTTTTGCCGGCAGCTCCTCAGAGGGCAAACATTGACAAAGACATAAAATCATCTATGAGGAGTTGAAATAAATAAATAATACGATCCCAGCAACACAGACGTAAACAGAAGAAGGCCTAGAAATACAGCCTGTGTGCAAGTGTGTGTGTGTGTCAGGGAGGTGTGTTGGCACGGTGTGCCAGCGGCGGTTCTGGATTCCCGCATGGCTTCCCGCAGGGTGTCGGGCTGAGCCGCGGCTATTTGGAGGCCGATAAAAGCAGCAGGGACACACTGGCTTAACAGCGATAAGATAACAGAGCGCCGCGAGGGCTAACATTGTGAACGGGCAGCACGCTGGCCAGCCCTGCCGGGTACAAACGTGGTGTGTGTGTGTGTGTGTGTGTGTGTGTGTGTGTGTGTGTGTGTGATTGAGAGAGAGAGGGAGAATGGCAGACATGCTGGTAAACTTTAAATGAAATCCAGTAGCAGTGTTAATCCTCTACAGTACTGAGGTCAGCCTCGAGTTTACTGTATGTTACACACGACGCTCGTAAATATTTCTAGTACAATAATGACCAAAGTTGTAACTCTCACAATATTATCCTTTTTGTGGGGCAAGAACAATAAACCCCAGCGTAACATCTGTTGGTTTTTATACAAATGACGGAGTATGGAGCGATTTCAAGAGCCCCAAAACAAAATCCAGCATTGTTGAGGATTATCAGGCTTTACTGGGAAATAACAATAATAATCATAATAATATCATGTATTAATGAGCAGCATAAAGCAATATCTAGCTAACAGTGAGTAGCAGAGAATGTTGAGCAGTATTAAGCGGTATCAAACATTATTGAGCAATATCAAACAATACTGATCAGTATGGAGCATTATCAGGTAATATCAGTTTCAGGAATTATTGAGCAACATCAACAGCCTGATACTAGTAAAAAAAAATGAAATATTAAAGAAAATAAACGAATGAATTTGATCTGTAACAAAGCTAAAAAATAGAATGTATTTGGGATTTTTTTTCCCTTTACAATTATAAATATTTCCATACAAAAAGAACAGACTGTATTAATTAATTTTTTTCTTCATGACCGATTTTTATTTTATGTAAACAACTCAAAATGAAAACTATAAATTTTTTGGTGGCTGTTAATTACAAAATGTCTATCATTATCAATTTTTTTAAAATATATTATCTAGCTTTTGTTCACTGTCAACGCCTTCAACTGACTCAGTCTTGTATTATATTTGTATGTATTTCCTTTTTGTGTGAAACATTATATTAAAAAAGCTGCGCTGTACCTTTTTTTTTTTTTAACTTGTTAGTTTTTAAAAATAAATACATACAGTACGTCCATAAGATGGTTATTTATATCAAATATCTTCAGTAGCGGTATCAGAACAGAAATAAGTGGTATCGTAGTATCATGTCTCCATTTCTCCATACTTTATCATCTGTTCAGATTAATGGATCTATTTTATTTCCTTATGAAAATTTTTTTAATGCCAACCTTAAAAAATAACTTAAACTTTCTTAAGAAAAACATAGGAGGCCAAAGAACGAGTCTGTCCATGATTTCATGATGGCTATTTTTTTTTTTTTTTTTTTACTTATTTCCAAATCAAAACGATAAGTGGACAGGTTTAAAGAATAGAGAAAAATGTCATTATGTAATATTCATAAGAAATCCGACTATAGTGCTTGCTCTATCTATCTAATCTTCTGTACCTTAGCGTATATAACATAACCGTGGACGTTGTACGTCCGTCACAAGTCAAACAACTGTTGTGTTAACGTAGTTGTGTAGCAGAGGTGAAAAAGGGACACATTTCATTAATAATAAAGGAGATCTTGGAGTGCTTTTCATTAAGAATAACATGAGTTATAATGAAATCATCTACAATGGATGAACACTTAAAATAAACCTGTCGTTATAGAAAAGTTGATTTAAGCAAAAATCCACACACTTAAACACACAACCACACACACAGACTTAAACACACACACACACACAAAAAAAAACACCCACGACACTGTATCCAAGGTGGTGAACATGAGCGGTGATATTTGGCAGTGAATAATTGAGAGCGCACCACACCGATGCCCACACACACACACACACACACACACAGAATTCTAAAATACACTTGCCAATGAGACAGCGGGCTGTGACTGGGAGACTGGCCACTTACTACATACAACATAGCGAGCGGTATTACGCCAATGACAACAGAATACACTCTCTCTCTCTCTCTTTCTCTCTCTCTCACACACACACACACACACACACACTACATCATTTTAAAACCTCATTGACAAACTGGATGTATAATGTCAGATAAAAAAATGTAAATAAAAAAAAATGCTTTTTAATAACAAAGCTACGATTAAACTCATGTCGAGACTCTTTATGTTTAATTGACCTTGCGGTATTTTTATACGTTTTAGCTGAGAGATGAAATGAACCTCTTGGGTATACATGATTTCATTAGGACGTTTAATGGTGTGTGTTACAGTATGTATTTTTTGGGTGTACTGTATGTGTGTGTTTTTGTTTTTTGAACATTTCTGAAATGTAAACAATAATTTTTATTTAATATTTAAATACATATATTAACAAAAAGTTTCAAAGCAACAATAATTGAAGTTAATTCTGGTTAATTTCTTATTAATGTTTTTTTTACCTTTAAAATATAAACTAGATCCTACATTATATACTCAGGTTCCCAATTTAAGCTGCAGGAGAAAGTGTGTGAATGTAAATGTGATCCGCTTGATGATGTTTTTTCTGAATTTATTTGATTGTTTTTCCTCTAAATGAACAGCTTTAAAATAACATAAATTAAAATGAAACTACTGTAATATAAACAAATACTTTTACAGTTATTAAACGTAATCACTGAATATTAGCAAACATACGTGAACGTACGATATTAGTGATATATCTGTTGCAGAACTGATTAGACTGTTGTCTAATGTGTTTGGTTTTGTTGACACGTAAATTTGTTCCAGAAAATCGAGTCAGCAGTCATGGTTTCTGAATTTTGGCCTGGAGTTGTGGAGAGAGCGTGAGAAAAAAGAAAACCTTCTCCTTGTTGTGTGTGTGTGTGTATATTCTGCACTGACCTGGCGAGTGGACGAAGTAGGCCAGGTAGAGGTCGAGCTCTTTGACCGAGACGCCGATGTGGTGCGGCTGCACGCACAGGGTGTGGTTGGAGCACTGTGGCGACTTGACGAGCCGCTCTCCGTCGGTGCTCTCCAGCGGGCTGCCTTTAAACAGGATCACCATGACCAGATCGAGCCTCCACACCTTGTCGGCTTGCCTCAGGCAGTCGATGCGCCTCATCTTGCCCTTCTGGTCCGGGTTGGAGAGCACGCAGCACGGCGGCTTCTTGCCCGTCACGCTGAGCACGAAGTCTTCGCGGAACTCGGGCCGGATGTCCTTGCGCAGCTTGGCGAGGAGGCGCGATGCCCACTTCTGCTTGATCTCAGGCTTCTCGCCCAGCAGCTCGTCCTTCACGGCGCGCTCCTCGTCCTTGGACATGCGCTTCTCGTGCTTCTTGAAGTACTTGCGCTTGCGTGCCTGCAGGTTGAACCAGGTGTAGGAGAAGGCGCGCACGTGTGGCAGGAGCGCCTCGATGAACGGGTGGAACTCATCCTGGATGGAGGAGGAGGAGGAGGAGAAGGAGCGGGGAACAGGGGGAGAAGGAAACAGAATGAGAGAGGGGGAGATGGAGTTAACATCGTGCTGCATGGAAGACGAAGGGGAGAGGAAGAGAGGATGAGAGCGCGGCTTGGAAGGAGAATGGGCTGCGAAAGAGAGCTGAGCCTGCGTGTGTGAGTGTGTATGTGTGTGGGAGAGAGAGACGCTGGGCTAAGCTAAGCAAAACACACACACACACACACACACACACACACACACACACACACACATACATATCATTAACAGTTGCCCTGATACAGTATACACTGAATAACATTCTAGATTTTCTACAAATATTTTTTTTTAATCGTAAATGCACTCTGAAAATTATATACAAATTCTATTTATAAAAAAAAAATTATAATAATAAGTTCTTAGAAAAACACAACCATCTGATTTGAATAACATTACAAATTTTGATAAATGATGATTTATAGATAAAGATGCCAGGTATTTAAGCTTATTTATCCATAACAGAAAACACAGCTTTAATATAGGAGCTTAAGTTTTCTTTTTTTCTGCATTTTATTCTAGATGTTCAATTACTCAAAAAATTTTCTATATAGAACATTGAACTCAGCATTCTTAATTTCAATTTATTTCATGAATTACATGCAAATATGATTAAAAGTATATAAACATAAATGAAAATGTTAAGGTCTTTACTGTCTAGCGTTACACAGAATTGCCGATCCCAGATGTTCACAAAAATCACCTAATCATTTAAATACAATTTTTTTTATTTTTTTTACTCATCTTATGATGTTTTTTTCTCTGTGCAACACACTACAGTCACAACGCTGCTCAATCACCAAACAAACGCATGCAACACAAAAAAGCAGAAGATTTTGGTAGTTACCATTTTGCACTTTCATCATAAACTTCAGCGTAAAACAAACAAACACACACACAAAAAAAAAAAGCTGGTCCTCTCCTTGCTTTAGTCAGTACTGGATGTCCTAATTCTCGCTACCCGGAAAAATACATTTTCTAAAAATTACTTTAAGAGAGAAAAAGAGATTTAACATAAAAATAATGCAAAGTAAAATTTGCCTCAAATGAATGTGTTAGAAAAGGATAAGTGCCAAAAATTTTAATAACTGCAAAAGGAAAAAAAAAGTTGAGAAAAATTATTGTATGTTGTAAGAGACAGAAAAGACTGCGTGCAAAAAGCTGATGAATAGAGTGAGGAATATAATCATTAAAAAAAAGTGTTAGATAAGAAAAATCGTTTGGCAAAGTGGCAAGTGACGTCTGTTCAGATCTGTATGCTCTGTATTCATAGATATTAAGAGAGAGAGAGAGAGAGAGAGAGAGAGAGAGAGGAACGAGAGAACGACAACAAGCAAGAAGGGGGGTAGCGAGAAAGCAAATGAAGACCAGAAAAAAAAAGAAAAAAAAACACAAACAGAGAACCGAATCGCTGTTGGAAGAGCGTGCGAGAGCGCGGCTGGCAAACCTGACCGATGCTTCCCTTTCTCCCTTTTTTTTTCTCTCCGACTCGCTCTCTCTCTACGTTCTTTTCCTAACCATCGCCCCAAAAGTGTGCCAGCACCGGGCTGAACCCACCTATTTGGCACAGAGTCTCCCAATATGCTCAACCAATACGCACGCTTCAAGGCCTGAATGGGTGGGAGAGAGGGGGGAGAGGGAGTGAGAGAGAGAGAGAGAGAGAGAGAGAGAGAGAGATGGAAGGAGGGAGGGAGAGATAGAAAGCATCAGAGAGAGAAAGAGAGAGAGGAAGCAAGCGTAGTATGCGAATCGGTCAGTGGGACGGCACTTCACTTTTGCCAAATTAACAAGTTCCGTGTCCAGAAATCATTAATTTCACATGGACCAATCAGACGCCTTCGCTGTATTCTATCCCCGCCCTCTTGTTCCTTATATCCATATCCGTCACTGAACACACTTTTCCTGTGCCCTCACTCCTTAATCTTATCCTTCTACCCCAGTCTGCTTCTCCCTAACCGGGTTCATCCATCTCCATATCACTTCCTTTCTCCATCCCTTGCTCAATCCCCCTCCATTCTCTCTCTCTCTCTCTGTTTTTCTACAAGCCTTGGCATGGGAACAGTGTGTGAACACACAGGGCTGAAATCCCTACAGACCCTCCAAACCAGCAGCTGCCTTCAGACCCACCACACAAACAAAGGAGCAGGGAGACACACAGACAAATACTCTTCACCAACACCACTATGTTCACACTCACTCCACACACAACAAATACAGACACGAAGGTCTGCATGATGGTTAGAGTATTTACTAGAAGAAAAATAAAACACACAAAAACAGTGTACGGGTATGTTTCTGTTAGATAAATTGTGCTTAGGGTCCAAACACAAGTTGGTGGTTTGGCCACATGCATGCAAGTCTCATTACAAGAATCACAAAAACGAGTTACACGTATGAGTAGTTCAAGACAAAGTCTTGTACGTGATGGGATTATACTCTAGCTATTGCAAATGCTTTATCAGGGTCTAGCTTTCCACTGGTTTATGTTTTTAATTTTGTTATGTTTAAGATCGAGCTTCAAAAATTCCACTTCCCATTTTTTTTTTGTCAAAGCGACCACCTGAGTACAAAAACCCACAAATCTCAATCATCACTGACCTGATAATCGGCTTTACAAAACTGCACAAATTGCCATCGTAAGTCTCAAATCCCCCACAACGAGTTTAAGCAGCATATGCTGTGGTCTCAGGGTGCCGTCATATCACGTCTTTTTTTCAAGTTAAAAAAAGAGAAAAAAAAATTCAAAATGAAAAACCTAAATCAAACCATTATAATATTCAGAACTTATTATTAGTGATCTAATTTCTGAAACCGGATACTACCAGCTTATCTAGCAGTAATTAATCTTCCAATTCTGTAATTTAATGAAAGCACAGCCTTGTTTAAGCTTGCTCCAAAGAACATTATTATTATTGTTATTATTATTAGTTGAAAAATATATTTAAAAAAAAACATATATTTGGATGTAACAAAATCAGCAGAACTTTTCAGAACAGTTCTCAAAAAAAAAGTATGTTGTAAAAACAAAGGTCTGAAAAAAATAATAGTGATATGGCATAAAAACACTTCTGTCAGTACTTTTAGAGCAGAAAGAAAGGATTTTAAAAGCTTTTCTGAATAAATATTCCTAAATTAAATAAGTTTAACTTACTGGTATAAGTTTGTACTATATCATATGCTGATATATAATATGTAATCAATTATATTACACTAAACACAGCAATAAATCTTAGGTCTAATAGTGCAAAATAACCTATTTAGAGAATATTGTAACACAAATGTGGTTATCAACATACTTTAAATGTTCAATATCGTCACTGTCTATTCATCCTAGAATATAATTCAATTAAATTCCATTTAGTGTTGTTTGATGTAACGCTTTTAACAAAGGTCATTTTCACAAAGCACCTTTACAGAATCAAAAAATTATGGAAATGAGTGTGAGGAAATATGCATAAGAGCCTCTAATGTACCACCAATGTACACTTGTGTATTTATTTATTTTTTTTAAACACAAAGGTGTGTATTATTTAAATTTTATTACGCTACAAAGTACCACCGGTACAGGGGGTTGTTGAGCAAGACAAAACGAGATAAGGAAAATAAAAAGTGTCAGGATGATGAATTCAGTGTGTGTGTGAGTGCGTGCATGTCTGTGTGGACATGTTTTTAGACTAAATGCCCCGCAAGAACAGGAACATCTGACAGTGTTGTCTTTGTTGTAATGTCTGGTCACCATTAGGAAAACTGCTTTTTATAAAGATTTTTTTGATTACTGAGGTTTTGGTTGGAGTTGGACTGAGGTGTTGGTGTTGAATTAATGCAAGACAAGTATGTGTGTGTGGTTTCTTTTACCAGAAATGATGATGATGGTAGCTTGGTGGCACAAAACTAGGGATCTACTCAGGATCTGTGCATTTTCACCACTACGAATTCCTAAATCTTCATTCTTTACAGTTCGACTGGATTATCATAGATCATATTTCGCTTCTTCTTAGTTTCTGTGATTATTTTCTGACCAAAAATCTGACACTTCAGAATTTTCTCTCGTCTAAAGTAATCAGACACCCATGAAAATATATCCTACATCCTATTAACTAAATACACGTTACTAACGTGTATTTAGTTAATAGGATATATGCAGTTAATCCCCTGCATTTTGGTTTTGTGTCTTTGCACAGTAATATTAAGATTATCTTTTGGGATTCAGAAGTGATTTTATTTCCTCTGAAAAAGTTTTTTTTTTCTTCCACAGATTAAAATGTTTTACATGAATTGTAAAGGAATTTATCACCATTTATACACCTTTCAATGCTCAAAATTGATTAATAACGTTAGTGTATTTAAGTCTACAGTCCAGGCTCTGCTCTAGACCGTTCAACCGTTTTGACCGTTAATTTAATTTCTTTCTTGAAATAACGTTCAGTTTGTAACGGCAGTACTCAATAACGATGTCCTTAATTAAAGCAATTATTTAAATGACTGAAATGGATTCATAATAAAAAACAGAGGCCTGGAAGTCTGGATAAGCTCATATCTTTCGCTCTGCGTCGAAAACATTAAACAGAGCTGAATCACCGCCAATATCCCTGTATTTTTGTCCGTTACCTCAGAAGCTAACTGGCTACCACACACACACACACAAACTCACCCACACGCCGTGCCACTGCCAGAGCGACACAGAAACCTCTGCACCAGACACCAACTGACAGAAAAAAAAACACTTGCTTGGCCAGTTTAAAGAAGTAATAAGACGTATTATGATTATTATTTGTATTTTTAGACAGAAGAAATTTGAACTCGTCTAACAGTACAACGGATCAGTGGAGCACGAGGTGACCCGCACGAGCGTGCTGAGCACGCGCGCGGCCAACTCCACAGCAGCGCGCGGATTCAGCTGGAGGCTAGATTTATTCATAACACATTTATGGCAATAAAACAGCTATTTTCGTCACAAATTCATTTTAAAAGGGGGAAAAAACATATCATGTATATGAATTGGTGCTCATATTTATCTACATTAGATTTGATCCAAAAGACACGAAATACTAACTAACAAAATAAATAAATAAGACAACTTGAATCTGAAAATGAAGCTGTTTACTAGTGAAACTTAATGAAAATACAACAAATTAAAAATATAATTATTTCTATCAAGTTGCTTAAAATATCTGCAAGATATTTCACACATTCACAAACACACTATTAAGATATTACAACCCTAATATTCACATATAATACCATATCTATGAATCATAACACATTTATTTTTTAATTTGATGCGACACACAGACACAAATCACCGTAAACATATAAATAACTATTTTTAAAGCGTATGAAATATCCGACAGCATGCTCCCGTTAAAAAAAAAAAAAAAAAATCAAAGCCCGTATGGCAATAAACGCGCCTGAAGTGGTTCATCTGTCCAGTTTTAGCCCACAGAGCAAATCATTAAACATCCACTATTGTGTCTTTTATTCTCTTTTACCACAAATTCGATTAAAATGAGCAAAAAAAAAGTAGTCTTAATAAATAAAAGGCTTAATAAATTAAAATAAAATCTATTCTAAAAAACACACACACACACACACAGCACAGGTGCGCAAACATCTTTGTGCAGTTTTAATCCTACAGTAAAATATTTGTCGATTTTTACTTTTTAATTTAATTAAAAAAAAATTCTATTTACGTTGAAAAATATGTTCAACTATACACAATACAGTACACAATATAGACAAAATAAAAGTGTTTTTTAGTTAAATAAAAATGAGAGAAATGTTCAATTTGAAAGAAAAAATTAGGGATTTGTACAAATTTACAATTTACAAAGTTGCAACAGAAAAAGAAATAAAATAGAAAAAATATAAAATGTATAAAGTAAATGTATTAGTTATAAATGTTGGTTACTATACACATTTAAGCAGGCGAATGAGTGGAACGTGAGCAATGGAATGAAGTGACGTGTGTGTGTGTGTCCGCAGCAGGATTATTGTCCATGTTTTTGTCCAATAATATTAAACACTGATTATGCTGATTATTACAAATAAATTATGAATACAATAGAAATAAAAAATAAGCAGAAACAGTAGTCTTAGGGAAAGACAGCAGGTTTAATTTACTGAAACTGTACCTCATTAGTACTGATTGGTCTAATCATATTTGCACAGTACTTAGAGGCTAATTAGCCTTCATGTTTAGTCTGTAATTATTATTTTTAGGCTATATTTAAAAAGAGCCCATCTGTTAAGAAATACACATGGAACCATATAGAGCTTCAGCTGTCTATTAACTTTTATATGTTTAAATGATATTTTATGACTTCTTATTTTTGATACACTTGTAAAAAGTTTAAAGGCTTCAGGAACCATTTTTAACTGTTGAGGCAGCGTCTCTCTCTCTCTTAGTCTCAGACACACACACATACACAAAGCAAATAAAACCTAGGAAAAATGGGTATTGTTCCAAAAATCACAGCTCCATTTCTCGAGGTTAAAGAGAATACAAGCACGAAGACGCCATCTTGTAAGTATAAAGCAATATTTCTGTGTGTGTGTGTGTGTGTGTGTGTGTGTGTGTGTGTGTGTGTGTGTGTGTGTGTGTGTGTGTGTGTG
>JAQQZT010000010.1:5634488-5655009 GCA_030068275.1 Clarias platycephalus | reverse complement strand
TCAGTCAGTCAGTACCTCAGTCAGTCAGGACCTCAGTCAGTCAGTACCTCAGTCAGTCAGTACCTCAGTCAGTCAGTCAGCCATTGAGTCAGTCAATCAGTACATCAGTCAGTACATTAGTCAGTATGTCAGTCAGTAGCTTACTCAGTACATCAGTCAGTCAGTGTGTTAGTCAGTCAGTACGTCAGTTAGTTAGTACTTCATTATGTATATCACTCATCATATCAGTCAGTCGGTATGTTAGGCAGTCAGTAGCTTACTCAGTACATCAGTCAGTACGTCAGTCGGAGGTCAGTCAGTACGTCAGTTAGTTAGTACTTCATTATGTATGTCACTCAGTACCTCAGTCAGTGCATTAGTGGGTCAGTTAGTCTGTCACTCAGCACATAAGTCACATCAGTCAATCAGTCAGTACGTCACCCTCAGTGTACGGTACGTCACCGTCATCGTCAGTACGTCACCCTGTACATTAGTCAATGCATCAGTCAGTACATTAGTCAATGCATCAGTCAGTACATTAGTCAATGCATCAGACAGTACATTAGTCAATGCATCAGTCAGTACATTAGTCAATGCATCAGACAGTACATTAGTCAGTGCATCAGTCAGTACATTAGTCAGTGCATTAGTCAGTGCATCAGACAGTACATTAGTCAGTGCATCAGTCAGTACATTAGTCAGTGCATCAGACAGTACATTAGTCAGTGCATCAGACAGTACATTAGTCAGTGCATCAGTCAGTACGTCACTCTGTACTGTACATTAGTCATTACGTCAATCAATGCATCAGTGGGTCTGTCAGTATATCACTCAGTATATCAGTCAGTATGTCACTGAGTCAGTCAATAAGTCACTCAGTACAACAGTCAGTATGTCAGTCAGAACATCAGTGAGTCAGTACGTCACTCACAGCATCAGTATATCAATCAGTCAGTCAGTAGCAATGAAAATAATTTTTTAAAATGGAAGAATGAAAGAAATATTGGTAAAAAGGATAAGATGTAAATATGAAAAAAAATGAAAAAGTAAGCAATGGTTAGAAAAGAAGAAAAAATGTTGTTGGAGTGATGTTCTAACAGTACATAAAGTATCCAAAGCTCGAAAGCTTTAAAGAAAGAAAGAAAGTTCTCTGTACTTTTTTCCATATATAAAGGAGCGTGAGGGAGGGAGTGTGAGAGCGAATGAGTGAGTGAGAGTGAGAGAGATACAGACAGAGAGAGATATTTGAGTCTAATACTTCAGCTCTCTCTCTCTCTCTCTGTCTCTCTCAGCAGTGTTTCAGGTTAGTAAGTTTGCTTTGCTGCACTCCAGTGTCTCTCTCTCTCTCTGTCTCTCTCTCTCTCTCTCTGCGCTGAGGCTGGCCTCGGCTTCTCCTGTAAGTCACTCTGCATTAAAGTCTCTGCCAGATGCACGGCTCTAAACGTGAAGTCACTGCCAGACTCTTTCTGGATGTGTGAGATCATCACTCTCTCTCCGGCACAACACAGTCAACACTGTGCACTGACAAACACTTGAAAAATCTGTTTTAAAGTCAATTTGTGTCACTAATCTGACGGCGTCCGCTGTAACTGTACTAATTAAAGCGTCTAATCACAGGTCTGAGTGTTGGGATAAGCGGATCCTCTATTACCGCTTGGTTGAAACCCAAAATATCTGCTAATGGCGCATATGCTTGAACACGCGCCTAAGTGCGAAAAATCTACTAATGGTTCTTGGTGACAGATGCATTCCAGAGGGAACGTGGAAAGAGAGCTTTTCAAATAGAGGAAATTACTCTATCCTGAATGTAAACACACCCACCCACACACACACACACACACACACACACACACTCACATATTATATTTTCATACACACACCTGGCTGCTGAAAAGTCCCAGATTTATTTTTTAGATTTAAAAAAGATTCGTAACAAACTAAAAGTGGTTCGAGTGCAAATTAGGAATCGCGCAACCATGCAAGACGCGATGCACTATAAGGACTTGATTTAAGAGGAGAGTGGTGAGGGGACGGTGAAGTTAAATCCTCTTCATTTTCTCGCTGATAGGACTTGGCAACCCGTAACACCCCTAAGCAGGATAATATGGTTAGCATTCCTTCACTTCCCGCTAAGAAATCCAATATGTGCGGATCATGGTTACGTGCCCGGGTGTACGCTTCCAGACACAATAACGGAAAAAGGGTCCAGCCAAACGACTAGTGAGTTGCTAACGCTAACTGTGGCGCGCTGGTGGATATTAGCATTGGTGGATAAACCAGCGAAGTAATTCTGAAAAGCGAATAATGATCACAGGAGGTAGAAAGGAAAAGCCCTTGAGGGGAAAAGGTGATATATTTAAGTGGCTTCCCGTTAGCTAGCAAGTCCTAGTCTTCTAATGTCGAACACCGAAGCCTCCATGTCCTACGCCACGTTCTTCTCCCTCAGCTACTTCTTCTTGGATCAATCCATGTTGCCTGGGCATGGAGTCTAATTCCAGATAATTCCTCTGGCTTTGCCAAAATTCTTCAGCACTAACTCTTCAGGGAAGCAGCAATGACAAGTCCATTAAACACTCTTACATTCAAAAACAGCAGTTTGTTCATCCCAGCGTCATCAGCTTGTGGAACAGAAAATCAAATACAGATTTATTCCTTCATTCATTTGTCTTCATCACGCTCAAGAGATGTTATGGTAAGTTCCATACACTGGCCCAGGAACAGCAAATGTACAGCAAGGCCAGTTCATTTCAGAACACCACCCACTCACACACACATGCTTACACCCAGGGGCAATTGGATGTCACCAATCCATCTATCGGCATTCTTCGTTTTATGGAATATGATGAAAACATGGAGAAAACCAACATGGAGGGTTTCTCCAGGTTCTCTGGTTTCCTCCTAAAAACAGGCTGTAGTGTAGACTGGCTACTTTAAATTGCACCTAGGTGTGAATTAGGTGTGTATGTGCGTAGTGCCCTGAGATGAACCTGGGTGTTTTCCAGCCTCAGGGGATACACTCCGAATGCACCACGACCCTGACCTGAAGACGAAAGCCTGAATGAAAACTGCAGAGAAGACTGAACAGTGAATGTGTTTGAGCAGAACCTCACTCATCATACATTTAAATGAAGTACTAGAATGAGTCACGAATCGTGCCGAAATTCATTGCAAAGCTGTCTTGGTTTATGCAAGTATAAGCAAGTCCAAGTCTTTTAGCCTGAAGCATGCAGCGAGTCTCATATATTATATATCAAGTCCCAAGTCAACAAGCCAAAGTCAAGTCCTAGGTTTCTTTCTTCATCTCCTTCTTCCTTTTTTTTTTTTTTTTTTTAATCATCGTACCGCCTTCGACCTATTCATTTATATCAGTTACATGTACTAATACACCAAGGGAAACACAATACGCCGGTGTGTTCTTGTTTGGCACGGTTTAGCACATGCAGGATACACAGACATAAGCCTCTGCCCATGGCTCACAGTGTGTATGATACTTATTACACACCTATCTCGCCACAAGCCTCAGAATCGTTTACAAGCATAAAAACAAGTGGCACAATTATTGCGAGTATTATTTTCAGAAGCAGCATGGGGTGTGAGCAACTTCTGTTTGATCTTCATTAGGATGCATTTGCTAGACTGCCAAGATTACATTTGCTTCAATTTGGGCTACCTATTGCACTAATATTCAGTGACAGGCAGAAGAGATGTAGCAAGGTGAGCTAGGTAAGACAAGGCTAGCTGAGACGAATGCTCCGTTTTGATGAAGATTGAGTTAACTCTGATGTGATGTGGAGGTTTTTTGCCTTGGCCGTAGATCTTTCAGGATGAACTTCTAGAGGATTTATGCCGGTGGTGTGTATTGTTTGAGTGTGTTTAGCCAGAGTTAAAGAGGACATCACATCACATACTGGTAAACATCCTGAAAAAGCCAACTTGTTATCGATGTGCAGTTGGTTTAGTAATGTTTTATGTATTTTTTTTTCTTCTCCATGATGCTTTTCATGGTTGCTTTATTCACCTGTAACTTTGTCGCCCAAGAACGAAACAAAAAAACATATTTTCATTTAATTAAATCGATGTGTCAGGTCCAGCTTCAGAATCGATTCACACTTTTTGAGCTATTTAGGTAAATTTCTGAATGTTAAATTCTCTAAAATTAAAAAAATATATATATATTTTTTGGAAACGGACAATTTGGAAATGCTGATTATCCTAATCTGCCTGTCTTTGGACTGTAGGAGGAAACTGGATTACACGGAGGAAACCCACCAAGCACAGGGAGAACATGCAAAATCCTGGACACGCAGACTGGAGGTGGGAAACGAACCCTGGAGGTGCAAGGCCACAGTGCTAACCACTATGAGTACTTAGTAGTAGTAGTTTTTAAAATTGCTGCTTGAGACAAATCAGCATTAGTGCCATTGAATCGAATTAAATTGAAAATCACAACGCACAAAAATCTAATAATCTAACTGAATTGACTTACTCAGCACTATTTGGAAAAGTTTTGGAAATGCTCAAGTCTGTCATTTTAAGAAGCATGCACCAGTAGTTGAGAAACCAGTCCAAAAGCCACCTAAAGGGTTAACTCCACCCATACGTGATGAATGTTTCAATCGAAACACTAAAGCTTTCCTGTTTAAAACCTGATCTGTCCAATCCTCTTTGGGGGATTTTCAACCAGAGTGGGAAAAGTATGAGTCACACCGATGATGTCAGATACCGGTGATTGGTTTTATCATTGAGGGGCAAGTCCTACTTGATGACTTCACCAGATTCCTTTGATTCCTTCACTTCCTTAATTTGAAAACCGGTTTCTTTTGAGGATAACAACCAAGAAAATTAAGCAGCGCCATGCAGGCCCTAACTAGCCTTGACCCTGTCCCAACTGGCCTAGTTTTGGAAGTTCTGTCAGTAGAACGCATCCAACGCCAAAAAGAAGTCCCAGCCACGTCGTTTCACTTCACACGTTGCTTTTTAATTTTGGTCCTCTGGGTTTTCCGTAGTAGCGGCTTCACAGGGAAGCTGGCAGAGTTCCACATGCTAACGGCACAGCGCCTTCAGGTTAGTGTCTGGATTTCACCACCTCCGTGAAAGGCAGTCTAAACACACATAACGCAGGAGTGCGGCTGGACACACACACACACGTACCTAAACACACATAGCTGGGGAATGAAGCACGACATCTGGCGCGCTGCCACCGAGCTATAATCACATCCGTGCAGTTCTATATGGCTCTTCAGGCCTCGCTGTCTGCTAGAGTCACTACAGAACTGCAGATTTGAGGTCATGTGTAAAATGATGCATTCAGACAGAAACCGAGTGTGTCCCAAGTGTTTATGAGAAAATTCCATAAGAACAGTTCTCTTTTAAAATATGGCTGACTGCTCACTGAGTCCACAGATTATCATGTCAAGTTGATGCTTCCTAATACGGCGAGTTCCACAGGGGCCCGGCTTGCTTTTAAGGCTAAGTGTAATAAAAGTGTCATTTTACTCGTATAAAGGCTTTTCTTAGCAATTTACCCATATATCCGTTGATATTTCTGACATTTTTATTCTGTTTCTACTGTCTCTGTGCCGGTTTTTTCTCTGTTCCTGTATAAAACCTAACATATTTATGCTAGCTAGCTAGAGTATACATATTTATGTAGCTCTGAATTTTAGCAATTAGCTATATAGATGAAGCAAAAGTCATTGAATTGTTCGAATTTTTGACACATCGACTGTGTTTAGCTGCAGGTAACCAAGTGAAACAAACTATCTTAGAAGGTTTCATGGCTTGGTAATGAAAGATTATGGTGGCGCGGTGGTTTAGGGGTTAGCGCTGTCACCTTGCACCTCCAGGATCTGGGTTCGATTACAACATCAGGGTCTGTGTGCATGAAGTTTGCATATTCTCCCCGCACTTGGAGCTTTTCCTCTGGATACTCTGGTTTCCTCCCACAGTCCAAAGACATGCCGTCTAGGCTAACTGGTGAATGCTAATGTTGACCTGAGGTCCTACCACGGTGGTAAAAACTGGAATAAATACAATGGTAATCATCATTGGCCTCCATGTTCCTACAGTAGGTGGATGGATGGTATGGAAGATTAGCTTTAAAACTGTATCTCAAAACTTCCTGAGGTAAATGTTCTGACCGAACTCAAGTTTATTCCCATTTATTTATGTCACGTCATATTTAGATTTTTGTCTTCGTGGAAAACATTGATCATTTAGCTTTAGCTGCAATCAGCTATCTACACAAACAAATTAGCATTTTCACTTGTCAAGTCAAGTAGGTTTTTATTGTCATTTGAACCATTACCAGTTGAGTACACAGTGAAACGAAACAGTAACCCAAGGTGCTACAGACATACAAGAAAAATTACCAACATAGCTAACTAAGCCACCTCATTAGCTGACTAGCTGAGACAAAACAGATTAACACTATAAGTTTACAAAACACTAAGTACTATACAAAAGTGACAACATGACAAACAACATGACACAATCCAATCCTGTGGTGATGAGGTAATGAGTTGAGGTAGTCAGGCGGGAATAGTAAACATTTCTTGTAATTAGCAGCGAAGATATAAAAACAGCAGGTAAATAGCTAGTTTGTACGCTAGCTACAGTTTGTTATTTGAGTTGAGCTATTTTGTTGACATTTCTCACCGTGGCAGAACCAGTACACATTCAGTTAGTATACAGCAACTTGTATTATATTACAATATTTCCTGCCTATGTATTGTTCGTAAATATTATGATTACGCTAACTTACTCTTTCGCTAGGCTCACCAGTCATTAGCTACATAGCTCCTTCTCTGTTCCATAGGAATTATTTACCTAGAAAAAAAAACATTTTCTAGGCTTTAACCATCTGCACTCGCTGTATTTTCCCGTTCTTCGCACGTTCTTGCAGCGGCAGCACAACTGCGCTTTTAATCGTTTACATTCCTCGTTTTATTTCTGCGCTGTGCTGCAACCTGTGGCAGTGAACGCTTAGAAACGTGAACGAGAGCGAAAACAAGAGAGAGTGAGAGCGAACCACAGGAATGCCTACATCAGCAAGATTAATGTTAAGTGCGTTAAAGACACACAAACTTTCTTTCTTGCCTACAAACACACACACATACACAGACACACAGACACACACACACACACACACTCTTTCCCTCTTATGCGCACATTTCCCTTTGCTTGGTGCCTGGCTCGGTGCCACTCATTCTTCTCGTTAAGCGTCTACGGCTGCAGCCTATAAGTAAATAAACTTCTCCACCCCACCCGAAACCACCTTCTCCCTCTCCGCACTCGTTTAAAAAACCGCTCTCCCTCCCTCTGCTCGTTTAGAAACCACCATCCCTCCTTCTACTCCTTTATAAACTGCCGTCCACCCCTACGCTCATTTACAAAACCACCATCCCTCTCTCCACTCGTTTAAAAGCCACCATCCCCTCCCTCGTGTCCGTCCCTCCGACTGCACCGCCTAAGGGAGTTTTGGAAGTGGGGATGGTGTGGTTGGGGGGGGACTGAAGTGGGTGGTGGGTAAGGGGGTAGGACGCGGTATGTAATGTGCGCCATCGGAGTGTAGTTTGTGTACAACATTCCGCAAACATGATGCGTTCCAAGCCGGAGAAAGTGAGATCCGAATGAATGATTACAGATTACACTCTGTTTAGCATGCAGATTATTCGGCATCTCCGTCCGTCTTCGGTAATGCGCAATGACTTTAAACACTGATCCGGAATTGCCTACATGTGTGGATTTTCATCTGCTATTATGGTTTATTTGAAAGATAATCATCGCGGAGGTCCTATGGGATTAAGTACCATTATCAGATAATCCAATGCACACCTGGACCTGATTAGAACCGATCCTACATCAAACTCACAGTCTCAGAAAGAGCACAGTTGGAACTTGGCCTTGGGCTCGGATTAGAGCTTCGAATGCAAGCTATTATTATGACGCTTACAGACTTGTACAACAGCAAGCGACATATGCGCCGGCGACCTCCTGACATGCGCCGTGTAGGGAGATGTCACGTTTTTAATTATCACCGCGCCGTTCTCCAGAGACTTTCAGGAGTTTGAGAAAAAGCCTTATCCAACATTTATTTTAATCTATACACCTATAAACACCTGTACATGGCGCACAGGGATCAGCAGAGCAACGTCAACCCTTACTTTATCACCTAAAAGGGTGATGTTCAAAGAAAAAAAAATTTTTACCAGTGTAGTCTGTCAATCAACATTCTATTCTGCTTTACGGAATTTGGAAGACTCCTTTATCCATGACATTTTTATTTCATTATACATCTGAGCAGTTGAGGGTTCAGGGCCTGGCTCAAGGGCTCAACAGTGGCAACTTGGTGGAGTGGGGTTTGAAGATTGGATCTTCCAGTCAGTAGTCCAATGCCTTAACCAATGAGTTACCCCTACTCCTACTCAATTATTCTCGATTCAGTCCTTCATCTACTTTATTCTATTACTCACCTCCATTGCACTCTACTATCCATCCATCCAGAGCACTTGACTTTGGACTGTCAGAGGAAACACACACTCCATGCACACAAGACCAGAGATGAAACCCAACCCTGGAGATACACGTCTCCAGTGATAACTAAATATCTAGTCGCCTGCACCTCATCATATCCTGTTATTTTATACTAGTCCTTTTTTATTTTAAGTATTATTACTTGTCAGGTATATTCTTTATTCAAATATGCTTCACATTACCCTGTGACATATACTGACTATATGTAAAAAATACTGTGTGTAATCACATCTACAACCTGTCTTTGTGTTACCATCTCCATTGCTGTTGGATATTCGAAATTTCCTTTGAGATCAATAAGGTATCTATCTATCTATCTATCTATCTATCTATCTATCTATCTATCTATCTATCTATCTATCTATATTATCCCGTTCTATTCTATCCTTCAATTCTATTTGTTCATTGTACTACACTCTATTTCACTGTTAGTCCGTTCTCATTTAATAATTGATTCTTAGACTCTGTTGGATTCTTTTTCTATATATTTCTATATATTCTTTATTTGAATTCTATTTCTATTTATATATTTGTATTCTATACTTCAACTTGAATCCATTCATCTTTTTCACTATTTTGTTATTCGTTTCTATTAATTTACTCATTTCTATTATTATTCTAATTCATTTTTATTAAATTACTCTACTTTATTGTTTATTGTTTCATTCTACTCTGTTCTATCAATCCATTTTTCTTTTTCACTCTACTCTCCCTTATTCTTTTACTCCACTCTGAAACATTACATCATTCGACACTATCATTCAAGGTTTTTTTTTTTTATCTTACTCCTTTTTATCCTGCTTTATTAAGCTAATTAATCATTCTATTTTATTATTTCATACCACTTTCCTACTGTAACCCAGTATAACTAGGCTTATTAAAGCTCATTCATTAATATCAGCTTTTTATAGTGCAATGTCAGAGGTGTTGCTGGTGTTAGTCTTCAGTGCTTCATGTCCAATCATAGCACAACCCTGACACACCAAGGATTACCGGGCTGCTACTGGACTGGGCTGCTACACTGGGACACTTTGTCTTGCCCTATAAAAGCTTTTTAAACTTTGATGTAAAATCCAGGATATCTGTAAAGCAAATCTCTAACTGTAACACAAAGGATGCTAGGATATATTGCACACACACACACATACAGTATATACAGTATGTATACACACATCAGTCAGAGCTCCAGTGCAGGAATGTGGTATAGGCATAAGGGCTCTCAGTGTGTACAATATATTATAGACTGTAAACAGTGCTCTCTGGCAGCTGGCACGGTTCGGCCTCGGGGTTCACGTCAGGTAACCGTATTGTACATTACGCAACGGCGTGGCCATATTTCCCCGACAGATGGAGAGATGCCAGCGAACGCTTATCTACGCACCGAGCTGCGCACTTTGGACTAAAGGTCAGGAGAACGATCCAATCTGGAGAACCATGCACAAAGACCACATATAGTGCCACCTGTACAAAACGTTCCACACTAAGCACAAAAAAAAAAAAGAAAAAGGCAAGACAGATAAAAATGATTAGGTTTCTAATGATCAAATTGGGAATGTGTATTCTATTGAGGCTGTTTTTATTGCCAGCCTTTTTAGACACACATCATAGGGATGACTGATCTATATTAGTCTTTCTGGTATGGATGAATTACAACAAGCTGTCCACACATCCAACACACACACACACACACACACACACACACATGCATAGACAGAAATAAATGACCTTGGATGTGTTCTATCAATACAACAGTACTGATAGTGCGAGTTTGTACACACACACACACACACACACACACACTTGTGCCAAGCGCAGCCCGTTGCATCATACTGTCACAAGTCGTGTCAGTTAACAAGCGACGCCAACTTATTTAACATTCCTCTGCTTAGTTTTTTGTTCATTGCCCATGACCAGAAGATGTGCACAGAGGCGCATAGCGAAAGATCCCACAGGCCCGACAGACGAAACGCACCCAAGCGTCGTGCGCGGCCCAGAATGGGACTTTTCCATGTAACGTGTGAGGAACTGACAAATCGAAAAAAAACCTTACAATTATGAGACGCTGGAGGATTGTGTGGAATTGCGGCAACAAAGTCCCGAAACCAACTCTGGTTACAGGAGGAGTTTAAAAAAAAAAAAAAAAAAAAAAAAAACAGTTCAGGACAAAATATGAAGTAACTGTTATGAAAGGATCTATTATGACATGGCTCCACACACTGAAGTGATTAGAGGTTGTGTGGTTATGTAATGCGTGTGTGCGTGCATGTGTGTGTGTGTGTGTGTGTGTCTGCATTAGGGGGCTATTTGCTCATACATAGAACTGCTACCATGACTAAAACCTCTGGTTTGAGGTGAACGCACAATCATGGCTGGAGGTAATAACAGTTTCGTACGGTAACAGAATACGTCGCAATGTGCTATCAATTTATTTCCGAAATACCACAGCGCTCTTAAATTCTCCATCCTGATTGGCTGATTTATTTTATATAAGAGCAGCATTAGTACTGACGTACTGTGGTTCCCACAGGTTTGGCTCTTTTTCTATAGTAACAGCTAACACAGAAAGCCGTACGACAAAAGCGACGCAAAAAGAGACGTTTAAGGAAGGAGTCTCCAGTCTCGCTCACTAGGTTTCTAACCACACAGACAAAACAACAGTAAATATAACTATAAATAGATTTTTTTTTTATGTATGCCGCGTATTTCTTTAATAAACAGAAATTTAGTATAATTGCTAAATTGCTGTGTTGTAAGAAAAAATTACACTCACTTATGTTTAACACGATGTTCCGTTATCGGAAAATAATTCACTTTGAGGAGGTAAAAATCAGCTACGTTTACACGGACAATATCTCTTAGGGATTCCACCTCACCTGATAAGAGGTGTGTTTACAATCTCAAGGTATTTAATCAGAATATATATATATTTTTTGTTTGTTTGTTTGTTTGTTTGTTTGTTTGTTTGTTTGTTTTTTATAAAACACTTTCGAGGCTACGTCAGGCTTCCCATTTTTTCCCGATAAATCCCGCCTTCTGCGTTACGATTGGTTACAAGAATTCAGTCTTGTCCATGATTGGTGAGATGCTTTACTCCATATGAAACAGCGAGCAAATCACTGGAGTACGTTAATTTCATCAGGAGAGAAATAAGATCAATAAGATCAGTTGTAAGTGTTTAGAAGGATAATATTGAACTTTTTCAACAGATCACTTCCATTGAAGATTCTTTCAGATCGAGCAGAATCAGGTCAGACTGGTGTTTAGTTTTATACCGATATGGCCTACGTACCTGTACTGTATGTATATGCACTTCGTGGAAATTTTGCCAGAACAGCCTTCTGTACCCCATGTGCGTTTTTTCTTTTCTTTTACTATATTACACACAGCATACAGTACATGTAATATTAGCGTACAGTACAGGAGGGTAAACAAAGGAGAAGGTGAAAGACAAATCTCTAGCGGGGATTTCGTTCCTGAGGTGAGATTGGAGATTTGAGACGAAGCCCATGTCGTTCTCTGACATATAGACCCGCAGGGCTAAGAACTTCCTGAGGCTCAACTCTTCATTTCCCCAGACACCTTTAACAAACTCAGCGATCTCACCTCATCAGTTCACGGCTTTCTGCCTTTCCTCCTCAGCTCGGGTTATGAAACATGGCCTGGGTTTAGATTTGAGTCTTTCAACGCATCAAAAACGCTTATTCATTCGAGTACGTCCCTGTTCACCCCTTCTGCAGCAAGAACCATCAATCATGGATTCGTCTCGATTCCCATGAATAGTCGTGGCACCGTGGAGTGGATTTTAGTCCAAAAAAAAAAAAAGAAACTCACACACACACACACACAGATCGAGTATTCTGGTTTTATAGTGAGGCGATTATTTAGACTGAAAAATCTGTTGCAAATTCCCTTTCTTTAATTTTTGTGAATGAACCTAACAAGTAAACAAAGCTAATACCTCCCGGTTTAGCACTGTATTATTCCCAGCCCAAGGCATTAATAATGTTCTGACAATGCTTGTCAGTTCACTTCCTGACTCCTCAGTATATATAAACACACCTGGACCTCTGACTGATTAAGAAGTCTTGCCAACTGTTACAGACGTACATGTCCTGAGCCTTGCTTCTCCACTAATCTGCTCCCATTTTTAAAAAAAATGAGTGGTGTTCAAGCCAAACCGGGACTTGTGAGGAAATTTTTGTTGAATGAAGGTGAAGACTTCAAGCACAGTATAGTGATGTGAGTCTTAGCTGCAGTAAAACATACGAATTGCGCGGACTTTTAAAGAAGAACGCACGTCCGTGGCACCCACTGTAGCCTGGAACGCCTGATCTGAACTGCACACACAATCATTCACCAACACCACTCGCACATTACAGGAACTCGGCTGGGAGTTATCGCCACATCTCCCGTACAGGAACCTGACCTCACTCCAAGCTATTTCCACATGTTTGGGTCATTAAAGGAGTTCCTGGGAGGCCAGCGTTTCGTACATGGGCAGACTATGAAAACTTGATGGTATCCAAGCAGTAGTGAAACACTGGGATAAGTGCATTAGTGTAGCAGGGGATTATATAAAATTGATGAAATATAGCTAGTTTTTACTCTCATAACTTTTCATTTTCTTTTATTTTCAGTAGTCTCGGACTGACTTGAACACCCCTTGTATATTGCTTTTGTTACTCAGTGAGTGTTTTCAGTACTGTCTGATTATCGACACTGATTCTCGGCCCAGCTCATTCTTTCAATTTGTATCTCAAACAACTTCGTAAAACAAAAGAGTGCTGGTCTGAGGGGTTACATTCGAGGGTGCTCAATTCAATAAGCGCATCAATTTCACTGTTCCAAAAAAACAACCATTTGTAAAAATTTTATGGTGATAAATACGGTGATAAAACTTACCATTTTGCCTCAAAGATCTTGGTTCGCTTTAAGACAATCGAGGATTAGAGAACGAAGCTCGCTTACTTAAAACAACACTTTACAGTTCTTTGTTCGTGACTCGCATTTCAAGGTTTTCCGTTTTTTCCCCAACTCCCATGTGCATTTCGGAAACCCGTAGCATAAGTAAATCAGTCATGGGTCATCGGCTGCTCGAGTCTGAACGAGCCAACAGAGGCTTATCTGATGATGAACGAGAAATGAAATCATCACACGGAAACATCTGAACCGTACGAGAGCACGGCCGTAATTTAAACAAATAAAGCATTCGAAGGCTGGTTTTGGCAGGGCATTTGTCCTAGACCGGGCTTCCACTGCATTACTGTAATTCCATGAACTTTGCATTTTTTGCATGTGCTCTGTGCATTAGAAAGCCAGCGCATGATCAGAGGGGAAAATCAATGAAATGAAATCTTGGAGCGTCGTAATGAGGTACAAGATCGAATTACTTCTGCGAATAACTGGAGAAGAATCAGTCAGTTCTATATAATATTATTAAGCACACTCTACATTTAGTATGTAATTACTTACCCTAACTTTAAAATTAAAAGCTCATATAAAGCTTCTTTTTCTTTTATATTTCAATATGTTTTTTGCAAATATAAATAAGATCAATTTTTTTTACATGATTATTACATGCATCTATTAAATTCTCTGTTTTCAGTTTTGAATTGTTAAAAGTGATGATAACATAAAGATGTCAATGAAATCTCACTTGTTCTTAAACATTTTTTGAATATTTTCCATTTTAGTTAGAAATACTCTTAATTTTAATTCCAGTAACTATGCAACAAGTTCTTGCCCTAATTCTATTATCACTGCTTAATAGACTGCTTGTGTGAGAATGCTGCGAATTCTTCATGTTTGTTTCAGAAAATGGTTTAGAAGACTTAATTATAGAGGTGGTTTAGGAGAAGAGGAGATCAGACAAATGTGAAATGCTGACCTACTGAATCTTGAAGCCCAGCATGAGACACACATACTGTATATACACACCCTAACACTAGCATTTTTTGCTTTTCATCTGCAACTTAAAAAATCCTAATTTAAATTCAACAAACATCTAATAACCCTGGTCACTTAATGCAAAGGTTTGTTAAAGGGAATTTCTGGGAAGCCGGCATTTCAAAAGTGAAGCAGCAGTTAAAACATGGCTCTGTCATCCTGAGAAGATTTTCTGCCTTGATGGTATTCAAGCACTAGTGAAAGGCTGGGATGAGTGCATTAGTGTAGCAGAGGATTATATGGAGGAATAATGTGTTCTTTTTTTCTGAACAATAAAAAGTCCTGGTTTGACTTGAACACTCCTCATACTTTTTAAAATGAGACTGCTTGTAATGTTTTAAACTTGTTATATAAAATATACAAAGGTATTCATATTAAATGAAATATAACCCACATATAATAACACAGTTTATTTTACTGATGTAATGTTGCATGAGATCGGATCGCCTTTTAGCAGCCAGCAATATTGTCTAGATTTTTACTAGACATATTTTTTTTTTATGAAACATATTTTTACTAATCTAATTTCATACAATGTATGTTATGTTAGTGATTCAATTAAAGCAAAAGGCCACTTATAAGCATTCTTTATGAAACTGTGTAACATGGACATTTGTAACGATTTGAATCGACATAAATGAAACTAAATTTTAAAAATAACATTAGTTTAGGGTTAGTTGGGGAGGGTTAGTGTTTGTAATTTCAGTCTCAGTGTTGCCAATTCAGTCATCAGATTTAGCAAATTTTAGAATCATCTTACTGATCACTGATCACCTAGGGTTAGGGTTAGGGGATTGGTCAATGGGAGCATCATGTCTGCTCCCATTGACCAATAACTGATCACTATTGTTCATACCAACCAATTACTGATCAAAATGATTGCCATTGATGTATAACTCATCACAACTGTTTTATCAACCAATCACTGATCAACATCCGTCAATGAAAACAATCACTCATTATTATTGTTTTCATTGACCAATAGCGGATAACCACCATTCCCATTGACTAATCACTGGTCAGCATTGTTCAGTGGAAACAATCACTGATCACTACTGTTCCTATCAAACAGTCACTGATCATTGTTGTTCCTATGGACTAATCGCTGATCTACATTTTCCCATTGAACAGACAATAATCCCATGCTTCTCAAAGCCCCTACACTGATCACTGTTTTCCTCACAACCAATCACTGATCACCCATCCTCACAATGATCAATCCATCCATTCATCCATCCAGCCATGCATGCCAGGGACTGCTGTAGTCCAACAAGAGACAGTGAAGGGCAATGGTGATTATCATTGTGTTTATTCTCATCTTACGACCATGGTGGGACATTCGGATATTGACCAATCACTAAACACTATTAATCCCAACAACCAAACACTAACAACCATTATTCCAACTGATACAGTTTGTGCCACCATTGCACTTTGATATTTACAAAAAAAAAATTTTTTGTTATTATTTCATTTTGTAAGAAATTCGCTTTTGATGCCATAACCACAGAATTCTTCTTTCTGCATAAAACAAACTGTAACTTTTTATTTTCTACTCAGGCAAAAGACTTATTCCGTTCTGTTCTTCTCTAGAGCGTCTCCAGGAAATTCCCATTTAACGTAATTTGATATGCAAATAATCATGACGAATCGACGATTATGCAAATCATGGCGTCACCTAGCGACTTTTTGCGCGTGCCTTTAGCTACCTTTGAAAAGAGTTGGCAGCAGGGCTTCAGTACACAGCTCAGAGTTTAAAGCTAGCTCAATCATCATGCCGGAAAAAAAAACTGAGTCTAACCTTAATAACTCGAGCAAGCATGAGAAAGCATGCAGCACACTCTTAGATCGCGTTAGATCACCCACAGACTTGCTCATGTAGGGGTCAGGTGTCTGGCCAGGACAGCACCCAGCCTGCACGGAGGCTGCAGGACTCCGCAGGGCTGTGCTGCATGCAAACCGCTCAGATCTCCATGCGCGTAAACGTGGCCTGGAGTGAGCTGAGCCAAAAACCTGCGATCCGCGCCGCGGCCACCGAGCACAAAGACGGCATTCATTATAAAGGAGGGGGGGAAAAGTCCGAACTCCGTTCGCGACCCTGGATGTGATCCAAATCCCAAACTTCGGTGCTGTGCACTTGCATACTAACAAGTGAGTTTTATTAAGTGCACGCTCCGGCATGCACGGGGGAGAAAGATTGACTTATAATATACTAAGTGCACGCTCCTGCATGCAAGAGGGAGAAAGATTTACATATAATGTACTGCGTGCACGCTCATGCATGCAAGGGGAAGAAAGATTTACATATAATATACTAAGTGCACGCTCCTGCATGCGAGAATTTGCTCTAAAGGGGAAAAAATATTTACTTGTGATATATCGAGCGCGCGCTTCGCTGTGCGTGTCGCGCTTGCTTGCTAATTAGCGTTAATTAAATAGAAAGACAGATGTGCACGAGCTGACCCCTGACAGCTATACTGTATATATATATATATATAATTATTTATCCGAGCATAAGGACATTCATCTTCCTATCGCGGTTTATTTCGCTAAATCACTCGCGACAGGATCACTTTCCCGCGCGCGCCTGAAACAACACTGGATCCTGGATCTGGCTCTCTGGGCTCGTGCACTTCACACGTGCTGCCGCTTATTCTGTTTGAGTATTTACAGGACGTGCAATGTGCTGAGCAGAAGGCTAATTACACTGATTACCCAAGCACCTTGGGCGACGTGAGGTGTGTATAATCCATCAGCTGGTTTCCCGAGAACCTGCCGGGCCAGAGCGGAAAAACATTTCAGCAGACACGAGCAAACATTTCAGCTGAACTGTACGACTGTTAAAGCCTGCAAGACAAACCTCTGCTTCTTCAGGATCTGCTCTGAATGCAGGGGATTCACTGCATGCACACATCCACAGCAGGGAAAACTACAGCCTCTAATAATATATATATATTTTTAAATATATAAAAAAATGAATTAATATCATACCATATATCACTAAAACTGCTCTCACAGGTTGACACACAGATTGTTTACTTTTTTACTTAAAAAAATTTGAAAAGCAAAACAAATCCCGCAGTCTACTATTCATATTAATTATTAATAATCATATTTTCATGGAGCGACTCAGTGACCTGCAGCCTCCACTCCTGGGCCTGCAGGAAAATCACGACACTTGCCAGGAACCCGAGGCCAAGAGCTAACTCTATGAAATATAGCAATAATAATAATAATAACAATAAAATAAATAAATAATTAAAAGGAGGAAATTGCATATAGGAAATATGGAAATTTGGAAGCAGTTTTTTAAAGAAATATAATCATAATTGGTTTGTGAATAAAAATGCCACTTCTAAATATAATGTCGAGGCTGAGGCTTTAGTCAGAATCAAGCTTTATGCAAAGTCTGGCCAACAGCTAAAGTTTTGAGCCAAACACTAAAAAAAAAGGAAGAAAATTCGGGTCGGTGTTTAATAAATAAATAAAATTAAATAAATATATAAATAAATATTCTCCCCTCATACACTCGCACATACCCTCAAGCTTTTTTTTTAACAGCACTAATAATAATAATAATAATAATAATATTTAACAATACATTTAATTTTATGCTCACATTTAATTTGCATTCATGAGCTCTGTGCACTCGTTTATTATTTAAATGTACATACTCATCTACACATCATTTTCAGATATTAAATCAAAAGACATGAGGGACAGGCTATGCACGAAAATAATGAATGAATAAATTAAAATAAAACACCCAAATGTTGATGTCAAGAACATGAAATGAAATGGAATTATCATTATTATTAAATCCTCAGATGAATAATACCCATGTGGATATCATACAGTCTGTGCAAGAGTTAGATCCAAGATACGACTGAGCAGCATGCTGCACTTTTCAAAGCAAGACAAGAAAAAAAAAAACATTTTGAATGCTGTTCATTTATTAATTCCAAAGAATAGAATTAATTGCAAAAAAAAAAAAACTATTTAACAGTTGCACAAAAACTAATATCCTAGGGACATTTGTGACCCCCCCCCCCCCTTGTGTATGCATTGACTTAGGTGTTCAGATGCAACATTTCACATGGAGTGTCTCTAAATCACACATATATTATAATAATAAGAATAATGATGATTGCAAATAAACAGGTGAGATGTTCATCCTGATCCCAACACGCAGTGTGTTGCAGGTTGCATGCTGTTAGTATAATGCAGGTGCACTGCTAGCCTTTAAAAGAAAGAGTTCAGCTGAGCTGAAGTCGTTTTGGACTATTCTGCAGTTTGTCTTATCAGCTGTTTTTTTTTTTTAAAAGAGAAGAAATGAAAGTAAGAAAAGAACCATGTGCATACTGACAGCTGTTCATTCTGTCATCTTAGTTTGGAAAAACAAAAACCAGTGCGTATAAATTTCAAAACAGAGATGGGAACGCAAAATGCATAACACGGTGTTAATACGAAGCGTCCCGAATACGGCATAACACGACGGAACGGACGCGCGCGCGCCCGCGTGAGCGAGAGGGGGAAAACGATCCCGCCGTCCGGGATGTCCTAGCATTTTGCACATAATATTTCATAACACGCATACAGTGCAGTATGCATGGGTCGTTGTTGTGTGTGCGTGAGTGTGTGTAGCTGTAGATTGAGTGTGTACGCGCCATTTTCTCCGAGAACCCATGTGCACTGAGACAAAACAGATCCGCGCGCTGGAAAGATGCCACGCACGAGGGGGGTTCGAGAACCGGGAGAGCGCGCGCAGGGGAGGGCAAGAGCGCGGAAGAGTAAAAAAAAAAAAAAACACACACACACACACAAGAGTAAAAAGGAAGAGCAAACACCCCCTCCTCTGAACATACACACACGCGCGCGCGCGCTCGCGGACAGCAGAATTTCTTTTTTTTTTAAATATCAAAAGCAAGAGATCAAAAGCAAAAGTTGCAACAATGCATTTCAAAATCACAGTGCATATGCGCAAAACATCAAAACTGATCATAATACATATCTATTATTATGATGATGATAATGATGGTTATTGTTATAATAATTGTTATAGTTGCATTACCTGTGTCAGGCAGTACGGAGAATACATAGCTACTTCGGAATTAAACATTGGAGGAGCGTTTACAGAGCTGAATGGAAGTTCGCAGTGTCGGGTCGCATAGCAATAACTCGCGCTCCTGCCCCGCCCCCCTCCTCTTCCTCCTCCTCCTCCTCCTCCGCCTCCCCACTCCTCCAACAAACCCCGCCTAGGAGCCAGAAAGTGAAAGCTCAAACTTCTGGCAAGGAGGAACACGAACAAGAAGAAGAGAAAACACACACACACACACACACACACACCATGTCCTCTTCTACTTCTCTCAGGCTGTACGTCTTTTCCTCTCTAATTGCAATCACATTTCAAAAACAGGTTTTTCTAAAGCACCTCACCTCACGCCCAGACTTTAAGTCAAAATAAATGCTCTTTATTCCTGCATACTGCTTTGCTTCTGAGTGAAAACCCATACTGCCCCATATTCTTTCTGTATGCGTTTCCTCAGGGTTCTCTGGTTTCTTCCCACCTCCCCAAAAACGTGCAACATGAGTGACCTGGCTATGTTATTGCTGTACGCGTTTGTGGTGTGGGGTAATTATAAGGTTGTAAAACCTCAGGACAAACGACATTTCAAAGTGGAATTAAAAACATGGGTGCCTAAATGAAAGCGTGTCTTTTGTTTGGTTTGTCCGACCATGTGAAGCTCATATAAAACTACTTTTAGTGCACTTTTACAGCCACAATCCTGAGTTTTTTCGCCATCTGTAGTCCAACTGGGGAGGCCATTGTATTTATTACCATTTTTCAACATATGCATTCACACACTACAGGCAATTTGGGATTGCCAGTTAGCCTAATCTGCATATATACATATATATATACTGTACATCATACTATTTTTCTTTTCCTGAAGTGTATATAATTTTTTTTGGCTGACTCTATACACATCTGTGTGTGTGTGTGTGTGTGTGTGTGTGTGTGTGTGTGTGTGTGTGTGTGTGTGTGTGTGTGTGTGTGTGT
>JAQQZT010000010.1:5530401-5550079 GCA_030068275.1 Clarias platycephalus | reverse complement strand
CTGTGTAATGTGTGTTGAGGTTTGTGGGGGTCGAACTGTTGTCAGTAAAAGTGTGTGTCACCTAATCCAGAGTCAGCATTTTCATGACCTCATTTTAACTTTTTTACGCACACACACACGATCACACACACACGATCACACACACACACGATCACACAAGTGAAGCACTTAACCAATTATCTACTAGATCAGTCTAAGGATTTAGCAGACAATAAGAACACACTTGTGTGAAGTGTGTGTGTGGGTGTGTGGGTGTGTGGGTGGCACAAGGTATGTAAGTGTGTTAACATCCAAGACAAGCACACCCGGCTGTTCAACTTTGCCAGTCAGACCGGTATACACACACACACACACACACACACACACACACACACACACACACACACACACACACACACACACAGTTAGAAAAAGGTATTCTGTAGAAACATATTCTGTATAAAAAACAAACAAACCACTTAGGGTGGGGCAAAGAAAGTGGGAGACAGAGACAGAGAGAGAGACAGAGCAAATAAACAGACATACAGACAAATAAAGTCAGACAGAAAGAAAAAAAACAGTGAAACATAAATAGATAGATGGAAAGAAAGATAGACAAAAACAGGCAGAAAGACACAGACAAAAAGAGGACATAAAGAGCGAGACACTCACTCTCTCACTCATCATCTATATATACCGCTTTATCCTGTCTTCAGGGTTGCGGGGGACATGGAGCCTGTCCCAGGAGACCCAGGACACGAGGCAGGGTACACTCTGGACAGGGTGCCAATCCATCGCAGGGCACACACACACACACACACACACACACACACACACACACACACACACACACACAGACAAGAGAGAGACAATCATACAAAAATAGACAGACAGACAGACAGACAGAAAAATATAGACAGGCAGACAGAAAGGAACATAAGGAAAGAGACACAGGCAAATAAAGACAGATAAATAGAGAGAGACAGGGGGAAAAACAGTGCATCAAAATGAGACAGACAAAAAGAGAGACAGACAATAGAGAGATAAAAACATAAACAAACTGAGAGACAGACAGACACAGGCAAATAAAGACAGACAGACAGAAAGAGACAGTGAGACAAAAGACTTAAACATAAAGAGAGAGACAAGCAGAGAGAGAGAGAGAGAGACAGACAGAAAGAGATAGATGGAAAGAAAGAGAGAGAGCGAGAGAGAGAGAGCAAGAGAGAGAGAGAGAGGAAGTGTGTATGTAATGACACATACACAGACCTCATGTCCGTATCCTGCTGGTCTGACTGAAGTGGTCTCGTCCTCTTGCAGCCCCGTGACGGAGGTGAGATGCTCTTCAGCTCACCGCGGCTCTACAGACTGATTTATCTGAGTTACTCTGGACCCAGTCTGACCTCATTCTCTCTCTCTCTCTCTCTCTCTCTCTCTCTCTCATCACCGGAGTGCAGAACTGATGCTCACTGGACGTTTTTGTTTCTCGCACCACTCTGTATGAACCAGCCCGAGCGCTTGACCCGATTCTGCAACATTTCATGCATCACAATGCTGCAATGTGATTGGCTGATTGGATTATATTATTAATGGTTAGCTGCACAAGTTGTCCCTGTCGACGCACATGAAACACAACGTGACTACACCACCAGCTCCAGTACCCGGGTGACAACAGCTGCACACGTGGCTCTCGGTCTCTCTCTCGTAAGCTGACATTAGCTGCTAAGTAAACTTCTTTAAATAACCCAGATTACAGTTTCTCCCAGCAGCTGACCTTTTCGTGCATTGTTGTTTCATCTCCTGTCCTCAGAGAGCATGCTGGGTAATTTCCACCCTCCTCACAATGTGGATGGAAAACCGTGTCTGCTTTCGCACAGCGCGCTGCGGCGTCTCCCTCGTGCTCTCGCGCTCGTTTTCCAAGTCTTTGGGCAGAGAGAGAGCGAGGACCGGACGACTCCACCCACGCCGCTGTGTTTATCTGACCAAAATAGCCAGGATATGGTGGAAAGAAGAAACCCAAGACGTTACAGAGGGGGCATGTTCGGAAGAGGCGGCTGTCATAATGGTGTCTGGTCTGACCAGAATGTCGGGTCTTCGGGGGGGAAATACTACGGTGCTAGAAATATTTTTGGGGGGGATGAGGAAATGAGGAATAATCCAAATGTCCTGTGTATATACTGTACACCACCAGTCAAAAGTTCGAATTCGACACCAAGGTCTTTAACTGCTGCAAACACAAAGGCCATCCAGATGTACTGTGTGATCAGAAAGCTTACTGCACTACGTTCTTGTAAGAATTAAGCAGAAGGAAGTTAATAAGCAACCATCGTCTAATGTCCTTCTAAACCCCAACGATGGTAGTGTGTGAAATTCCCAGTAGACCAGCCTGTCTGGCTCCAACAACCATGCCATGTTCAAAGTCACTTAAATCACATTTCTTCCCAATTCTATTACTTGGTTTAAGCTTCACGTTGCTTATCTCCTGCTATACTGAACTTCCAGTCTCACACAGTATGATGCAGATCAATCCCTGATATCCGTTTCACCCAGATGAGGACGAGTTCCCTGTTGAGTCCGGTTCCTCTCAAGGTTTCTTCCTATCACCATCTCAGGGAGTTTTTCCTTGCCGCTGTCGCCGTCGCCCTCGGTTTGATCATCAGGGACAGTCTTATCATTTTGATTCATACACGTTCACATCTCATACAAACTTAAATAATTATTTTGATTGTGTAAAGCTGCTTTGCGGCAATGACAATTGTTAAAAGCGCTATACAAATAAAATTGAATTGAATTGAATTGAACTTTGTGTACATGCCTAAATGCATTGAGTTGCTGAAATTCCATTGGATGATTAGATATTTGCATTAACAGGCACTTGTACCCAGTGAAGTGGCAGGTGAGTGCAGAAAACCAGTAGTCAATAATGGGGTGTCGCCTCCAAGAAACATTAAAATGCAAACTTGTCTAGAAAACATACCTTACCTTACTACTAAGCACTGACAATGGAGACTCCTTACATGAATATTAAATAAGCTTCTCCTCTAAAAACACACACATATCTAAGCATACCTAAGAATATACAAAATGAGTCCATGTCTTACTTTCAAAATGTGCTGTATTAGAACGAGCACCTTTCCTATAAACTTGCGACTAATCAATATCTTCTGACTAATCAGAATTTAGAACTGAACTATGGTGTAAGATGTTAAGAAAAATGAGCATTAAATTGCAGGTACGTGTGATCACCAGCGTTTTTCATCACCATGGACAAGTGGAAAATTCAAGGCTCTGAAACGTTTCCACGTCCCAAATCTACTGTATTTGTTTTCCAGCACATGCACACACACACACACACACATACACAGACCCTGGTGTTGTGCCCTGAAAAACAAAGACATGCACTGTCTGCATCCTGCACTCTCTCTTTTCCAAAAGAGTTCAGGCAACCAAAAAAAGTCCACAGGCCAAAAAAGTGATAATTAGGCAAGGACTCGCCCAGTTTCTGGCACAGGCACACACCTAAGCACCAGAACACACACACACCCAGACACAGACAGGCAAACATGAACCGGACTCTCTGGGCCGCCCCCGCTCTTTGCTCTTCATGAAATGGGGAAATAAAAACACATCCCACTTCCCGTTAATCTGCAGTGTGGTGAAAAGGTGGGGGGGGGGGGGGTCGAGTGAAGAGTCTCCGTGACTCAAAGCACTCTGGCCTCCTGATGCCTCCTCGCTCCTTATAGTTAAAATCAGGGGCTGTTGATAGAACAGTGGTGGACGATCTGAGAACTGATCTGATCTGGGGCCTAAACCTGATACAGCAGTCGTGCTGAACTCATCCCAGCGTCCTCGGAGAGAAAATTCACTAATTAAGGCAGAACTGAAAGTCTGCATCAGGAACAACCACATACTTTAAATAGACTGTTTTATTTCCCATAGATACAATTTATGCAAAAATAAAAAAAAGGCTTTATGGTTCCTCAATGGTTCTTTGTAGAGTACTGTATATACTGTACAGTATGTACTGTGTGTACTGTGTGTACTGTACTGTGTGTACTGTATGTACTGTGTGTACTGTACTGTATGTACTGTGTGTACTGTATATAGGCTACTGTGTGTACTGTGTGTACTGTACTGTGCGTACTGTACTGTACTGTATGTACTGTATGTATTGTACTGTGTGTACTGTACTGTGTGTACTGTGTGTACTGTACATACTGTGTGTACTGTACTGTGTGTACTGTGTGTATTGTATATACTGTACTGTACTGTACTGTATGTACTGTGTGTACTGTATGTATTGTACTGTGTGTACTGTACTGTGTGTACTGTATATACTGTATGTACTGTGTGTACTGTACTGTGTGTACTGTGTGTACTGTATATACTGTGTGTACTGTATATACTGTATGTACTGTGTGTACTGTACTGTGTGTACTGTGTACTGTATATACTGTGTGTACTGTATATACTGTATGTACTGTGTGTACTGTACTGTGTGTACTGTATATACTGTATATACTGTGTGTACTGTATGTACTGTATGTACTGTGTGTACTGTATATACTGTGTGTACTGTATATACTGTATGTACTGTGTGTACTGTACTGTATGTACTGTGTTTACTGTGTGTACTGTATGTACTGTGTGTACTGTATGTACTGTATATACTGTATATACTGTGTGTACTGTGTGTACTGTACTGTGTGTACTGTATGTACTGTATATACTGTATATACTGTGTGTACTGTATATACTGTATGTACTGTGTGTACTGTACTGTGTGTACTGTATGTACTGTATATACTGTATATACTGTGTGTACTGTATATACTGTGTGTACTGTGTGTACTGTACTGTGTGTACTGTATGTACTGTATATACTGTATATACTGTGTGTACTGTATATACTGTATGTACTGTGTGTACTGTACTGTGTGTACTGTATGTACTGTATATACTGTATGTACTGTGTATACTGTGTGTACTGTGTATACTGTGTGTACATATGAAATTGTGTGATTGTGAATTTACTGTATGCTTGAAGGAATAGGTTTATTATAAACGTAAGATGTATCACACTCTAATCTGTGCTGTTTTACTGAATATCAGTGCGGCTGTGATGACGCGGCCCGAGTGCTGATATTCAGCACAACAGCACAATCTCATGTGTGATATTGCATTTATACAACACTTCCACAAACACCATTTAGATTATAATTTGTTTGTTTATTGAACCAGTTATTTTGCTCCACCAACCCATATCCTTCTGTAACTGGCAGAACTTGTTAGTTGGGACTGGGGTAGCTGGCGACAGACAGTTAACAGGCAGGAAAGTGGTTTTAAATTCTTACTGGCAATATGTAGCCAAGTTATGAGACATTTATGAGATTAACTTTATATTTCCACCTAATCCATGACGTTAAAAGGAAAGCTAGTGTACTTTGTAAGATGCACAATCTATTGGTCCACACACCAAGTAGTGCCTTTAATAAGGAATTTGGGATTGGTTTGTCTTAGATAGTCAGTGAATTAGGTGTCCTAGTTAGCTAGTTAGTTTCTGTTAATTTATCCTGCATGTATGTAGCACCTTGGTTCTGTTATTAAAGATGACAAAATGTTATCAGATGTGTGTTCTACTCATGCTGCAACCGACAATTAGTGCACACTGATTATTAGAACACCCGTGATACATATAGTAAAACGTCCCAGTGCTGTTACTGTCTATTATCGCCTCTCGTGAAATGCCTCTCATCCAATCAGATCACTTGGTCGAAAAACTAACTGTTGTATACTGGGAAATGTGTTGAGAAAGAAAAACTTAATAGTAAAAAATATAATAATAATAATAATAATAATAATAATAATAATAATAATATCAATAAAACAGTAAAAAATATAATTAGAGAAAGCATGAAACCATGTTTTCTTTTCTGATACCAATACAAAAAATAATTTACAAATATATTTTCTAATTAGGATTTGTTACAGAATTGTTAAAATTTATTACAACAATTTTGACAATTTTTCTAAATTAAATAATTAAAAATATATATTTCTTATTAGATGCAAAGTCTTTCAACCCTCCATGATTTGAAGATAATTTTTATTAACTCCATTAAAAATAAAATATTAATAATTAAAAATAAGAAAATAATCGTTCATATTAAAAAAAATTTTTATTGTGTAAAAATACACGTTAAAGCATTAATTTAAATGCTACATGAAAGGAACTCAGAGAGAGTGGATCAGCAAGGCTCTCAAAAGTCATGGGGATTTGTGAGCTCACACAAGTGGACGGGATCGGACAGCACTTTCCTCTGTGTGCGTTACGTCGTTCCCCAACATTGCAACAATAGACAGAAAAAGACATTTTGGAAAGATGCACTGGCTGCCATAATGTTTATTCATTGTGTGAAGATCAAATTAGAGATGCTTTCTTTTCTGATGTCAATACAAAAATATGAGGTGCGTTCAAGTCAAACCGGGATTTTTGATGAAGTTTCTGTTGAAAATTCATTGGTATTTGCAGAAGATTTCAAGCACAGCACGGTGATGAGACTCTTAAGCCCGATTCGGACGGGACTAGTTTTACAGGGGGTCGTTAGAGAAATTTCTGTTTCACAGACGTACATTGTGATTGTATTCCCGTCCGAATCTGCCATGTCTGTCTTTCTCTCACACGACCTCTGTAAAAATTCCAGAGCAAATTACCTACTGTTTTTCAGCAAACTCGGCGGTCCTCTGAGAAATCTACTCCCGTCCGAATGCGAATGTCTGTGATTGACGAATATTTTTTTTCCAAAACGCGTTTTCTTTTGTGTTTTGGGCAACGTGAACTACCGCACTATTACTAGCGCGCCGGTATTCAAGTTTGTGCACCAATAATGGATGTAGATGTGGATATGTGGTCTTGTGCAACGCCCACGTGTAAAACACAGACACTCCTACCTCCGTAACAAACACGGAGATGTTACTCCCGTCCGAATGCATACATGAAATGACAGACGTCGTCTGAAAGAAATTCTAACTCAAACGTCGTTTGGAAAACTAGTCCCGTCCGAATAGGGCTTTAGCCGCAGTAAAACATTTGAGTGATGCATGTGTCCGTGAATGATGATCCCGACCGAGGTGGCTTGGATCCCACTGCTGTCGTTCTCGTGAACGTTCAGCAAGACGAGACGCATCTGTATGTGGGAAATGTACACCCAATCATTCACCAACACCCCTCGCACATTACAGGAAAATCAGCTGGGAGTTATTGTCGGTCCTAACCTCGCTCTAAGCCATTTCCACATGTTTGGACCACTAAAGGAGTTCCTGGGGGGCCAGTGTTTTAAACATGAAGAAGGGATTCCGATCATGGTTTTGGTGTATCGAGCAAACTTTCTACCTTGATGGTATCCAAGCACTAGTGAAATGCTGGGATAAGTACATTAGTGTAGCAGAAGATTATATTTTATAGAGAGAAATAAACTGTGTTCTGTTAATCTGCACAATCAAAAATCTATTAAACTGCTCTTATGTACGTATTTTTAAGATTGCTTGAGACATTGTTGTCCGTAGTATCCTAAAACCTTTGCAGACTCTCACACGCATAAAGAAATCAGATATGCATAAGATGAAAGCTTCACTTGTCCTCCAACTATTAGCTGTACTTACTGTAGAAGCTGAATCATCTCCGAGATAAGTTGGTAATACATCGATGATTTGATCTGACACCGGCTCCACAAGTAGCCCCAAGCGTGACGTGATCCTCACCGACCTGCTGCAGTGTGTCAACTTCCAGTTTATAGGCTACCTGACGCACAAAGCTTTTAAAAATGAGGTCATGACCTGTATTCTCCAACCAGCCGCTGCACTACCGAGGGTTAACAGCGCTTCAGTAATCGTAGGCAAGGCGCCGGTATATCGAGGATACGTTATTCTGTTCCTTTACTTATGATGCGTGAAGTCCCATTGGAGACTCTATTTTTTACTCAGGAAGGAATCAGGAATGTTTCCTTATATGTCTCAGTCTGCAAGTCTCGACATGACCAATGACAACATGACTGGAGTAATTACAAAAACAAAATAAAAATGACCATTTGAAGATTTGTAATGCAGAACCGTACACATAGACATGACTCCCGATTGTTCGTTATTAACACACCGACACGTACACACACGCAAACACTCTGCTGACTGTCAGTGTTACCAGGTGTTGTCAACACGTCATTAGCCACAAACAAGTAAAGGTACTTTGTTAGAAGCAACACATGTTAGACTCTCAAGATATTTTTGGGGGGGTAATGTGTTTGTCTACATATGCGTGAGATGGTTATAGCCGAACAAACCTATAGCACGTGAAAATATACTGCATTTGAACCCCGGTCATTCTTTAACCCCCCTGTGAACTAACAAAAAAAACCTCAAACTTTTCCAGCCACTGTTTTAGACTTTGCCCTACTCTCACTCTCTCGCTCTTTCGTTCTCTTCCTGACTCACCAGTCTTCAAGCATCAGTTTCTGTTCATCCCTCATTCCAATGTTCCAGATCGCCGTCTGAGATCTCAGATAATGATGACTCATCTTGTTTATTTACTCATCTTTTTTTTTATTTATTCCAAATTAACGATTTCAGTGATTCATGCATTATGAACCTCAACACCCCTAATTATAGAGCATCTCAAAAAATACATGACCTCACACTCAAGTAATTGCGTATAGACATAATACATCAAAAACTAACCCGGGATTTGCGGTCTTTTAATTCGTATAAGTGCTGGTGCTGATTAGCAAGTCACACAGCTGCCGCTGATTCACAGAACACACCACATGTGAGTGCTGTTATCGTTCTGTACATATCTGAGACAGACTTAATTAAGAACAGCTTGCGTCTATTACCACGTGCGCAAGAAAGAAGAACAGCCCTTGACATTTCCTCTTAAACCTGGATGGATGGAAGGATGGAGGGATGATGGATAGATGGACAGAAGAGAAGGTTTGTTGGATGAAAATGGAGAATAGATATATAACAGAAAGGATGGATGGATGGATGGATGGATGGATGGATTGGTGCACTGATGGATGGCTGGATTGATGGAAGGATGGGATAGAAGTTTTGTCAGGAGGAAAAATGAGAATAAATAGATAACAGAAAGGCAAAGATGGAACAATGAATATATGTTTGAACAAAATAGTTGAAATGAAGGAGATGGATGGATGGATGGATGGATGGATGGATGGATGGATGGATGGATGGACAGAAGTGTACATTAGTCAGCAAAAGGTAGGTGGAAGAAAATGGTAACTGAATGATTAAATGGGAGGAGAAAGTGAAGTTTGGATGATAGAAGAGATGGATGGGTTTGTAGATTAATCAACAAATCTATGGTGGATGAGATAAAAGAATAAAGATGCTGGGTAAATGCACAGATAATTGATGGATGGACGGATGGATGAAGACGTATATGCTTTGCAAGTTGACTAATGTATGGATGGATATCAGATGAATAATGGAAGAAAGGTTGGATGGACATCAGGTGGATGGATGGATGGATGGATGGATGGATGGATGGATGGATGGATGGACGGCAGATAGATAGGAGGAGAAATTAAAGAATAGTCCACACTGCACAGTTTGGGAGGTAAACCACTGTATTGTTTGTTGCTGCCTTGAGTAAATGAGTAAATGTAATAAAGTGATGGCGATACAGCTGTGTGTGGGTGAGACAGACAAACACTACCCCTCACTGAGAAAACACTCACTTTCTCACAAACACCCACACACACAAAAACTCTTCACGTGTATACACACGCTCCCACACAGACACACACAGAGCAGAGGTCTCTGAAGTGTTTCCGGGACCCACACACGCTCAGCCACTGACACAGCCAAGTAATCAACCCCGGGGAAAGGCCTGTGAGTCACGACGACTCACTCACCCTAACCAAGAGACAGAACGGGTCGCTCGAGTGCGCAGACAGTCGCTCATGCTCTGCTGAGACACACAGACATAAACAACAGCACGAAACAGACAGACAAGATTAAAAACCAACACACTCGTAAATACAGTAGTTACATAACTCCAACAGAGTCTGGAAAAAAAACTTTTGGACTTTCTGCAGGGAATCACCTTCGGTTTATATTCTGATTTTAGTCCTATACCTGGGAAGCCAGTCCACTCAACCATACACTAGGTCTCCACCTGGGCCTTAAGAGATGATGTCATCCATATGGGGAAGCACTCGAGGGGACTTTAGGTACGGTTCCCCACCTACGACCTTTCTGAAGGGGGGGACATGAAGAGAAAGCTTCCCATGGTCTGGAACTTCCACACTGTCTTGAAGCCCCCTTTACCCGTATTCTCTCGCTGTAAGGTCTTACTCTGAGGTCAAGCTCGGGCGATCATGCATCCCCAAGAGCGTTTCTGGTTTCAGATCCTTCTGAGTACATCCTAATCTCAGCCTTTTACAGAAGAAAAAGCAAAGCTGATCGGGTGAGCGTGCTTTCTGATCAGCATGATGTCACTGCTCATAAAGCGCCTCGTTGCCAGGAGTAATGTTTCAGCAAAACACAGCAGCACTGTGACACGGGTGTAAAGCTTGTTACAACATGTTACAACATGGCATGTCATGTGATGTGTTTGTGATGAGGTCGATCAAGAGTTTCGGCTCGGGCTCTGAATTCCGGAATGTACAATATCTAGAGTGTGAACTGGTGTTCAGGGTTTGGGTGCAAAAGGGGGAGGGGTAGTTTGGGAAATGCTTAATAAACCAGCACATGAATATTCATGAACACGCAGAAACTTTTTCGCTTTTAACTTTCATTTTTCTTTTCGTTTACTGTTTTTTTTTTTGTGTGTGTAAATTACTTTCTGCTATCAATATTTTTGGCATCTTATTTAGCTGTATTTAATTTAAACTTATTTTATTAATTATAAAAAATTATAATTGATAAAGTATTATTATATTATTATTATAATGATTACAATAATAAATTATTATATTCCCTTGTTTTAAAATTTAATTTAAAATTTAAATAATTTTTTTTTTTTTATTCTCTTAAATGTGTCGTGTAGTACACAAAAATAATGGTTATGCTTGATGTTTTGAATTTCATACCACTATAAAAACTTCCAATGGACAGATAGAGAGATAGATGGGTGGAGTTTGTGGCTGCATGGATAGATTTTGAATTTACAGTATGAATTGATTTGTGGGTCATGGAAGGATAGATAGATAAAATGCGTGTGCTTGGTAAATAGGTGGATGGATGAGTGGATGTGTGAATGCAAGGATGAATGAAATAAACAGAATGGATGAATAAAATAGTCACACTTGATAGAGAGATGGCAAGAACGATAGAAGGGCATTTCTGATGGATAGAAAGATAAATGGATGGATAGATGGATTTGTGGGGGCGTGGATAAAATGGATTGCTTGAGAGCCAAATGGAGGGATTAAAAGGCAGAAAGTAATTACTGATAAATAGTATATATATATATATAGTGGTGTTAAGGATGAACAGATGAGAGCTGACAAAATTATGGAAGATCCAAAGTATAGGTATAGATGGATTTATAGGGGGGAAATGGTATAGGAGGGATAGTATGTTCAGGCTTGTTGGATGGACATATGGATGGATAAATTGAATTGTCTTTCACGGATTGATACATTGATAAAATATTTCCTTTGATGTAGAGATGAAAGGATAGATGGAGATTTCTTCATGCATGCATTTATAGCTTAATTATGTGAATGCAAATTTTTTGGGATTTTGATTCTGTAAAACTGCTTTGCGAAAAATGTAAGCTGAATTTAAAATGTAACGGAATTGAATTGAATCGTAGGATGATGATGGGTTGATCACCTGGGTTTTTGAATGGAACGGTGGATGCTCGCTGGATGGTTGGTATGATGATGGATGAACTGTTGGATTGGTGAGGGGATGCATGGATGTAGGCTACATAGCAGATATAAGATGATGACAGATGACAGGTGAAAGGAATATGGACCGTGCAAACCAAAAGGATATATATGAATGGATAGACCAAAAGGGTAGTATACAAAAGATAAACTAATGGATCTTTGTAAAAATTAAAAGTAAATTAATGTGTGAACCAGGATTATTGGAGGCGATTATCGAGGAAGAGATGCTGAATATATACAAATGTACAAAGACTTCACAAATGTATGGGTGCGCACAGACTGCACCCACAGAGAGAGAGACAGAGATAGAGCAAGAGAGAGAGAGAGAGTGTGTGTGTGTGTGTGAGAAAGAGATGTGGGTTGAACTGGGTGTTGAGACATAAGGTGATGTTATCAGATATTTGCTCTCTCACTCGGGTTTTCACCTTTTTTCCTCAACACGCATTTTTCACTCTCACTGGCCTTGTGTAGGTTCAGTTTTAGCCTGAATACCAAAAACTGATTAATATTCATTTATTAATTTTTTTTTTTCACAGAGCATCATCTCATGCCTATCGAGAGCCCAAATTCAGTTCGTGTCCTTTTACTCATCATCATTAGTTCATTATTTCTCCCAACACTGAATATGTGGATGATGCACTAATCATGCAGGTTTTTCTCTCTCTCTCTCTCTCTCTCTCTCTCTCTCTCTCTCACTCTCTCTTCCGAACCTGAGCTCTGTGCTTCATTACAAAGAATAAAGGAAGCGAAAGCTGCTCGCCAGAACGCAGAGGAAACAGCTCGAACCCTCTCTGCAGGAAACGAGACGAAACCTCGCTGCTGTCGTGTGCGAACCGACTGGCGGTTGAGGGTCTGTAGTGTTATACACACGCAAACACACATGTACACACTTCTATTCACATGCAAAAAATGTGCAGACACAAAGGCTTATAATTGAACATGAAGTACTGATGCTGCGCGTCATAGTGCAGCTTGATTCCACAAATCCAGTACATACTATTATGATCATCACATTTCATATAATCGATCACAAAAAGTAAAATTAAAAGTAATGACTTGTCATTAAATGACAAAGACCAATGTATAACTTTTGCTCGAGAAAGGATTGCTGCATCCACGGATGGAGTCTCCAGTACCTGAGCTTTGTAATATGCAGTAAGTTTGACAGTCCGTAACATTAACTGTAACTCAAAATGGATTAAATGTTTTTATTTTATTTTATTTTGTGTTTCTTCCAACACTCGGATATGTGGGGTTAATTTTTTATGTTGGACGTCGTTATAAAAGTTACAAAAGATATTCAGTGTGCAGGAGGCAAGGGTTGTTTGGTTTGAATATTTGTGTGGAACCATTTAAAGTTTTACGCAGAACCCAAATATCAGTACTTTTATGGACCAGTTCTGGCCCGCCTCTACAATGTTGGCCGCATGGGATGATGGCCCATACCTAAACCCTAACCCTAACCTAATTCCAAAGGCACACTCTTTATTGTTTTATAAAATTGCTCATGTCACATTTTGTGGGGGAAATAACTTCTAAAAACAATTCGAAACAAGCATGTCTTTAACTCATGTTCGTTAAATTATTATTGAATTTGTATGTTCTCCCCGTGTTTAATGGGGTTTCCTCCGGGTACTCCGGGTTCCTCCCACAGTTCAAAGACATGCAGATTAGGCTAATTGGCGTTCCCAAATTGCCCGTATTGTGTGAATGCTTGTGTAGTGTTGACCGGAGGTCCTACAACAGTTGTAAAAATGTGAATAAATACAATGGTCACCACTGGCCTTCATGGTCCCTAGTTGGACTACAGAGGTTCCTAGATGGATGGATGGAGGGATTGATGGATGGAGGGATGGATGGATGGATGGATGCATGGATGGATGGATGGATGGATGGATGGATGGATGGATATATTTTTTAAACCACTTCTGCAAGTGGACCAATAGAGCCAGATCTTTAGAAGATGCTCTGTGCATTTTAGATAGATACAGTAGATACAGCTAAGAACCTTAAATTGTCTTTTGGACAAACCACTGATTTGTCCAAAATCATCTCAAGAATAAATAAACGCAAATGTTAAAGCATTCCCAATCTACATATTTAACATTTCCCTCAGTGGTGTAACGCAAAGATCCGAGGCCACCATTGATGTGTGTTGGGACTGAAATCCCCTGGGGGACTGAGAGATTTACACAGAATCGAGTACTTTGCTAATCCCAAAGGGAAATTGTAAAGGAAGTGAACCTGCGGTACATCTCCTACGATTTCACTGACGGGTGTAGCCTGTGGTTTTTGTACATTTATAATCATTTTAGCCATTGTTCTCAGTCCAGCTGCACGTTAATGAAATTTCAGTTGTTTCCTCTCTAGTAGGTTGGAGTCCCCCCACCACCACAAGGGGCCCTCCCACTGCACAACCTTTGCGTCTGTCTTCACCAAACACCGCTGCCCGTTATAAGTCCACCTTGAAAATTTTTAAATCTGGCTTAAATTTAAACATTCTGCACCCCCCCCTTCCACTACAGAAACCAAAAATGCAAACATGATGAGACGTGCAGCTGTTTTGGTAGTGAAAATTGCTCAACCGGCTCAACGGTGAGAGCCGGAAACTGGTGAAGTTTGATTTTCGTGTTGAATGGAATTGGTATGTCCAAACTCATAGACATGATGATCGCCTTATTATTGGATGTACATTAGAATGTGAAGGAAATTTGCTTTTGGTGTGAAAAAATAAAAAATTGGGGTTTAAACAGGTTAATGAAATCAGTGTATATCATGGACATCGGCTTGTGCAATAGAAACACAATTATTATTGAAATAATCCTCCACTCATCAAATATACCGCTTTATCCTGGATTCAGGGTCACGGGGGGCCTGGAGCCTATCCCAGGAGACCTATAGGCCTTGAGACAGGGCACACACACATACACACACTTACACACTCATTCACGCACAACAGGCAATTTGGAAACGCCAAATAGTCTAATCTGCAGGTCTTTGGACTGTGGGAGGAAACCGGAGTACCCGGAGGAAACCCAACACAGGGGGGGGACATGCAAACTCCACGCACACAGAGATGGGAATCGAATCCGGCCCCTGGAAGTGCAAGGCACCAGTGCTAACCACTTCACCTACTATGTAGGTACACTACGTCCTTACCTTATTCAATTTGCATTAATTGTCTTGATTAATTATCAGTGAATTAAACCATGCGGTAACGGTACAACTATAAAGCTGATTATGTCATGCAGACCATCTTAACCTGCTTCAACACACCAGTCACAAACTGGTCTTAGCTTTTTATTCATTCATTCATCTTACATGCCTCTTATCCTGTACAGGGTTGCAGGGGGGCCTGGAGCCTATTCGAACTACATGCACGCAGACCCAAGGAGGGAATCGAACCCTCGACCCTGGAGGTGCGAGGAGACAGTGCTAACCACTAAGTCACCGTGCCACCATTGTTGATTTAACATTTTTAAATTAAATATCCTGTAAATTTAGTCCATATCTAAAGATTACACAAAAAGGATGGAATCCAGGTCCAATTTGTAGAGGCAACGCATTTCATAAGGCAGGAAGTAGCAATCCTGTTCCACAGTTGCCACCCTGTCCCACCCTGCGCCCAAAGGAACTTCTTCTGTGTGTCTTTTAAATGCAACCACTTCCCCCTCAATTTAACCTTAAGCTAACTTTACACTCCTGGACCTCTAATAAACAATGCAATCTAAAATAGTCACAATTAGCATTTTTTTTGACAACCTACCAACCTTCAACGCATGGGTTCACACGAGTGTGAAAGCCGATTGAACAGGTTGGATGAGACTCCAGAAGGGTCTCTGCAAGAACAAACCTGTCAGTGTGACTCGCAGATTGGTTAACACATCACTTCCCCAATGACGTCAATCGAATAACAGTTTACACTTAATGAAAAAAAAAATATCAGGCTGATCAGGCCGCGCCGGCGGCAGCGGCATCACAACTGGGGTTTGTTATCAGCAGAGTGAGAGATGGTGCAAGAAAACTGACGCATGTACGGAGCAAGTGAGAGATCGCAGGCTCTTCCAGACTTTCACTGTGTTTTCCACTGGATCGCGAGAAGTGCATGGAGAAAAAGAAAGAAAGAAAGAACAAAATAAATGAATAAAGACATGTGAAGATGAAGTGATTTGGCCGTCACATCCATCACGAAATGAGTTGAAATGCTCTACGCATTAGCTGAGTGATATTTATAATGCACTTTAAAGTGTAGGAAAGGTCTAATTTAGGTCATCTTAAATCCCTCTTAATTGCTGTTCAAACAGCTTTACTGAGAGACACTCGTACATCCTCACACACACACACACACACACACACACACACACACACACACACACACCAACATCCGCCTACGCACATGCTCACATATGCACGCACACACATACTATTATACACACAGACACCCACCCACCCACACACACACACACACACACACGCAACAGGAAATAATGAGAACATCCGGTTTGAATTGATGAGAGTCTTGACAGGAAGTACTGCAGTGTTGTGGGACAGAGCATCTATCTATTTTTGTTGTTTTATTTATTATAAAGTAGAATATAGTCAAGTCTAAAGGATATTATTTAATATATAATGTACTATATATTGTAAAGGGAATGGAAATTGTTGAGGATACTTTAATAGTTTTCCATTTTTTAAAAGGTAAAAGGTTCTCCCCGTGTTTAATGGGGTTTCCTCCGGGTACTCCGGCTTCCTCCCACAGTCCAAAGACATGCAGATTAAGCTAATTGGCGTCCCCAAATTGCCCATAATGTGTAAATTCTCCAGGGGATAGGCTCCACATTAAAGGAACTCGGCTTAAAGTTATTGCCACATCCATTTGTACAGTCCTGACCTCACTCCAAGCCATTCCCACATGTTTGTGCCATTAAAGGAGTTCCTGGGAGGCCAGGGTTTCAGACGTGAATCAGACAGGCAGTCCAATCATGGCTCTGTCATGCAGAGAAAACTTTCTACCTTCACGGCATCCCAGCACTAGTGAAACACTGGGATAAGTGCATTAGTGTAGCAGGAGATTATATACAGTAGAGACATACAGGGAGTTTTTATACTGCGTTCTATCATACTGTGTTCAAACGTGAACACCCCTCTTATAAAGTCATTTTTAACGCTAAGCTAAAACAGCATATGTATTTGCTATGGATATTCTTCACACTAACCTGTCTCATCGTACACTCATAAAACACAGGCTTGTAGAGACTAGGGAAGCGAAAATGGCTACCAAGAGCTCGTTTGCTGCTTTGCGTCTGTCCTCATATCTCACATATGAGATATCAACATAAACAAGCCAGCATCAGGTAGCACTGAACGCACTCAGACCAGACACAAGTGTTTTTACTGCAGAAAAAAATGATCAGCATGTATAATGTACTGAACTTCTCTATAAATCGTTTTAAGTCCTAGGATAGGAATTCACACAAACTCACACACACACACACACACACACACACACACACACACACACACACACACACACACACACACACATCTCAGGTCCGGTCGCCATGACGATTCAAGTCACATCATCACCTGCTAGTATCCTTATAATTGGTCAATTACTCAGATTCAGAGACAGCTGCATGCAGGGATTTAATGAACAGCATAAACTATTAACAACCTCCATGTGCTGCAAAATGTCTGATCTTAATCATAGATATGATATTTTTAATATAATACACGCCATGTATCGACGGGCATGCAGGATGTTCACTAGATGTACTAGATGAATCTTTTGCATTTGACTGATTATGTGTTCTAAACTTATACAAATACAGACAGTGTCAGGATGCATATTTGTTGTTTTTTTTTGGAAATGAATACATAGTAAAGGGTAACTTAGAAGATGGGGTCAGTTTGGTGTGTTACTTATTAAGTTAGATTTCCTGTTAGAATTTCATCAGAATTAAATGAGTGAAATGGGAAGGAGTGAGTGAGTGATCATATTTGAAGCTCATGAGTCAAGAATAGTCTGCGTTGTTATAAAACTTGGGCGATCAGAAGCAAGTAAATTTGATTTAAAAAAAAAAAAAAAAGAAAGAAAAATTTATGAATGTAAAAACAGGATTAAAAAACGAAATTACTTTTAAATTAGATTTTTAACTTGAGACATCCAAAATTCTTGAGCCACACTTTATTTCCAGACTTTCTTGTATTTTTTAATGCTGTCTCAAGGAATAAGTCTCCAGGCATCCTGAAAAACCAGGACCTGACCAGTCCAGTCCAAGACCTGACAAACACAGTGACCTCTAAATCACTCAAGCATTTAAAAATCATCTAACTTAAGGCATGAGAAACAGGTGGAGATGATGACAGATGATCAGGCCGGTGATTAGTAGACCGGTGATGCTGAGGGGTTGGAACAGATGAGAGGGGAAATGAGGTCGCTGCCAAAGTTGTTACATAAACAACTATTTTTATTTTTATTATTTACCTTAGGAACTTTGCAGCAAGTCGCAGTTTAAAAAAAAATCCAATTTCTTTAATTAAATATACATAATTTAATTGAATTTAGTATAAAGAAATGACCATGTCAATACTTTTGCACAGTACTGAATATGAGGCTACCCAAATTTCAGGTTTAAATATGAATACAGATACAGATATAAACATTCTGAACAGAAAAAAGATGCAGATACTGGCTTTGTGTTACACCACTTACACTGTATACTGACTGTATGGTGAATGGTAGAGTACGTACTGCATACCTGTGCATCTGTGTTTAGTCATTAAACCTACTATATAAACCGCCCTTATTTAACTATTAAAATTTGAATGCGTAATTTAAGCTCATTAGGTGTTTATGAGACAGGCTGTGACGATCTAATTTCATAAAAAGTGAAATCAGATAAAACACAGAAAAGTAAATGTAAGTAAATGTGAATGACCTTTATACAGTTTGAAGGAGTTTACTGGCATTATTTGGTAACGGTTCACGTTTTTCTGGCAAGTGACTAATATAAAATGTCAATAAAGATCTTTTGTAGATTTGATACACCCACCATGTACACACACTCATTTATTAGTAAATCAGTGTGACCTTCAGTCGATATTGTGATTATATTACAATTATAAAAGTGAAATCTTAATACGAAATGTGAAATTATTCCAAAAACCAATGTGATACATTTTAACCCGTTTTCAGCACACACTGTTCTGTGAAAAAGTCATGGCAATATTTCATATGCATATTTTTTTCAACGTTGCGGTATTATAAAATAGTGCAAAATAGTAAACTGACTTCATCATGATTATCAGATTCCATAATTTGAAGAAACCCTAATTTGATAATTATTTAGGTCTCATTTAGATTGTTTAGATTATACACTTAGACGAAAAGCCGAATGACATTTCTAAGCATCAATGCTTCAATAATAAATTAGCGTGTTGTATAAGAAGTAAAAAGACTTGACTATTGTCAAAAGTATTAAGACATCATATGTAATATATAATAGTTATTCTATAGTTATCTATATATAGTTATTCATATATTATAGTTATATGATAATTCCCCCCATCTGTTCTGTATTTTTCTACCCATCCCGAGGCATCTGGAGATTATGCCATATTCAGTAGACAAAGGCCGTCCCTGTGAGGTTCCTGTGGCATCCAGAGAAGGACCAGCTCCAGCTGGATTCAGCTTTATGATGGTTTGGAGCTACACATGCTGCTCCTGAGCTTCCAGTGATCCAGACCTCATCTGCCCTCTGCACCTACTGACTCGTCCCTATGCT
>JAQQZT010000010.1:5501293-5516199 GCA_030068275.1 Clarias platycephalus | reverse complement strand
TGTGTGTGTGTGTGTGTGTGTGTGTGTGTGTGTGTGTGTGTGTGTGTGTGTGTGTGTGTGTGTGTATGCGTGTGTGTTTGGCTGTCAGAATCACTGTGTATGCCAGCTTGCTCGGGGCGGCATCTTGTTTTTGTCCTTCACCCACACTCTACGGTAATGTAATGTACGACTCCAGATGGACTCAGAGGTTATTTTTCATCACGGAATAAACAATCTTGTAAAAGTTGGATACTACAATTTTAAAACTTGGCTCCACGCCTCTGTAAAGGAATACTCCACAAGTATTTTCCACAACAAGCTTGATTTACTGCATCCGGAATGTTTCAGGGAACCAAATAGGTGAAAGTTCGACAGAGCGAATATATAGGGAGCGAGGACTATAGGGAGGATGCTTTAACACCTCAAAACAATTTTTTTTCAGAGTGTCGAGAGTGTGGGCAGAGGTGTGCGGACGTGCATCGCCATGCAGGATCACGACGCCCTCGGGAAGCAGTCCTCACACAACTCTTTTAATAACTGTAACGAGCACTGTTGATTTGTTCCTGACAGTGTTCCGATACTTCTGGCCCTTGAGAATCCCAGAAATCTCTAAGCGTTGATGAATTTTCCAGCTGGTGGTTGACTTTTGAACTTTTCCTCAGTCGGTGATTGAGGACCTTTTCTTTCCGATACTCACACCCTCATTAATGTTCGGGTCAAACCGGGACTTTTGATTGTACAGAATAACAGAACACAGTTCGAAAAGCAAAAACTCACTTTATTTCTCGATATAATCCCCTGCAACACTAATACACTTATCTCAGTGTTTCACTAGTGCTTTGATACCATTAAGGTAGAAAGTTTTCTCAGTATACCAGAGCCGTGACTGGGCTGCCTGTCTGATTTACATGTGAATCGCTGGCCCTCCAGGAACTCCTTTGAGTAAGGTCAGGACTGTATGGGGGATGTGGCAATAACTCCCAGCCGAGTCCCTGTAATGTGCAAGTGATGCTTGTGAATGACCGTGTGTACAGTTCTCAATTTGGTAACAAGTTATCTGTCATTTTAAGGATCAGGCGTTCCACTCGCTGAATGTTCACAGGAATGACTGCATTGGGCTCTGAACCACCTCATCCTGGATCTCCATTCATGGATGCACGGCTTTCTTTAAAATGTGTTACTGCGTCTCAGAGTCTCATCACTAATTGCAGTGTACAGTGTAGTGGAATGTAATATGCTGACTTTAACCCTTGTGTGCACAATAAAATGAATATTAATTATAAGCTGTATTTTAGGGCTCTGTTGGCGTTACAGTGAGGCCCGATCCTGAGAGTTGAGGTGTTCTCACTCTGATTTTCTCACACTCTTCTCTAGTCAAATAATGCACACTTCCCTTTTCTCTCTCTCTCATAAACTCATTCACTTTTAACATTGCCTTTATCTCAGCTCATAAAATGCATTTTAATATTCTGTAGTACTTTTATACATATAGGTTACACCTCCATGGTTTTAAAAGGAAAATAATGTAGTGTATTGGTTAGCACTGTTGCCTCGCCCCTTCAGGTTCCGGGTTCGATTCCCGCCTCGCGGTCTGTGTGTATGGAGTTTGCATGTTCTCCCCGTGCTTAGTGGGTTTCCTCCAGGTACACTGGTTTCTTCCCACAGTCCTATGAGACATGCAAATTAGGCTAATCTGCGTTTTCTAGTTGCCTGTAGTGTGTGAATGAGTGTGTGTGTGTGAGTGTGTAACCTGCAATGGATTGGCACCCCATGTGTACGCTGCCTCATGCCCCAAGTCTCCTCCTCTCTCCAGAGCCCCCGCTACCCTGTAGGACAAAGCGGTATAGATGATAAGTGAGTGATTGAGAGTGTCTTCTTTAAACTATCAGCAGGGTGTGTAAACTTTTGCACTCAACTATCCCTTATGTGCAGCTGTTTAAAACCATTATAGTTATTGTTTAAACATGTTCTTTGTTAAAATCGGCTTCACATACCTCACCTCTGTCTCTCTCTCTCTATGTGTGTGTGTGTGTGTGTGTGTGTGACAACTCGTTTAAGCGTTTGTCCCCGTGGCTCTCCTGCCGGCTCTGTGTTCACCGGCGTGAATGATTGTGACATACTACTACTGTCTCCTCATCTCTCTTTCTCTCACACATTATTCTTTTTTCCCCTAGTCTAGCCTCAAACACAACTTATCGCTCTGAATTATCCGCCTGCCTGCTGTATAATCTGTGAACTTCTTGAGAAGTTTAAGATGAAGCGGTTAAAATAAATGATCTCAGGACACACAGTCCGACCACCACACTTTTCTCGGCCCACGCGTACAGGGAACACTCATTTCTGAGTAACCGCCCTTTGATGTGGACGGACTACAGCGAAATACACAGACCTCATTCTATTACCGCCCCTTTTTCACACCTTGTCTTTTTCTTTCTCTTTCTCTTTCTCGCGCTCATCTAAAACCAACTAGAAGGACAATCGTTTATTAGAACTGACAGAACTGACAGCCTCGAATGCTGGTGATGAAGGAAAATCAAAATCATACATATAAGATGCTAAAGTACAATCCATACGGATTAAAATTAGCCCTTAGTCAATCTTCGCTCTTTTACTTCACGAACAACAATGATTAATCAAAAGAGGGATTTTTTTTTTTTTTTTTTTTTTTACATTCTGTTATTTAAATAAGCCTGAGACACAACTAATCACTAGCCTAACTCATCAGAAAACAAACCAGACTCGCTAACCATTTCTCTAGCGTTACGGCGGCTGTACTCTGAAAGTCACTTTGAAAGTTGATGACATCATCATCTGCATGCCTTTCCCACAGATTTTGTTAGCGACCATGCTAACATGGCCTAATCTGACAGACATTCTGTCGGGACTTTTTTTTTTTAAAACTTGTTAGGGCCCAAGCACTATGAAATCGTGCGCAAAAGACCCTCTTGTTCTTTTAGGGATTTTTTGTTTCTGAACATGCTGAAAAAGTCATGTAAATCAGCATACAGCCTGTAATCTGCTGCCATTAGGATGCCTGAGTGGCACAGAAGATTTTGCTGCACAGCTCATACACACACTTGATACATATAAACTTCGTTATACATTTACATCTCATTGAGCTGAACAAATTTCGCTATTCATGTCATGGGCTCCACTTTACTGTTTTTTTGGTTATTTACAAAACGCACCCAATGGAATTTAATATACTCCTTTTAGGGAATTTATATGATTTCAACTAAACCAAACAATTAGATCTAAAAACACTGAGGATGCAAAAAATTTAGAAGAGATTTTTGATATCTTAAATGGTTTTTTTTTTTATGTTAATGGTATTTCCCCACATGTATGTATAGGGGAAATACCGATAGCATTCTATAGTTACTGTATATAACATGTCATAATGGTATCGGTATTTCCCCTAAACATACATGTGCCCACTGTGCCCAGTTTCTTTCTGGTTTGCCTAGGTGGCAATAGTGCAAGTGCTTGGGCCCGATCATCATTGCTATATTTAAAGTTTAAATCCTCTATAACCAGCATATCATTTAACTAACATGAGCCAATCAAGCAGGACATCTGAGGTGAATTTGAACATGTGCTGATCACTAATATTTTTATATAACCTGATCAGATTTCACTAAGAATTTTTACATACAGTAATTCCTATAGATGCTTCAGTTGTAAACTCTAGACAGCTTGCTAACATTAGCTAACCTGATAGTCGATTTCTAACGTTTAAGATTTTAATTTATTTTTTCCTGTAAAAGTAGCCTTAAAAAAGGTTAAACGTTAGTTAACTTGGTTCTAGACAGCTAATGTTAACAAATGTCTCTAAGAGCACTGCCAAATTTTTTCCCCTTTGGTCTCTCGGACAATAACTAACGGTTGTGGCATCATCAGGACCTACAGTATATCCAGGCAATATAGTCTTATAGCTGTTATAGGGTGAAAAAAACTACAAAAGAGACGTATCAGATGGAGAGATAACAGAAATGTTTAGAGTGGAAGGAATGCACTGGTGAGCTCAGTGACACCAAAAGCCCAGGAAAACCACAAATGACCTTTAAAGTGGATGATCACAGGATTCTTTTCTTTGGTGAAAAGAAAAAAAAAAAAAGAAAAAAAAAACAGTTCACAGCATCTTTCCAAGTCAAGGGCACTCTGGAGGAGGTCGTTTTGTCAAAGTCTACAATCAAGAGATGCCTTCATGGACGTAAACACAGAAGTTTGACCTCAAGATGCAAACCACTGGAGAACAGAAAGACCAGATTAGACTTTGCTAGAAAACATCTAAAAATAAGCATGCTCAGCTCTGGAAAAAGATTCTTTCGACAGATTAAACCAACATAAACATGTCCTAGAAACTGTGAATGTGGAAGAGGTTACACGCCACATCATCATCAAATATGTTGTCATGACATGGGCGTATATGTAAAGTGCATAGAGTAAAGTGCATAGAGCTCTAATGTGTATATTTTGCTCAGATTCAGTCAAATGAAACTGGAGGCCCACAAGCAAGAAGCACCTGAAGGCAGCAGTAGTAAAGCAAAGGCAAAGCAGCTCAAGGGAGGAAATTTGGTATTTGGTTTTACAAGTTCCAGACTTCAACCAGTCACTTACTCTAAAGAATTTGCATCCAAATATTACAAATAATCCTAATACATATAACTATATTAGGTTGTTCCATTACTTTTGAGCCTGTGAAAATGAAGAGACTGTGTATAAACATGGTTGTAGCTCCTGAACGGTTAATTTAACAGTTTTGTTAAACCGCTTGAATTAAAGCAGCAAGTCTACACTCAAATCCAGTGAATTGGTGTGAAAAGGCAAAAATGCAAAAATTGCATCAGCCAAATAATTATGCCATTTACAATTTGTAGTCTGTATCGATCGCATGGACCATGTTCTGAGTAACAGTGTTCAATTATACAGTGTAAAATTCCCTAAATGTATATTGAAATAAATGAACTAATTTGTCCGATATAAGTAAACAGAGTTCATGGAAGTGAGTCTTGTTCATAAGGCCTCCGCGGGCCTATTTATAGGAACGAGGAAACCAATTTCATACGCTGATATTCAGATTTTGAGATATCAAAGAAGTAGGCGGCACGGTGGTGTAGTGGTTAGCACTGTCGCCTTGCACCTAAAAGGTCTAGGTTTGATTCCTGGCAAGGCTCGATTCCTGTCTCGGTGTGCATGGAGTTTGCATGTTCTCCCCATGCTTGGTCGGTTTCCTCCAACAGTCCAAAGACATGTAGGTTAGACTAATTGCCCGTAGTGTGAGTGTGTGTATATGAGTGCCCTGCGATGGATTGGCACCCTGTCCAGGGTGTACCCTGCCTCCTTGGGATAGGCTCCGAGTCCCCGCGACACTGAATACAGAATAAAGCGGTATAGAAGATGAGTGGGTGAGATATCAAAGAAGAGTCACGGAAGCCACTGTTTTCTCTAACGCCACCGCACACATACACAGTTACGTTTCCTGTCTCTCTCTCTCTTTCGTGCTTTCATTATGACTCGCCCATTCATGATCTAGCACATGGCACCACATCAACATTAAACAGGAAAAAAAAATGCACACCGAAATTAGTCATCATATGAAATACCTTAAGTACTGTGCTGATGTTAATATAAGCCCTATCACAACACTTTCCTTGGCTGTTTAACAAAAGATAATGTTGAAATTGTGAAATTTCCTGTAAGATGATTATTTAAGAGTTATGGAAGGAGTCCAAAAAGCGAATCCCAGGATACTTTGGGTACGAGGCAGGGTACATCTTGGACATGGTGTCAATCCATTGGGAGATAAGATGGGAATTGAACATAAACAGATTTCTGCAAACTGAACACATGTCGAACAAACTCCTCCCACGCTGCGTAGAGAACTGTGGAGCACATTTGTTATTCAGTATTTTAAAATTGCCAGTAACCTGGTAATATGCACATGTAGCATGTATGGGCATGACACCTGAGGTTTCCACCAATTCCTGAGCGGAAGTGAGGTTATGTGTGCCTGTGTGTGTGTGTGCGTGAGGGGTGGGTGCTTTGGCAGTGTGCCCTGCGTATACTGATTCAGCACATATTAACATATTTAACAGACACCCGTGTCTTTCCCTCGTTCAAAACAGGTGTCATGTTGGAACGGTGTGTCATTCCACCCCTCGCCACACCCTGGTTCTGTTTGTTTCTTGATCCCTCCTTTTTGAATGCCATCATCAAGTCCATCGCCTGACACACGGCACTTAATATTTAACACTAAACAATATATTACCGTATCTTGAGAATTCCTGCATTATGTATAAGGTCATGGGGAGGTGGGGACGCCCTAGATGGGGTGCCAAACATATCACAGGATACACTACAGTACATGCCTATGGACCGTGGGAGGAAACCGGAAGAAACCCACCAAGCACAGGGAGAAACTCCAAGTACACAGACAGGATGTGGGAACCGAACCCCCAACCCTGGTGGTACTGTATGAGGCATCAGTGATAACCACTAAGCCAACATATTCCTGTATCATGTATGTGTAATATATAATAAACAAGGAAACTTTGAAAATCTGTACCATTTATTCATATGGAAAATTTAAAAGGCAGCTTAAAATACACCTTTATCCTCCAGCCTTTTGCTTGCTTTTTTTTTATTTATTAGATAATTTTTACATTTTATATTAAATTTACTCTTCTTGTTAATTTCCTTTCAGCTCAAGTTTTATCTTATCATTTTATTTTTATGTTTTAATATAAAATATTCAATTTTTTTAATTATTATTCATAGTTGATTTATAACTCTATTGTTTTCCTTATCTCTACTGTATGATTCCTTCTTCTTCGTTTATGCCGTGTTTAATTGCACCGCATACAGTATATTATATTTACACGGTATTGGATCGAATGCACTGTTTTATTATTATTTTTTTTATTTCAGCTCAACACTTTTGTAAGAAATGTGCTCAGAACTAAACAAACTTGAACTTGAGGCCGCATGCCTCCGTTGTCCTCCACACCTCCTCGTTCTTTTCTCTCCATCCTACACAGTGAAGGAGATTTCATAAGCCGGCTCAGATGGTCCTTCTTCTCAACAGAGAAACTGAGGTAAAGGCCATAAGGGGACAAATAGCAATTAGTCCATCACATTATTATCCATATAGTTAGAGCAGCATGCACTTTAATTTCGCGTATATGTACTTATATAAGAGCTTTTCTCTTCAGTGGTTTGAAATAAAAAGACCTTCTGAAATGCCAGTTCGTTTCTTTTGAAAAGTGCTTTATTTTGTTTAGCTCTAACCTGAATCAAACGAGTTTCGTATAATATCATGGATAAAAAGGTACTTCATACACAGATACACCATTCTGGATCTTTAGATTTTTGGACCTTTAGTTAAAGAAGGGAATAAAAACTAATTTAAACCATTATTTCAGCCAAGGACTCTTTTAACAGGCCTAGTTATTAAGTTAATGAGTTATTAAGGTTTGGATTAAAACACACTCAAATCAAGTGACCAGTCAAACACACAAATAACTACAAGAACCTTATCAATATAGGATCAGTAGGATCAATACGATCAATAGTTAAAAATCATGACGAAAGGGTTCTACTTGTGAAGTTCTAATTGTGTCTATTGTATCTAAGAGTGTCGTATTATGTAATGTTTATGGATGTATTTATATCGCGCTAATAAGAGACGTCACTGTGGTGTAGTGGTTACTGCAGTGGCCTCACTCCTCCCTGGTCAAGGGTTTGAATCTGCATGAAGTTTTCACACACTCTGTGATTAATGGGTTTCCTCCCGGTATTCCAGTTTCCTCCCACAGGTATGCCAGTTTCCTCCCACAGGTAGTGCGTGAATGTGTGTGTGTGTTGGATTGGCACCCTGCCTTGTGCCCGAAGTCCATTGGGATAAGATCCAGGCTGCCAGTGACCCCGTACAGGATAAGCAGTATAGAAAATGAAGAGGAAGAAGAGAAAGAATGGGATGATGTAATCCGTCAGTCAAGTGTTCATTTTTAAAACCTTTTTTTATTTTTTGAGAAAATATCAAGATGAGATTTATCATTCTGATGCCAATCTGACAATCTTACATAAATGGATGAGATTCTAGAGCAAAATATATATAAATGTTTTTTTTTAAACACGTTCCAACCTTGACAACAGACATAGACATTTATATAACAACACAAACACATAAACATATAAACACATAAACAATACTGTTGTTGTGAGCCATAAAAGAAGAAGTGGTGCTTCCCCAGCTCCTAAATCTCAGCTTTATTTAGCACATCCTCAGCCTGACCAGAACACCGAGCTGATGTTATTGCTGTTGCTTTTCTTTCTTTCTTTCCCTTCTTTCCCATCCGTTGAAGGAAACTTTGCTAAAAGCTGCTTGTTTTCTTGTTTAGTTTAGTCTTTTTTTTTTTTTCTAACAGTCGGCCGAGTTGCGTCTATGGAAACGAGACTACGCGAGCGCGCGCCTCCAGCCTTGTTTTCATGTCTCGGTAGTTCCTGGCAACAACGTCACCCAGGCGGGGCGTGGCCTCTTTCGGCCAGTAGGCAGCGCGTTTTCGAGGACGCGGGTATAAAACGAAGCGGCCGGCGCGCGTGAAGTTTAGATACGCGTGCTGCGGACGGAGACAGACTGACAGACAGACAGAAAAGACAGCGCGGTGATTTTGAAGTGTTTCGGAAGGAAAGAGATTTTGGACATCATTTTGAGGCGGCTGTTAAAGGAAAATAAAAAGGAAAAGCGTCTGGCAACTTGGTACAGTAAACAAAACGTTTTTTTTTACCTGGAAGTTTGTTTGTTTTTTTTGGATTTTTTTAAATAGCTTGTTAATATTTACGGAACACACACACAAGATGTTTGGACATTGTGCGCTGTAAAGTGTATCTTTAGCCTATCTAGCCTAGAAATATATGACTATATTAGAACTAGACTGAAGCTCTGCTCTCTAAATGTGTCACATATCCACCAAAATGGAGCAACCGTTTTATCATGACGACTCGTTTCTCTCTGCTTATGGCACTCCAGACGCCGTGGCCCTGCGCGACCTCAAGCTCCTAAAGCAGAGCATGAGCGCCGGCTTTGTCGAGCCTTACCGCAGCTTCAAGAGCGACTTCTACCCGGCCGGGAGCGCCGACGCCGCCGGTACACTCAAACTCGCCTCTCCGGAGCTAGAGCGCCTGATCGCGCAGAGCGGCGGAGGCGTGATCACCAGCCCGACCCCGGGTCAGTACCACCGGTACAGTCGCTCCACCACTGAGGAGCAGGAAGGCTTCGCGGACGGATTCGTCAAAGCCCTGGACGAGCTGCACAAGATGAACCAGGTGGCACCGCCGAACGTGTCCCTCGGCGCCGGAGGAGTTCCCCAGGCCTTGCAGTCCGCCGAGACGCCCGTGTACGCCACACTGAGCAGCTGCAGCACAAACACTAGCCTCCAGCAGCCCGCTGCACCCGGCGCCACCTACCCCAGCGCCACCATCAGCTACCTGCCTCACCATCATCAGTACCTGCATCACCACCAGCAGCAGCAGCAGCAGCTTCAGCATCACCAGCATCACCACGCGTTCCAGAACGCGCTGCACGCGCCCAGGCTCTCTGCGCTCAAAGAGGAGCCGCAGATCGTCCCCGACGTGCACTCCGCCTGCGCGGACGGCTCGCCGCCGACGTCGCCGGTCGACCTCGAGGACCAGGAGCGCGTCAAGGCGGAGCGCAAGCGCCTGCGCAACCGGCTCGCGGCCACCAAGTGCAGGCGGCGGAAGCTGGAGCGCATCTCGCGGCTGGAGGACAAGGTGAAGGTGCTGAAGTCGGACAACGCCGGCCTGTCCAACACTGCGTCCGTGCTGCGGGAACAGGTCGCGCAGCTCAAGCAGAAAGTCATGACGCATGTGAGCAGCGGGTGCCAGCTGATGCTGACGCCAAAGATCAAGTCGTACTGAGAAGTCTGACAGACTCATGGACACGATGTATTGTTTTTTTTTATTTTATTTTATTATGTATAAAAAAAAAGGGGGAAACACTGGAAAACGTATTGATGATTGCATTGCAGCACTGAACGAGCTCGAGCGTATGTTTCTTGTAGAAAACTTTTAAACGTGTTGCTGTATGTGTGTGTGTGTGTGCGCGCGCGTGTGCTTTGTTTTTTAGGCATTTCCTTTATAAACATGTTGCTCTTAAGGTACCAGATAAAAATGCACACGAGAAAAGAAAAATGAAAGGACTGTCAGGGACTGTCAGCAACACTTCATCATCTTTGTGCGAGTGATATCCTATGAATACATACAGATAACTTATTTTCACTGTTTACGTCTGATTTATTCCGGACAAATCATGTAAATGTAAATGCTTTTTTTTTGTTTTTGTATTTAAGTAAAACACTGTTTTAAAAAAAAAACTCCATCCTGTGTGTGTGTGTGTGTGTGGTTAAAATGCACGGTGTACCGCTATGTGGAATGATGCGTAATGATGCTTTCTTTAATTAAACACTTCCATACGTTACGCGCGCGCTCAGAAGGGTACGCACATGAACGCGCTGACGTCATAGCGGAATCCAAAAATGGGCAAATATTTAACATGTACGTCATCGAGAGTAGAACTGCCAGGAAACCCCGCCCACACTACCGGTTTAATCAGAGTGTTTTTTTTTTTCTTCTTCTCTCGTTCTTTTTTTTTGTGCCAGACTTTGAAGTTGGGTGAATGAGCCGCGCGTGTGAATGGGTGAAAAAAAATTGCAACGCGGGAATTTCCCCGACTCTCGAGTTCCCAAAACAGTTTCAGCGAAAAGCAAACCTGAGATAAAAATAAGAAGCCGCGGACATTTTCCGGGTAGTTTGCACAAAATTAGAGCTATCGCAAGCACAAATGACATGAAAGAGCAAAGAGAGAGATTGAGGTCGCTACAGTAAGAAGTAGATTGTTTTTCTTTCTCCTATTAATAGACTCTGGCTTGTTGTTTCCTCAGCCTTCACTCTTAATAACTTCACTTCAGTCTCAATTCGGCAAATGAGTCACCTGTTTTTCAATTTTTATATTATAAATAATATTTTTGTATCATGAATTTGGACAGCAGGTTTTCAAAACCCTAAATATGTCACTTTATACGCATTATATTAACAATATATCAAAGAATCATGAGCAGATCCAGTGTGTGTGTGTGTGGTGCTGTTATGAGTGTATCAGGTACACAAGTTGAAGTAGTGTTGAAGCGTTAATGCACTTTGTCCCTGTGCACTAATACACACCCATGCCTATACCTACTGTACAGTCAGTTTACAGTTAGATACTAACACTCAACTTTTTTTTTTTTACCTTAACAGTGCTAAGGGTAAAGAAAAAATTCAGTCCACCTGTTTAACTCTAAAAACTCACTATCATATCATCAGGACACAAATAATTCACTATTAAGCAGCATACCCATTCATCCATCTAGGAACCTGTGTAGTTTAAGTAGGGACCATGGTATTTATTCCCACACTAAAGGGAGCCACTTATCCTAATCTGCATGTCTTTTGTACACAGAGGACTCCTACAAAGCATCAAGGAGAACATGTAAACCCCATACATGCAGACCCCAAGGCGGGACTCGAACCTAGAACCTGGAGGTGCAAGGCAACAGTGCTAACCCTAAGCCACCTATACCTACTGCCACTTTGTTACATACTAACACTCACCTTTTTTTTTTTAACATCAACAGGGCTAAGGGTATGAAACAATTTTACAGTCCAGTCGAAGACCTGTTTAACTCTAAAAACAACCATCATATCATCAGGACACAAATAATTCACTATTAAAGCACATAATCATCCATCTAGGAACCTCTGTGGTCTAACTAAGGTCCATGGTGGCCAATGGTGATTAACATTGCATTTATTTCCTTTTTTACAACCATGGTAGGACAACATTCACGCACAATGGGGGATGCCAATTAGCCTAACCTGCATGTCTTTGGACTTTGGGAGGAAATCCACCAAGCAACAGGTGGATTTTGAACCTGAAACAATGGAGGTCTCAGGTTCGAAAGGTCACCTACTGTATATCTACCAACACTTTAATACATATTGTAGAGTTAGTTGACAGTTAGTTACTAACACACCCTTTTTTACATCAACAGTGCTTAGGGTACAAAACCTTGCTTGGCTATTTATCAGAGCCTCCAGAAAGCACTGTTTTGCTTTTTCGCAATCCAGGTTTTTCCACAACTGGCAAAGTGGGAAACACTCTCACCTCTGTTTTAGCAAATTTTGCTAAATTTAGCAAATTGTTCTCAGGCCTGTATGGGTATCCTTTGTGCTGTCTGGTAAAAAATGTTCCATTATGGATATAAACCATAATAAACCTGATTTCTCTAAATCTGCTTGGAGATCAAACGTGCAACTCAACTGAGAGCTGAGTCTTGCCTTTTCACTACGTGACCCATTTACGATGCACACCATGACGTACGAGCAAACAACAAGTCCACGTCTGTTCAGAGGTAGCATTAGCGAGCCAAGCCCAGTCTAACCCCAGATAGCGGCATGAGAGCACTTTATCCGAGTCAGGGATCAGCGTTAATTTCTGTTTACCGTACTCTCCGTGACACAAGAGCTAGTTATGGCCAATTTGCTTGCACCAGAGGTGAACAAAACTCAGTTCAGTACCTCAGGTGTGTTAGAGTCATACCTTTTATCCATTTATAGTTGCATTTCATGTTGCGGAACGTCTGCGAGACAAGTCAGTTCCTGTTATTACTTACGTTATTGCTACCAACAGTCATTCCCCTCACCAGCCTGTCAGATTTTCTTTCTTTTAAAGGTTGTTTCTTTAAAAAAACACACCTTGTCAGGTTACCAAGAAACCGTGTTGTGAAGACTGTCAGGAAAATGACAGCTGTTACAGTAGCACCGACACTGGAGACTCCTTCCACTCCTTCCAGAAATGTTAATCATCTTATAGAAAACGTCGCCGCATCAACGATTACAGGTTACTTTTTCGAACTGTTCACGTCGATCATCTCCTTCCAATTCTCTGCGCCAGGTATTTGACACACTTGCTTGTACAGTGTTAAACTGGTGACTAGAACTTCTACCCAAAGTCTACACTACTTATAAGGTCAAGGGGCATAGGTTATTTTCAGGATATAAACAATACACAATACTACGGTCACATAGATGCTCATTGCTGAATATCAAACTTCTTGCAGCTGAAAAGTGCATCACGTACTGCAGGGATCTTCATCTACAGTCCTGGAAGGTTTTTTGGTCCAGCACATTTTGGTGACCCTTCTGCTCAAACACAGCAGTATTAATTAATCGTAATCTTAATTACCAGGTTTAGTGGGTGTGTTTAGGTGTTGGTATTGCTGGATATTGGCTCTCAAGGACTGGAGTTGAAAAGCCTCGACCTGCTGAGTAGCTATGTATGACACAATCCTCCACTTAAACACTAACTCACTTTTCAGAAATTAGTGAAAGGCCCCCCTCTAGTGGTCAGCCTGTTTATTACAAGATTAATACCTCTTCTTCCATCCATCCATCTACTGTAGGAGCAACTGTAATCCAACTAGGGACTGACTGTGCAGTTCAGTGGGGATTATCATTGTATTTATTCCCATTCTTACAACTGTGGTTGGACCTCCGGTCAACATTCACACACTATAGGGAATTTGGGAACACCAATTAGCCTATTCTCTATTTCTTTGGGCGGCACAGTGGTGTAATGGTTAGCACTGTCGCCTTGCACCTCCAAGGTCTGGGTTCAATTCCTGGCCAGGCTCGATTCCCATCTCTGTGTGCATGGAGTTTGCATATTCTCTCTCCATGCTTGGTGGGTTTCCTCCCACAGTCCAAAGGTTAGGCCTATTGGCGTTCACAAATTGCCCGTAGTGTGTGAATAAGTGTGTGTGTGTGTGTGTGTGTGTGCCCTGCGATGGATTGGCACCCTGTCCAGTGTGTACCCTGCCTCCTGGGATAGGCTCCAGGTCCCCACGATCCTGAATACAGGATAAAGCGGTATAGAAGATGAGAGAGAGTGTATTTCTTTGGATTGTGGGAGGAAACTGGAGTACCCGGAGGAAACCCATCAAGCATGGGGAGAACATGCACCCCCGAAGTGGAAATTGAACAAGGACCCAGGAGGTGCAAGGTGACAGTGCTAACCACTTAGCCACTGTGCTGCCATAATACCCTTCATTGTAGGACATACATTTTTTTTATTTAATCGCGGAGCCATTCTGATCCTGATGAATCTGGGTTTAATTCATACACAAAAGTCAGATTTTGTTACAAAGTTTTAAAACTTTTTGATAATGATCAGACATATGACCTGCAAATGATTTTTAGTGACCCTGACAGGCACATACAGTAGCAGCTTTCTTAAGCCCAGAGCTAATTTGCTAAATCCCAAGGGGAAATTTGAGACATCTCAGGGGACAGCACAAATAAACACGGTCCCCGAAATCATGGGAGATTCCCACTTCTGGGGAATTCATAAAGGTCAGAACACAGCTGCAGGAAAGTGGCAGAGCCCAATCTTGGGTGAACCACCTTGTGGATGGTGCATGATGACACCAAACCCCTGCACAGGTAAGTACCAACCTAACAAGGCTGACAAAGTGCTGGAGGTGTCAAAGATTTGGATTTGAATCTGTTTGTGTTTCTATTATGCTCATTTTAAAGCCACTTTCCAATAGGAGGACATCATAAGACGATGCACAACTCAAACGACGGCTATAAACGTGGTTATGTTAAATCAGGACATATAAGCCGTCCAAGGTGGGCGGATGAATAGATGGAAGGACCACACAAACCAATTAAAACAAGTGTTTTTAAACCAGCACCTTTATTGGACAATTCTAGGATGTTAACAAGGAAGCAGGCGTTAACGCTTTAGGAGTACAAAATCTTCTTTCGCCATGCTTTCATCATAAATGGGGGGGGGGGGGGGGGGGGGG
>JAQQZT010000010.1:5487335-5501193 GCA_030068275.1 Clarias platycephalus | reverse complement strand
CCCCCCCCCCCCCCCCCCCCCCCCCCCCCCCCCCCCCCCCCCCCCCCCCCCCCCCCCCCCCCCCCCCCCCCGACAGGTATTTCAGCAGAAATGTGACAGATGACGTAACAGAAGACCAAAAAATAAAAAAAAATAAAAAACCAAACAAAAACACTATGGTCTAATCAGAGCTTAGCGTTAAGTGCTTCAGTATCCTCGCTGGGTCAGTGTTATCGCAGGTGCGAGGAACATTTTACTGCTTGGAGAAGAACTCTTTACTCTTCTGAACGTCAGGGACGATGGTGTCACTTCCGGGTTTCCATCCCGCAGGGCAGACTGCAGAGGAGAAAACAAAATTATTATTCTCTCATTCTGACAAGCTTTCATGTGTGTTCAAAACCAATTCATATTATATCATAGAGATGAGGAGAAGTAGGGAAAAAAAATTAATAGCACGGATTCTTTTTCTGTGGCATTCAGTGAATGACTCCAAAATTAAAACCTTGCAGTTCCTCTATAATCCTACAAGTGGTGCTCTAAACTATTTACAAGTTTGTATAGAAATGCTACAAAATCTTAAATAATAATAATAAATATCAGGATATTGATAAAATAGCATGGTACTTAGAGAAACGTAATACAAATCGAATCGACACCTAGGTATCATGATGACGCATTGACTGATTTTCTTGGTGATTCCCATCCCTTACGTATAGGCATTTTTATATTAGGTGTGAATAACTCAGCTGGATAATCCCTCGGAGGCAAGATTTAAGATCACCGCTCACTCTTTGTTCTCATTTTAATAAAATAAAAAAATTATATATTTCTAAACAACAAAGTCAATTAAAGCTTCCTGCTGCATAAAGTCAGCATCATGTTTGTATGTGCGTCACTGTTCAGGACAGACGGTGTTTTAATGACACATCGGTAAAACCTGTCTGCATTGAAACACAACTTCTTGCCATCGACAATTTGTCTGAAAATGCACTTTTATTCCCTTTCCCATATAAAAGGCTCCTTTCCAAATGTAGAAAAGTTCCCATCCGCAAAAAATTACATTAACCAATCAGATTGGAGCTCATCTTAAATAAAAAAAAAAAAAAAAAAATAAAAAAAAAAAAAAGGGGCGGGGGGAATAAAAATGTTAAATAAATAAATAAATAAATAAATAAATAAAAACCATGAATGCTGCATGAGCATCATGTTTGGTAAAACATTTAGTTAAATCACTCTGTCATTTGAGTTATCAGAGTTAATAAATCTGAATTTATCTACTAAATTATGTAAAGATTCCAATTCATTAAGTGAAAAAAAACAAAAAAATATATATATACACATTTGACATTTTAATAAAAAAAAGATTTAAACTGATACAAGTTTTACAGAACATATCAAACACCCTGCCATCTCAGCCAATCAGATGAGGAGTGTCCTGCTGATTCATGCTAACTTGTCAAACAATGCTACCACAGCGTAAAGTCTAACAATTTCAGGGGGAAATGTAAAATAACAGGAGCATGTTTTGATACGTTACCATAATTAGAGAAATTACAGGAGCATATTCTGACAGAAAAATACCTCCATCAAATTATGCTCCCAAATAAAAAAAAAATAAGAAATGAATATGAATGAGATTTCGAGCGATGGAGTGGTTTGCCTCAGTGAAGTTGAACTCACCTTCTCCGTGCTTGTCAGTGAACTGGAACGCCTGGACCAGGCGGAGGGTCTCGTCCACGGAGCGTCCCACTGGCAGGTCGTTGATGGTGATCTGCCTCAGGATGCCTTTATCATCGATCACAAACAGCCCTCTGTGTGCAAGAAAAAACTAAAGTGAGGTTTGAGTGATGTACGGAATATACAAAATGAGTTTAAAATTCAATAGAACATTTGCACAAGGACGGTGATTATGTGCAACGCTTCCTATTTTATGTTTTGCTCTAGAGAAACTTAAGAACAACAGATACACTGCTAAAGTAGCTCATCATCATCCAACATAACCATGTGTATTCTTTGCAAACGTTTTGGTCCGGACCTGAACGCGATGCCCTCGTCGTCCTTCAGCACGCCGTAGTCGCGGCACATGGAGTGGTTCAGGTCGGACAGCAGAGGGATGTTCATGGAGCCCAGACCTCCCTGCTTCTTCGGGGTGTTGATCCTGTCATGAGACAGAACATATGAATGGGAAACACACAACCTTACCACACATACTGTACTAAAGACGCTCTGCATCTCTTTGGACGGTCTGGACAAAGCCTGTAACCATAGAAACGGTTCATTTTGCAGGTGCGAGGGGGGTTAGATTAAAAAACGGGAAAAACCGCCACCAACTGGTAAGAAGTATGGATCAGGATTTTGTTTCATGCACTACCTCTTGCAAAAATATATATATATAAAAAATAAAAATTCTCATATCCTCTGTCATTCTACTTGTCCATCTAAGAAACTGTAACAGATCCCAGTAACGTGCTCTAACGTCTCTTGTCCCCCAAACCTCGCATTCAGCTGTATTAACTTGTATTTATTTTCCGCTCCTAGTCCAGTAAAAAGACTTCATTATCATCTCCTACCGTGACCTTCGGTGCATCCGCTGCAGAAAGAGTCAGATAACAAGTACTGCTTTTGGATCATCAAAAAGCGATGTGAACTTTAGTACCGTCACAAAAGGGAAACACTGTCAATCATCTCCAGGATTAGGAGAAGGAGGTTCGGTGCGAGCCAAGCGCGGATGTTACAGGAGGTTCGAGATACGGACAGCCGTTACTCCTCGCTGTGTATCTGTGCCCATGCGTCTGCTCTCACTGGGCTTATCAATGAGGGGCGGGTTAACGTGTGATAAGGCACGAGCTGGGAAGTCTTCACACCAAACCACACACACACACACACATACACACACACACAGTTAAGTCAAGGCCCAACCACATTAACCAAATGTGCTTTGCGACAATGGCAATTGTTAAAAGCGCTATACAAATAAAATTTTATTGAATTAACAGACTGATTCAATATTGTTTTATGATGTTCATCTTACACCTTAAATCAAACAAATCTGATGATTGCTGGAAAGGTTGGATTGCGTTTAATGAAGCATTTAGAAAAGATTTTATGAAGAACAGTGTGTGTTGAATAGTAACAGCACTTGTTCTCTGCTACAGTCAGTTACGAGCCAACGCACGGGATCAGAATGAGTTCAAGCCGTTACAGTAAATTAATTCTTTTATCTCTTTTTTCCCAGTTCTATTATCACCTTATGTACTTTGTTTGATGTTAGAGAAGTAAATGTGCAAGACACCTTAGACTTCTAAGTTTCCTGGCACAATGTGGGAGGGGAAGAAAAAAAAAAATCCTGAGGAGGAACATTCATTCAATTAATGGCGGTAACCATGGTGACAGTAATAGGGAGCAACAAGGATTCTCTTGTTATTTTAAACGGCACAGGAAATATACCAAGGATAGGAAAAGAAAAGTGACCACAGATTAGAGCTGTAATGCAAAACGTTGCTGTCTCTAAGCTCTATAAAGAGGTTTATAAACCGATGTTATTGTTTTGGGGGACACACTATATTTTATACATTTGTATGTGTATTGGAGATGGGAAAAAATTTGAATTTTAGTGATGCATCACAATTGTTTTGTGTGTCAATTCACAGTAACTCCCAAATCTGTTTTTTTTTATTATTATTTTAAATGTACAGGTAGACTTACGAACGGACCGCGGGTCTACTTCCAGGTCAATCGCGGAAGTAGCCGACATGTGTTGTACAAAAAAAATAATAATTTATATAGACCCTGCAGGCCACCAATATTTACAATTACAGTATTCTCCGTGTAAGTGAATATATAAAACGCCCGGTATGTTGTACGTGTGTGTGTGTGTGTGTGTGTGTGTGTGTGTTTGCGGGAGAAATGAGTCGGTCTCACCGGTTTCAATTAATTAGTCCGGGAGCACAATGATAGAAAATGTCTGTCCTGTAAAGCTGTTCCGATGGTAAATAATCCAAATTTTGGAAAATCAACAAAATAGAGTTCACAGTCCAATACAGTGGAAAACAGCTCCGAGACAAAATGACGTCTGGGATTCCCCTCACGATTTAAAGGCGCGGAGAGAACACCGTTATATTTTTGTGAGATTCATTTTCTTAGGCTTTTGGCCACATGATGGCAGTGTGGGAAAGGGGACAAATTGGCGTAATTGGTCTGGCGTACTTTACATTGTATATTCATGTCAAAGGCGTAAAAGACTCACTTTGTCAGACTTAAGTACAAATCTGACTTGCGAACGTGCTCCCGGAACAGAACTCATTTGTCAGGGACTACCTGTAGTTGAGGTGGTAAAACGTTGCAGTTCCTCTATCTGAATAGCAATACAGATTGTGAGGGAGTGTGTGTGTGCGCGCGCATGTGTGTGTTGCAGGCGCTCCTCACCAGGCCAGGTGACTGAAGTGGGAGTCGGTGGAGGCGGCGAGGATCTCACAGCCGATCTTACGGAACTCCTCGGCGTGATCGCTGAAGGCGATGATCTCAGTCGGGCACACGAAGGTGAAGTCCAGGGGATAGAAGAACAAGACCACATACTTCCCTTTAAAACAAAAAAAGGGTTTGGGGAAGAAAGCGTGAAACGTGGTTTGAATCAGAGAGAAGATCTGACACGCTCTGGGATTTTTTATGTACATCACATAAATAAAGCTGTACAGTCTTTAAATAATCTACACTAGAGGATATTTACTGAAACTGTAACATACAGCTTACACAAACATTTTTAGCAAGCTTATTGAATTAAAATTCACTGTATTATATAATAAAACATGGACTACTGTGTACCTCTGTAGTCAGAAAGCTGGACGTCTTTAAACTGGCCGTCCACCACCGCCGTGACCTTGAACTGAGGAGCAGGATGACCGATCTTGGCGTTTCCAGCAGACATCTCAAGGGCTTGTTGCTGTTGAGAGAGCAATGAGGAACAAGAGGCTTTAAAGTGCAAAACACTGGACATTGTTGGACATTAAAGTGCATTGACTGGACACCAAAAGTCCCTCAGCTACAGGTTGGTAATATATTACATATAAAGATAAAGCCACTTCTTACAAATATAAATAAACAGTGAAAGAGAGTTAAAAAATGTTTACTTTTAGTCAATTCCAAACTTAAAAAAAATAATAATAAAATTTAAAGCTAAGAGGAAAGTACAAAAACGTTACAAAAGCCGTTAATATACCAACATTAAAACTGTAAGTGTAAATTCTTTTCATAAAGACTTTCTTCAGGATGAAAAACATTAAATAAGCATGTCCTTATTTAGAAAAAAAAAAAAAAATTCTTCTGGATTTAAAGCTGCAGTCCAAACAATCAGAGTTCACGTTACTTTTGTTCTCCATACTCGGGTGCACTTGCCTTCTACGATGCAGCAGGTGGCAGTATATATCCAATTGCTTCGCAAGGTACCATTACACACAAGAAAAGAAAAAGCCGATAATGAGAGAGTAAATCCTCGCACTATGCTATCGGAAAAAATTTCAAGTGAGCTGTAGATTTTGAAACTTTGAGTACTGAAAGTTTAGTTGCACAACTTGGTGTTTTTGTATAATTACTTAGTTCAATGTGTGCCTTAGTTTTTTGTAATTTGAAATACCTCTTTTTTTTTGTTTTTGCATCTGATAAAAGACTTTAAAATAAGAATGTAGGTCACTGTAATGCACTTCATTCATCAACTTTAATACCCCCATCTCACCTACGTGGTGGCCGGAAGTACGGTTCATCATGCGGTTCATGAGTTTTGGCGCTGCAATTACGTTTTCATCTTTCCGCGTGAAAGAATTACAAAAAATTAAAAAAAAATTAAAATTTACCATGTTTAATTTTTTTTGCCGGTTCTCACGGAAGCTTGAGGACCCTGCAGAACTTCGCAGAACGTCGGCGGGCAATCGCAAGTCAAACCGCATAGGTGAGAGGGGCATAAGCTATTCCTTGTATTGTGAATAATTACAATGTTTATTTTTTATAAAATGCTGTATGCATTTTAAAAATAAAAGTAGGTTTTTCTAAAAAGAAAATGTATTAATTAAATCAATTAATGTCTTTGTTTCTCATATAATATTTTATATATATATATATATATATATATATATAAATAAAACATTGCTGTTTAATTAAGCTAAAGTACATTTTATCCGATTACATTATCAACTTGGAATATGCCCGTGCCATCAGGAGAAAAAAATCCATTGATGGAAAAACCTGGTTGGTTAGTATATTCAGGACATCCAGGCTGACATTTTTGGCACCATACCATCAAACCCCCCAGCCACTGGATGCAGTGCCGGTCCCAAGCCCGGATAAAATGGGAGGGTTGTGTCAGGAAGGGCATCCGACGTAAAACCTGTGCCAAGTTGTTGTGTGGACCAAGTGTCCACTGTGGCGACCCCTTGTCGGGAGCAGCCGTAAGACCAACAACAACTCAATTAATCGATTACATTTTTGGTAGAATACTCGATTACTAAAATATTCGATAGCTACAGCCCTACTTTAAGTCAAGCGATCCCAAGGTCCTGAACAAATGCAGTTCTCAACATCGCACTGATTCAGCAAGATCATCCTCTCAACCGGGCATCAGCACTAGAGAGAATTACTCTAGATTCAACATGGTAGACGAGGAAACTCCTGGAGATTTAATGACAAGTAGAAAAAAGGAGGGAGAGAGTTTTGGATCTGATTCAGCACTCGTCTCCCTCAAGGTCAGTGGTGAGGGTGTGTAAGGTAAGCTCTCATTTTGTGTGCATTCTTGGAGTTTATACCCACAGCAATCAGTATGAACCGAACGCCTAACCTGGAAAGAGAGCATGGTCTAACGGAGAACCAGCCTTCCCATTCAGAACTGATTGATCCAGTCGAATACAGGCCATGTCTCGTGCATGTCATGCGCTTCCAGAGGATTATAAAGCTGAAAGGAGCTTTTATTACACAAGTTTATTCTGATTAATAATTAAACACCTGCAAGATGAAGATCCCCCAAAGAATTTCATCTTTAGTGAACTTCAATGTGCTCTTCTTTAATTATTTAAAGTAAAACAAGTAAAGTAAACCCCTGGGGTTATATGCACCTGGCACAATGACTAAGCAGAATATTTCAAGCCGTGTGTGCGCGTGTGTGGGTGTGTACGCACAGATAACGAGATAAACTGGGCGGGTCAACGACCCTCCAACAATCCTTTTTCCCCCCCTCCTAATCGTTTTCGATGACTCGAGGTTCCTGTTCAATGATTGGCAAATTACCAAAAGACTTAAGCTACAAGCCAATCACCGGGCAGAACCCGATGCCGTGCCAGCCAATCATTGCTAAGTAGGCGGGATCTGTCAGAATGTGGATGGAAATGAAAGCTATAGCTGTAAGGCCCTCAGCGAGCAAGTGCCCCCCGCAAAAAAAACATTATAATTACAAAATGTTTAAAAACTTCACGTTATGCTATAAATTTGCTTTACAGCCGTATAATTAAACTCCTGCGCTCTGAAGTAGACGACTCTGCAGATCTTTTGTTTAACAATGAGTGGTCCAAAGCCAAACAGACTCAAACAAACCGTTCCAGTGAATATTTAACGCTTTTCTGTGTATTCTGTATTAAGTAGAAATGCGATACAAACAGGGAAACACTTACATTTGCTGATCTCCGACAGTAAACTCGGCGTCAGACAGACAGAGGACACTCCGCTCTCTCTTGTGCAGACTGCGCGCAACCACGTGACGCGAAGAGACCACGTGGGGGCGGAGCCGCTGTTACACATAATTTGCAGTAACCAATCATAAGGCTGACCAATCAGGGAGCGCGAACTGTCTTCAAAATGCATTAATAACAGATTCTTTGAATAAAAACATGGAGCTTACAATATATAATTTAATTACTTATACGTGAGATGCATACGCTATAATAAAACATTGTGTATATATAAACTTTTATATATCCTGTGGTGTAATTTGAGTTTTGTCATTTTTTACTCTATAATGGAAAGTTAAAAAAAAAAAAAAAAAAATTAATAAACATATACTATATATGGCTCAGGATTGTGCAGTATAGAGTGACATATCTTTTTTTCAGTACAATCTAAGCAATATGATGAAATGAATTCTACGAAAGCATGACTGAGCAAAAAAAATGGTAAATGGGTCACATAGACATGAAATAGTACAGATACACATGATCATGTGTTTTTCTGGTTGTTTTCAGTTTTAATGACAACAACAACAAGAACAACAACAACAACAATAATAATAATAATAATAATAATAATAATAATAATAATAATAATATGCTTATTTTGAGAGTTCAACATTTTTGCAAAGTCATGCCCATATTCCATTAGTGGTAAAATTTACCTCTCAAATTGATAAATTTAATAATAATAAATTTCATTCTACATGACATATCCGAACACCTAAATGCACAGTTTCATGTTTGAAGCCTCCCCGTTAGCACATACTGTATTTATTTTTTTAAAAACGTAGTTGACCTATGCTGTGTTGCCATCACAGATCTGTGCCGCTTGGGTTTTAAGGGTTAAAAAAAATTTTTTTAATAGAAAATAAAAAAAAAAAGGTTTTAGATTTTAAAAAGAACCCCAGATATAAATCTAAACCATAACAATTTAAAAATTTTTAATTGACAATAATTTCTTCATTGAAAACAAACTTTCTAAGACTTTCTAAATGTTTTGCAATCATAACATCTAACTAAACTCTCTGTAAGTCTTTGTGTTAAATTTGTATGTAAGTCATTTCGTTCATTCTCTATAGCGCTGGTCAGGAGAAGCCTGGAGCCTTTCCCAGGAAACTTCTGACATAAGTCAGGGCACACACAGGGTGCCAATTCATTGCAGGGTTTACACACACAAACACACACACACACACTATGGGTAATTTGGGAACTGCAATTTCCCTAATCTACATGTCTTTGGATTCTAGAAGGAAACCAGAGTACCTGGAGCAAACCCACCCAGATCTCCACACACACATACACACACAGACCCAAGGTGGAAGCGTAATCATTAATCTTGGAGGTGCGATGCCACTGTGCTGAAAACAGTTTATGAAGTAATGTATGTTTGGTGCCTAAATGGAAGATAGAAATGGAAGCCATAATCTGACTTACAGCAGCAAGAAAAATTATGTAAACCTTTTGGAATTTCATAGTTTTCTGCATTAATTTTTTATAAAATGTGATCTGATCTTCATCTAAGTCACGAGTATTGACAAATATAATGTGCCTAAAATCATTTTTTATTAAGTCATAAAAAAAACATAAAAACCTCATAGAACTAGTGGGAAAAGTATGTGAATTCTTGAGTTAATGACTCATAAAAGCTAATTGGAGTCAGGTGTTAGCATCCCTGGAGTCTTGTTAGGAAAATGACTTTGGAGATGTGACTAGAGCTGATAAAGACCACTCAAACTTTTTGCTCTGCACAAGAAGAATACGCTAATGTGAGCCATGCATTGCCAAAAAAAAAAAGCTTTCAGAAGATCTATGATCAGGAGTTGTTGCTTTACATAAAGCTGAAAAGGGTTACAATTCATTAGTCTTCAGTTAGGCAAATAATCTACAAATGCAGGCACTTTGGGACTGTGGCTACTCTACCAAAAAGTGGACGCCCAGTCAAAATAACCCAAAGAGCACAATTAAGACTTCATCCATGAGGTAAAGAAACAACCAAAGATTTGAGGGCATCATCGGAACTGGCTTCATTAGTCAACAGTGTCGGTGTCAGGACATAAAAAATTATGCTTATTAAAAAGAATGTTGCTGCACTGCATATCATCATGAAAACATCATCCCACCTGTAAAGTATGGTGGAGGAAACATCATGATTTGGGCCTGCATCAGCACATGGGCAGCTTGTAGTCATTAAGGGGAAGATGAATTTCCAAGTGTATTAAAAAATGATTCAGGATAATGTGAGAATGTCTGTACATCAGCTGAAACTGTTTCCACAACAGAAAAACAAAATCCGACTTGTGGACTGGCTGAGTCAGAGCCCGGACCTCAACCCAATAGAGATGCTATGGAATGACTTGATTGTGACAGGGATAAAGCAGTTCTCCCAGGAAGAATGTGTAAGTCTGATCCACAGCTACAGGAAGCGCCTGGTTAAGGTTATTGCTGCCAAGTGGGCGGGGTCAACCAGTTATTAATTCCAAGGGATCACTTAAATTGTCCACCCCTTTTTTTATTTGTTGAATGAGTGCGTTCAATAAAGACGTGAATTTGTGGCTGTTTTTTTTGCAAACACAAAATGCAAACCTCTACAAATCTCTAGCGAACGCAAATACTGCAGTTCAAAACTATTTTCCCTACTATTCCCATCAAATTAAAACACATTGAATCATATGAAAAATTTAATATTAAGTTTTAGTTTGCATCATGTTTGGGGGATAAAATATAAATTAGGCTGCATCCTATTTTTCTATCTTTTCCCCTGGCTAAACATCAGGCAAAGATATTTTCTGGAGAGGAGAATCCAGCCATTCAAAGCCCCCATACCAACTTCACCACATTTATCCTCCACTGCCTGGAGAAAAGGCATGGATGCAAGGGAATGCTGTTCATACACCTTCCAGCCTTCAGGTTTTAGAAATGTGGAATGTGGTGCGGTGAAGCAGTTGTGAACCAGACCAGTGAAAAACTCATATTGTCCAGATGACAAAACACCTGGGCTGCTCTGGTCGACCCATCTGCTCAGCTGAAATGAGGATGCCATGTGGTTTATCTGCATATCTGCAGACCCCTCACACCCTGGACATAATCTTTTTGAACTCCTCCCTTGTACAAGGCAATACAGAAAACTGCATGCAAAATCTAATAGGCTGAAGAACAGTTTTTTCCATCTGCCATTATGAGCATAGTAGTGAAGTAGTACTGTACATTCAATACAATACACATTCTCATCTCAATGCAGTGCAATAATTGTAAATCTACCCATATACAGAATACTGCTTATTTTTGTTCTAACTTTTTTTTTTTTTTTTTTTTTATAATTTTATTCCTGATCCCGCCTGTTTAAAAAAAAAAAAAAAAAAAAAAAAAGTCATCATTTCAGAAGGTGATTTTAAATTTACAGAACTGGTTTAAGAGCCTTTCAACACATTATCAATACCTAGAAGGATAGTGCTGAACTGTGAACTTTGTGGAAGAAATGTGGACAGAAATCGTAAATGGAGATTACTTAAACACTTGGTGAAGTTGCATAGTAAGAGCATTTCCATACGCACACAATGTGACAGGAACTCACAGGATTGGTTCTCTTTCTTATTGTTGAATCAATCATGAACACTGATCTTATTTGAGGCTGTTGAGGTCTGCAGTTCTTTACATTTTGTTCTGGGTTCTTCTATGAGTTCTTGGACGAGTCGTCGCTGTGCTCTTGGAGTAATTTTGGTAGGTTTCCCACACCTGGGGAGGTATACCCCTGTTATCCATTTGTGGATAATGTCTCTCACTGTGGTTTTGTTGGAGTCCCAAAGCCTTAAAAATGACTTTGTAATCCTTTCCAGACTGATACATGTCAATTACTTTTTGTCATCTGTTCTTGAATTTCTTTAGATCGTGTTGCTTTTTTGATCTTTTAGCTTGCTTCACTTTCTCAGACAAGTTCTACTTAAGTGATTTCTTGATTCAACAGGTCTGGAAGTTATCAGAGCTGGGTGTGGAAAGTGAAACTTAACTCAGCTTTCCAAAAATCACAGTTAATTGGAAAGAGGGGCAATTATTATCATGGGACCAGCTAGGTTTGGGCAGCTTAATAAATGAAATTATTATTTTAAAACTGCATTTCGGTAATATTAAAATTTGTTTTATTATCTCATCATCATTGAGGACCATCCCGGGGAAGGGCATGGGTAGCTAGAGGCCAAAAAATATGTGTAGAAACGATTTTCCTTACAAGTCTTTATGTCAACCATTCTCAAACTTAATGTTCTTGATTTCTTTGTTTCTTAGAACAATAGAGCCAAATGCATTTTTGAAGAACGCTATCCACCCTCTTCTGTATACCCCATCTCACTGACGCCCATAACTGCTTAGCCCCGGGAGGAATTTTTGGATGTTGAAATGTTGCTACAACATTAATTTTACAACATTATGGACCCCATCAACACCATGTTGCTACTGTTGGGCCCTTGAGCAAGGCCCTTAACCCTCAACTGCTCAGTTGTATAATGAGATTAAAATTAAAGTTTAATATAATATATAATATAAGCCCTACCTGGTTTCTGTGATTATAAATACCACATTGCATGAATAATTAACATAATAATACGCCTTCATGAACCTAAATATCAACCACATTTGACAGTAAGCCATCTACTACATGAATGGAAGGACAGGGACACTTTCTGACATATATTCTTTAGATTATTTGGGCCTAAAGTCAAGGTTAATAGAGCCAAAATATTGTTTCAGTCCTGAACAAGCCTCGCTTCACATGAGAGATTTAAACAGAGTGTTAAATCTTATTTTTAAGTATTTCCGCTGTAAAATATTGCTATAAAGCTTTACATAAGTTCATCTGCCCTGACTTTGCTCACACTTTTTCCAGGTAATGATTTACTCTGTGATATTCTTAACTTCATGTTCATTCTTAACTAGCTTCTCAAAGCATTTCAGAGTTGTTATTTGGAAAGATTTGACTGTTTCTCATATGATAATGTTTTTATTCTAGAAATGTTATGTCTTCGGTCCTTCAAGGTCCATGAATATTTCTGGTTTATCTGAATTTAGGAGAAGGATGTTTTTATTTACTTTGCTTATCTGTGCTACTGAAGTTTTATTAAGTGTCATCATACAGCATGTTCATAAATGATTACTCTGGAAAAATAAATATTTCTCTAATGCAGTTATGGGATTATTGTTGGGTTTTTTTATTTTTTATTAATATGTAATATAATAAGCCCTCAAGTGGCGCAGTGGTAACGTGCTCACCCTATCACATTATTAAACTTTTGAAAATCATTTGTTGTTCTTTTTGTTCTCCATGATCATTTGGAAACAAAATTATAACCCATCGGACCACCAACAAGTGTTTCCAAATACTTTACTAACGGCAACACAAATCTTGTTTGCTAGGCAAATTGGTGTGTGGTTTGTCATTTTGATGAATATTTGTCACTGAAAATATTCCTTAATCGGTGAAAGTACTCGGAGGAAACCCACCAAGCATGGAGAGAAAATGCAAACTCTATGCACACAGACCCGCGGAGGAATCGAATGCTGCCCCTTGAGGTGCAAGGCCACAGTGCTTATCACGACACCACCATGCCACGCAGCACTGATATCAATATTCACATTTTTTTAATGCCCCCCAATAAAGTGATTCAGTCATTATGTGTTGTATTTAAATGTGCACAGTATTTATTATTGCAATATTGTTTTAATGCATGGTGTGTAATGATTTGGATTCATGCAAAATGACAGGACATTTCTGTTACGTAAATGGAGATTGTGGTGATTGACATTTACGGAAGGCACCGTAGCACAGTACATTGATAAGACTCTTAGCTGCAGTAAAAAAAAAAAAAATTGAACTAGGCAAACATTTCATGTACTATGTTGGAATTCACTGAGCTCCTGAGTGACCCATTCTTTCATAAATGTTTTTAGAGGCAGTCTGCATGCCTAACTGCTTGATTTTGTAATCATGTAAGTGATTTAAACACCTGAATTCAATGATTTGGGTGAGTGTGTGAATACTTTGTGTATAAATAGTGATTCTCCTGATCAGATTGCGTATTGTTCATACATATATATATATTCATATATAGGAGCAGAGGTGTCAAGTAACGAAGTACAAATACTTCGTTACCTTACTTAAGTAGAAATTTTGGGTATCTATACTTTAC